>JAVJIX010000131.1:795000-980000 GCA_036785185.1 Paratrypauchen microcephalus
GTCTGAGGCCCAGAGTACAGACCCATAATAAAAACTAATACACACATGTACACACACACACACACACACACACACACACACATATATGTACATACACACAAGCCCATGCATAAACCTTTACACACACACAGCTACACACACACACACACACATACACACCTACACACACCTACACACACCTACACACACACACACACACACACACACACACATAACTTCATTCATTACAATTACCACACAGCAGCATCACTGCTCCAAGTCAGTAAACTTCTTCTTTGGCGCTGTCGTAATTCTGATCAGAGTCCCTGCTCCGCGCAGTGCGAGCACGACACGCCCCCAGCAGATCTCGGCTCCGACCTCGCTGCTTGATCCGGCTTGTCTCTGCGATCCTCTGATCCAGGATCCTGGGTCCCAAGAGCGATCAGATCGCTCCGTAGGCGCTGATCAACAGTCCTCTGCTTTTCCGGATTCTCTGGCCTCGCCATCTTGCTCCTCTGGCCAATACACCATACACACACTGCACTCCTCCTCTCTTCTGATCGGCAAATAATGATACAAGATCGCCACCTACAGGTTGAGAGGTGTGAATTACACCTTAAAAGTTGCTCCCGGACGTATCCTAGCAACCCCCGCTGAAAAACGCGTTGAACGTCTGTAGACGTTCTGGCAATCAACGGTTGGGTTCGCCCGAACGTCTATAGACATCTCCGGCAGCCAATGAGTTAAGCTTATCTATGTCCATAGCGACAAATAATGTGACTCAAGCAATCCAAGTTACATGTCAAATCTGAGGTTAAATAGTGCGCCTTTAACTCATTCATTCATCTTCTTCCGCTTTTCCATTCTCTGGGTCACGGGGGCAGCAGTCCAAGCAGTGTTCTGCTGCCCAGAACACAATGCACCAGTCCCCATGAATCCTCCCACGGGTGGTGGGTCCACAGGAGGACGGCTCACGTCACAACAGGCCTTGATGTATCTTCTGCCATGGGGGCTACCAGTGTCCGCAGACACTGGGGCATGGTGGGGTTAAGTGTCTTGACCAAGGACACAACGGCAGCGCTCATCTGTGGGAGCTGGGATCACACGCGGTCAAGAACGGGATTCGAACCGCCAACCCCTGGTTCACTAGACTGAGCTACTGCCGCCCTGCGCCTTTAACTTTGATCCCATAAAGGCACACTAGTGATTTTTACAGAATTATACTTTAATTTGTACACAATATAACGTCTTTCTTTTTAGTATTTTATAATAAATCGTAAATCATAATATGCATCAGACTGCAAGATGACAGGAAAAACTAGAAACACTCCTGGTTTATATATTGTAGTAATAAAACCAGGACAGTGGATCAAAATAAGTGAATGAACATATATTACCTGTAGGATCTTCTGCAGTTGTTTATGGTTCTCCACGACTATGATATTGGCCTTACAGTTGTCTGCGACGTACTGGCAGGCGTCAGGGGAGTTGGTCGTGTAAATGCCCACCGCAAACCCACTGCAAACAACACAATGATAATTATTATACACAGACAAAACTCATTTATTTGAGTAGGAGAAACACATTCCTCTATCCAACTAGGGCTGCAATAATTAAGACTTGGGATAGAACAATATCCAAATCTCTAGATACTATGTTTTCATGATATGCATCTCACACCATGATATTTATTGCGATATTTGGTGGAAGCTAACAAAATTGTGAATCTGATACTTTTTCCCTTTATAAAAAACCTTGACAAGACTTTAGTTCTTTGAATTAGAACCAAGATTCAAAAGTGCTTAATAACAGTTCTTCATGTAATCCGCACTGAAAATAGAGCAAATAATCATGGTCTGTGTAGTTTACTCTGTTTTGTTGCTGCACCGTAACAATGAATTTAAGCAAAGAGACTTGTAATTCGATATATTGTGGTAGTCTCAAAACAAAAATAACAACTACAGTATTGGCATAACAAAATTAGACCTTTTAAACTTATAAAAACGGGCCAACACTGCCCAAAAAGGACTGGTAAAAGATTAAATAGGCAGTAAGTGATATTAATACTCCACAAATTAATTAGAATATACAGATTTAAAAGCACATGTCAAAAGAGTTTTTTATAATCACAAAAATCAACTGCATTGTTTAAATAATTAACACTTTAAATTAGGTATGCACCGATGTGAACATTTTAGCCAATACCGATATTAATGTTGCTGTTATCAGCCGATACCGATATTAACCGAGAGAGAGATTATTTATATACAGTCCTCACCTTACGAAATTACTTCGTTCCAGAAGTGGTTTCGTAACGTGAATTTTTCGTAAGTTGAGTAGCTATTTCAATGGAAAAGGCCTGATCCGTTCCAAGGTTGTTTTTTTTATAGTGTAACTTTTTTATAGTGTAACACTGTGTTCTGCGTAGAGACTGTAGACCCAGGACTAAACATGGACTATACCAGGTCTAGACCAAGGTCTAAACCTGGACTAAACCTGGACTAAACCAGGACTAGACCAGGTGGATTAAAGCGCCGCATGCTGGTCTATTTCCTGGTTTCTCAAGAGTCACAGCTGAGGCGAGCAGCGAGGAGGAGACCGCAGCGAGGAGGAGACCGCAGCGAGGAGGAGCACATGAACGAACGCAGGTAAGAGTCACGGTGGTTTAATCCTGGTTTAGACCTGGTTTAGACCTGGTTTAGACCTGGTTTAGACCTGGTTCAGACCTGGTTTAATCCTGTTTTAGAGGAGGCACGGTTTGAGCACGGGTCTCGTCCTCACAGCTCCGCGCCGGGTCATGCTGCGCTATCACACATGTGTCCCCGCGCACACTTCTCCGCCCTTCCCCTTCCCCCCACGCTTCACTATTAATACATTTTGTTGAAAATCTATGAAAGTTTGAGTGTTTAAACAGAGACAAATGTGAGAAAAGTTTAAATCCAGTCTGAGAAAAGCGTATGTGTGTGGCTGAGCGCGCATCTGAGCGCGCATTATTTGAATTTTTGAGATTTCGCATTTCGTAACTTGAATTTTCGTTTGTTGGGTCTTTCGTAAGGTGAGGTACCACTGTGTGTGTGTGTGTGTGTGTGTGTGTGTGTGTGTGTGTGTGTATATATATATATATATACATATTATTCTGAGGTAACATTTTATACAGACTGAAAATCATGCAAAATAATTTAGTTTTGAATGTCTTCTTTTATTTGCAAAACATGTTTTGACTCCTGATTTTTTTTTTTTTTTTCAATAAAAAAAAAAAATAGTGTAACTTTTTTTGTGTGTGTAACACAATGTTACACTATAAAAAAAAATGGCTAAGGGACCTTTGCCGAGGGGGCGGGGGGGGGTCAGTGGATCTGACCGCTCAACCACTGATATTTCTTATGTCAAGAGTGGGATTTGAACCGCCAACCTTTGGATCAGTGGACAAACGCTCTACCAACCATGTTCATCTAAAAATGATTTGTGTGTAACAATTTCTTCAGTTTCAAAGTAATTGGCAGTGCGGTAACCAGAATAAGAAGGGGTGGGAAATATTGATAAAAATGATTCTCAATATTTTTTACCACAACATTAAAACATGACTTTAAATAGATGAGGTTTAAAGGTGCATTGTGTAACTTTTCTAGTGGAGGGTGTGTCACATGCTGGTCTCTGTTGCTTTGGAATGTTTCACAATATGGCATTAAACCTTTCTATCATCGTGGAGACCAAACCAGACCAAGTTACAGGTCAGATCTGCTCACAGTTAGAATACCTGTTTTTCTACGTATTTTGAGCTGTAAAACCACTTGTAATTGAATAAATTTAAGGTAGAGCTCTTTAATGTCATAGTGTGGAACATTCCAGGCAGAGCAATTACTGGTACATATCCTTAGAAACAAGCAGGTGACGGACCCTCCACAAGAAAAGTTACACTATGCACTTTTCAGTATTCGACAAGCACAGAAATGCAACTTTAAAACGTTATATGGAAATTTACCACTAGTTTTTGCATCTCTTACTGCAGCATTTACTATTATAAACCATACACTCACTCTTGAAGCTCTGAATTGAAATGTTATTGTAATTTAAATTAATACATTTTACTAGGGGTGGGCGGTATAAACGGTATAAATGGTATGCGGTATAAATTTGGCCAACGGTAGAGATTTGGGTTATACCTTCCTATCGCGATAGTTCATTGCGTCACCACAACAAGGAAGGAGGAAAAATCGCTGCGAGCAGCGAGCACATGGAGGAGGAGGAGCAGCGCAGAGATGAAAGAGTTCCGCTTTTTTTTCAGCCGCGGGGGTCATCTGAATACGGGGGAATCGTCCAGTATTCAGAAACAAAAGAACGTGTCTCGTATTAAACTTCTACCGGTGTAAGCCGCGAGCACGCCGCGAGCCGCGAGCACGCCGCGAGCCGCGAGCACGCCGCGAGCACGCCGCGAGCCGCGAGCACGCCGCGAGCACGCCGCGAGCACGCCGCGAGCCGCGAGCACGCCGCGAGCACGCCGCGAGCACGCCGCGAGCACGCCGCAAGCCGCGGCCCATTTCAACAGTACATGTGTACTGCAAACATCGTATTTCCCTGACGACCATACAGGGGAGATGATTGCCCAGGGACTCAGGGAAGCGCTCGAGTCATAGGAACTTGACGAAGAGTTGCAGGTATACATCAGCACTGACACCGGCGCCAATGTTAAAGCCGTTTCATTTTCGATTTACATTGCCTTGTTCAAATTTTATACTGCTTGAAAGTGAAGTTACTTGTTTTATGTTTTTTACAATTACAGTTTTGCACAATACATTTTCTTGTAGTAATATTCTTGACGTTTATGTTATTTAATAGTTTAAATAACAGCTTCCTGCTTGAATGCTTTTTCCATGTCCTCTGGTGACCATTAAGAAGCTGTTAATACTGTTAACAGTTAATACTGTTACATACCAAAGTATACCGTGATATATACCGTCTACCGTCTATGGTTCAAATTATACCGTGATATAAATTTTAGGCTATATCGCCCACCCCTACATTTTACCTTCTTCCATTTTAAAGTAATTGACAGTGCTGTAGCCAAAACATGTACTGGTGATAGAGCAGATACACCGGTAAACACACCAGTGGTCCAAGGGTTTCAGAATTATGAATAAATTCCTAAAAATTGCGCCTATAAACAAGAAACTGAAACTTATGTGTACAAACGGGCCTTGATCCCAAACGAAAGTAGGTCAGATAGTTTTAAATGAGGTACAGTGTTAAAACATAAAGCAAAGACTGGTTCAGCAGGTCCACAGGTTTCAGGGCACAGAGTCTGAGAACTGCTCTCTAGTTTGTCATTGTATCCTCCAGCGTCTGAGTCAAACATACTCTATATATTATGGTTTGTATAAAAATTGATTTGGCCCACATAAATTACACGTAGCTAAACTGAAAATATGGAAAATGGTTAATGCTTCAATGGTAGTTTTGGGGATATGCGAGATTACAATTTCCAGTATACTCTATAAAGTAAAATTAATTAATTAATTAAAAAGTGCAAAAATAGAGAATTATTTAAATGTAATATCTCAGACAACAATATAAAGTGACATTTTTGCATGTTTTGTACAATATTTAAAAGGGACAGTCTGTAAGATTTTTACCCGTTAATTACTGAAATTGAAGATACCCATTCAAAAATACATTGTTTTCCAAGCCTTTTCACTTCCATCATGAAATCAAAGTATTCTTTTGGACTTAGATATAGTCACATAAAAGGGGGATCTTCCCCATGCAGAGGCAGCCATTTTGAATACGAGAAGGACATTTGGGCTTTGTTTACCCAAAACCTCGTGGTTTTGGGTAAACAGCACAAGCATGCTGCCGGATCAGACTCGTAATGGATCTAACACGTGTTTTGGACTAAATTGTTTTACTGGATTTTATTTGCTGGATCCTTACGGACAAATTGAGAGCAAGTTTATGGTGAAATACAGAGTTTGACCTTTGCAAAGCATTCTAAGCATTTTGTGCTTTTCCGTATAAAAGCCCCATGTGCTCGGGGAGTGATTGTTGTGCCGGGAAATGAATTGCATAGTCAAAAAGAGGAGACTGTAAAGTTTGATCGGGAATGTGTGTTTTCATGAGAAAAAAAAAAAAAAAAACGGGACCGCGTTTTATTTATACAGTAGCGGCGCGCGGCTCGTGCGTGCGCCCGGGTGACCCTCGAGGTCTGCCGTAACTAAAAAAGAAAGTGCAATAGCACCATCCACCTATGCGCCACGAATCCTACACACTGGGGCTTTAAATCTCAACCATAACACTGACCGATTTATTAATAATTTTATTTATTTATTTTTTGCATTAAACATCTTCACTCTAAAAAGGTGCATTGTGTAATTTTTCTGGTGGAGAGTCCGTCAAATGCTTTTCTCCATGGAGATGTTATCGTTTTGTCTGGAATGTTCCACAGTATGGCATTAAAACTTTCTATCTTCATGGAGACTAATCCAGACCAAGTTACAGGTCATATCTGTGGAGAGGCAACCCAGTTTACAGTCAGAATGCCTGTTTTTCTAGGTATTTTTGAAGTATAAAACCCGCCGTAATTGAATAAATGTAAAGTACAGCTGTTTAATGTTATACTGTGGAAAATTACAGGCAGAGCAATGACGTTTCCATCGAAACACGCAGGGGACGGACCCTCCATCAGAAAAGTTGCACAGTGCACCATTAATTAAACACTTTTTTGCATGATTTACTAAAATATAATCTGAATATTATTAATAAATAAAAAAAAAAAGATAAACAGATATTAATTTTTCAATATTGCGCACTATAGAGACAACACTGTACTTCTCCCAGAATCACTTTAGATAGATCTATTTGTGTAAAACCAAAGAATTTGAAGCAGTAATCTCTCAAATCTGAAGTCATGTAACAGATGTCTGGTGACGTAACAAACTTGGCAAAGAGAAGCAGCTGTCCAGGAGCTGGCTCTGTTTCTGAGCACACAATGTTTATCATCATCAGAGACGCCAGTAAATAAAGCATTTCACAGCTGATACTTGTGAGAGTGAAGCGGAATGAGTATTACGCACATGGCCTGTCAATCAAACTAAAAACACACAGGCTACGTGCTCAACAGGAGGTAGAACTGCAGATGACCTGGTGCACTATTTAGTCTTAAAGGTGCACTGCCCGTTTCTGTGGCGATGAAAATGCTTGGGCTGGAATGTTCCATAGTATGATTATTAAATACCTTGCATTTATTCAATTACAGATGCTTGCATTGTTAAAAGATCAGAAAATGTACACCTTTAAACAGAGGCTTTTGATGTAGATGACTTGCTACATTATGTACTCTTAAAGATGCACCAAGTAAATGTTTGTTTCCATGGTGATGTTATTGCTTTGCCTGGATATTCCACAGTATTATTATTGATAAACTGATCTACCTTGCATTTACAGCAATTACAGATTGTATTGCAAAAATAATATTCCTTGAAAGTCTACAGTCTCTCCCCAGATCTGACCTGTAACTTCTCCTGGTTGATTGTCTCCATTGAAGTAGATAGCCAAGTAGTTATAGTATTTGGCTCAATCATGATTATTTCAAACTATGAGTTACTATATTACTAAAAACTACCTGTATAGAGAAAATATAGAGCTGCTTCATTTGTTTTTGTAATGCTCATATGAAGTGTCTGAACTCACCCAGCCAAAATGGCGCCAATGTCAGAGATGAACCACTCCACAGAGTTAAAGCCCAGGATCCCGACGCCATGGTAACGCTCCAATCCCAGCTGCAGAAACACAAAGCATATAATTACATCTGAGACATGTATTGTGCCACATTGTGATATTATCATGTATTAGGGATGTCGACAATTAATCGATTAACGATTAATTGTCGACGTTGGTCAAACAAAATGCATTAAAACAAAGCAAACCGCGCACCGCGCTGTGCCAAGCTCGACTCACAGCCGGCCGCAGGCGCCAACGGCACTGCTCAGCAGCCCCGGTGTAAGCGTGAGGCAAGATCGAACCGCGGCGCCTGGAGACTACGGGCCCGCGGCGCCCGTAGTCTCAGCCCGAGCCTCAAACCAGCCGCACGAAACCAGCAGCGGTACGTGGTGGTTTAAACCTGGTTTAGTCCAGGTCTAGACCTGGTCCAGTCCTGGTTTAGTTCTGGTTTAGTCCACGTTTAGTCCTGGTCTAGTCTCTTAGCCAATCAGGACAAAACACAATGTTACACTATAAAAAAATGTTACACTATAAAAAAAAATTTGAAAAAAAAAAAATCTGCGAACGGCGATAGAGCGAGGGATTACTGTATTTGTTATTCAGCATCAATACATTTGTCTGCTTTTTACTAAGGAATAATTAATTGAGGAATATACAATATAATATTACTATGATATATTTTTGACTCAGTGTTATGTTACTATAGCTTATATTCTTAAAGACCCTATTGAAACACTAAAATTCAGGTGAAAAACGCCGCTTATCAGTTAATCGTTGATCGATAAGGTCAATCAACTATCAATTAATGAATTAATCGATAATTTGCATCCCTATCATGTATTGTATTGTGACTCTGTGATTCCCAGCCCTACTACTTACTACCACCCAAACTACTACAAACTGTACTACGCAACACTCCGCCTCATAGTTGTACCTTCAGAAATCCCTTGGCGGCGATGCGGCAGGCCTGGTAGTACTCTTTGTAGGTCAGGGTCTTCTGCTGCTCTCCATCCTTCCAGCCCAGAGCCGTGTAGTCTCCAAACCGCTCCACAGATGACGTGAACATCTGGTTTATCGTGAGAGGAGGTTCAGCGGCAATCCCAGAGTCCCCCATCCTCAGTCTGACCTCCGCATCTTCCCTCGATGTCCACAAGTCTGAGGAGACAGCCACAGACAGGGAGGATGGGCGAGGGGTGTTCACTACAAGAGAATAACACACGACAAAAGGTTAGAACTTATTGGCGCACACACATAGTTACGGCATTAAAGGTCCTATATTACGTTAAAATGACCCTTGTGAGTGACTCTGGAGTAGCGTTTTGTTTCATTCATACATGTTTTTTATTAGTTTTTATATATTATTATTCGTCTGTCTACTAGGGATGCACGATATATCAGCATTAACATCGGTATCGGCCGATATAGCTAAATTTTTGACATATTGGTATTGGCCCGTGTAAAAGTGGGCCAATATTAATGACCGATATTTGTCAGTATCCCTCGAATTAACATTTTCTTACATTTCTCTCTCGTTTAAACACTCAAACTTTCGTAGATTTTCAACAAAATGTATTAATAGTGAAGCGTGGGGGGGGGGGGGGGGGTGAGCACGGACACGTGCGCTCATCATGCTCAAATCCGTGATGTAACTTAGTGTAACTTTTTTTTATAGTGTAACATTGTGTTCTGCGTCCTGATTGCCTAAGAGACTAGAATAGGACTAAACGTGGACTAAACCAGGCCTAGACCAGAACTAAACCAGGTCTAAACCTGGACTAAACCGGGATTAAACCACCACGTGCCGCTCTTTGCTGGTTTCGTGCGGCTGGTTTGTGGCTCAGGCTGAGAGTACACAGTCTGGGCGCTAGGGTTGGGCGGTAATACGGTAATACGGTATACTGCGGTATCTAAAAATAGCAACGGTATCAGATTCATTACCGTCATTAAAAAAATAAAAAATCTTGCCCTAATATAATATTAACTATAATTAATTTAATGCCTAAATAAGTGTTTGTCCAGCACCTATGTATGTGTGGTTGTGTTTGTTAATTTAATACTATTACAGTTTAAAACTAATATTACTATCGGAGAGATGACGTTCGGTTATAAAGTCACTGCTTCTGATAATAGTTGCGGTCCCTTTAAGAAAGGCGTGACGTTTGACACGCTGCTTTTGTGTTCTACCGCAGCGCCTTTTCTGATATTCTCGCGTGTTAATAAAAACAACTCTCCGTTTTTGAGTCTGAAATGTGAGAAGTTTTCGGGTTTCTTATTACAAACCCAACTTCCAAACGAGGCTGTTATTCTGGGAGATGAAGACCCCCTTCTTTGGTGGAAATCCAATGGAGTCAGGCGCTTTCCTCTGATAAAATACCTGTGCGTTTGTGCCACAAGCTCCATCAGAACGGGTCTTCAGCACCGCGGGCAAAGTTGTCAATCCACAACGTGCCCGACTCAAGCCGGAAAAAGTGAACATGCTGGTTTTGCATTCAATAGCTTAATATTTTTATTTTCAATAAGGAGTAGCTTTTTCTGACGGACGAAAACGGTCCGGGATGTTGTACGTTTAATTTATTTGATTCATGTTAATAGATTTTAAAAATATACAAACGAGCAGTATTGTCCACTGCGTTCTCAGGACAGGGTTATATATGCACATTTTCGGTTATGTCTTGTTATTTATTGTTCAGATTTTCTTATTTGATAAGATCAAGTATTTTATTTGATTCCTGTTGGTTTGTTAGCTTTAGCCCACAGACAATGTCATTTCGTTCCATCGGTTGGCTGCTGTATTTGCACTTTAAACATTTGTTAATAAAAGTTACTAATTTTGTACATGTTTTGTTATGTTTTCAGTATCATTAGGCCTATGTAATGCTTGCTATTCTGTTTCTGAACGGTATAGGTGCAAGCTGCCATTTGGCGAGGCGACTCCACTGTAGTGCTACCAAGTGTTTTTTGTTTTTTTTTAGCCTTAGCAACGGTAATACCGTATACCCCGGGAAAATGTGGAGACGGTTTAACGGTATCAAAATTTGGATACCGCCCAACTCTACCGGGCGCCGCGGATTGATCTCGTGCTCGCAGCCCCGGTGTACGCGTCACGCTGGTGGTGCACGTGTCGCACACTTCTCCAAGGGGTTGGTGCGCGTCGCGTCCCGGGACATGGCAGTGCCGTTGAATGAGCGCGGTGCACCCTGCCCAGGACTAGACCAGATCTAAACCAGAATTGTGGCTCTTTGCCTTGTGTCCGCGCACCCACGCAGCATGTAAGTTACATGCTTTTATAATTTCAAAAATATATGGTTCTAGGTCCAGCTCTACTGTGAGTTGTATGGTAACATCCAGAGAGGAAAGGGTTACATGATGTAACGCTATGGTCTTTCTCGCGAGTGGGTTCGCATCTCGTGTCCACATTCCAGAGTAGCGCCCTCTAGCGATTAGTTACAATTAATGCATTTTGTTCGGCCAACGTCTTGATCGACAATTAATTGTAAGTCGATTAATTGTTGACATCACTAGTTAAAATTGATCCAGAAAGGAGAGCTGGGTGGTCAGTAGAAGGCAGCTGTGTCATTTGACTTTGGAATGTGATATTCCCTCCAATATTAAAAATTTCCCTCCAAAACTGGATGATGCAGTGCAGAGTGTGGGGTGCTGGGATATGCAGTTTTTGTTACATTCAGTCAGTGTGAGGCACTACTAGACAGCTTTAAGTAAACGTTGCAATTCTGCAACTGTGGGTCTCAGAGGGTTAATGTAAGCATATTAAGTATGTACTCATTGAAATCTACATGTGACGTGACCTGTGTGTATTTTAATTTTGACTTTTATTATTATTATGCAGAAACTGAAACTGAAGTGGAAATTTAAATGACAGGAAACAGGAAGTGCTCATTTCCAGCCAAAGAATGCAATGTTTTCCATGAGGGCTCTACTGAGAAAACAGATAAAGCTGGTTTCTGACACTGGTGTATTAATGCATTAATGTAACAGCCATAACCTTACTTTTACTTATCAGTTTTCCTTTTATCACCTGCTGCTCCAGAGCAAATACTCTGGAGAGGAGGGGCCTACAGGGTAAACAACACTAAGCTGAGGAGTTCCTGTTTTAAATTAAATGATAGACTGTGCAATAGGTTATGTATTAAAGGTCCTATATTACACAAAAAGGACTCTTGTGAGCTTTAAACCATATTATAATATCGTTACCTCTTCAAAAACACACAGAGTTGTGTTTTGTTTCATTCACACACATTCAGTAATCCCTTATTATTAGTCTGTCAAGATCTCCAAAACTCAAAATGCTCTGTTCCACCTTGTGATGTCATGTAGTGGTAGTTTTCATGTTAACAGCCCTTTTTACTTTTAGTTCAGTAGAGGTTGGAAACTCCAGGGCTGAAATCATCCAAATGATTCTAGTGAAAGTGTACAGAGTTTGAACACACACTGGAGCACATCCTGTATGACATCACAAGTTGGAACAAAGTGGATCAGACTAAATACTCATTTGAGTCGGTATTTATACAAACGAAACTAAATATATCACATAACTGGATAAAATGTGAATTTTCCTGAACATTTTCATTTTGAGTTTTATGAGAGCTAGTTTAAGACCACATGGTGTAATTAGAAAAAAGCTTTTAAAACCATTTGGGTATCAAATTAGTATCGAGTATCCAATCTACTCTTAAAGGAAAAGTAATGTTTTTTTTTTACAATCTGAGCCTTCTTTCGGCAATAAAACAAGTAGTTTTACTCACCCATAGCAGTTTGGTGTCATTTTGAGCAGTTTCGTAGAAGTTATGTTGTAGCGTATCCGTTAACTTGAGTGCTCGGGGCATTACTTTGCGGTCTCCAAATAACACAAACTTTAGCACTTTTCAAATCATAGAAGCCCAATGTCTTAGTCTACGATTTCGTTTGAAGCAAAAGTGGCCTGTAATCCGAGATTTAGCCATAGTTTCGAGTAGATGAGGACGCCAGTGCGCATGCGCGGACTGTGCTCTCAGCTCCCGGGACCCAAACATGAAACGCAAAGCTGTAAACTATGGATAAATCTCGGATTACAGGCCACTTTTGATTCAAACGAAATCGTAGACTAAGACATCGGGCTTCTATGATTTGAAAAGTGCTAAAGTTTGTGCTATTTGGAGCCCGCACGGGGCATATTACATGCTTGGGGAATATATTATATGCCCCGAGCTATGACTAGAAGTTGCGCTAGGCTAACGCTAATCTAAAACATCTCTGGAAGTGCTCCATATGACACCAAAGTGCTATGGGTGAGTAAAACAACTTGTTTTATTGCCGAAATAAGGCTCAAATTGTAAAAAAAAAACGTTACTTTTCCTTTAAGTATCGAATCTTTGAAAATGTAGTATTGTAACACTACCCCTAAATGTACTATATCCAACAATACTGCAGACAAATCTTATTCTACTTTCACAAAAGACTGCTTCACACGACAAAAAATAGCTGAGAATTAGGCCTAACCTGTACTAAATTTACTAATGAGGTCATTTACTAAACCCGAACCTGCCCTCATAGATATTCTAGCGTACCAGTTTGAGCTGGTGTAGCGGTGACATCATTAGCTCCAGCCTCCTCCCTCTCCCCGGTGGACTCCTCTTCAGACGAGTCACTGTGTGAAAAAGGGAAAACAAACTTGTGAGTGGGTCCCAGAGCTGATTACAGAAGATCACCAGGTACTAGGGGAGAACCAGAGGCACACAATGGAAATGAGCACAGTTACCATAGTGATAAACAATTTAAGAGGATGTTGCATGTGACAGGAAGTTGAAACTCACAGACTGCTATTACTAAACAGGCATAATTCTTTATGGAGGATTTGAACAAGCTTTTTAAATATAAGGGATTTAAAGCTGTTTACATAGATTTATACAATTATAGTTAAATTGCAGCAGCAGTAACTGAAATGAGATGTAAATTATAATTTGTGAGACTGAAAGAGACCACACGCAGTCCTATAATGTGCATTTCAAACTCACTTTCAAAAAGGATTGATACAGATTTCAAAACCAAAACAATTTTAAAAAATCTCTTTTTTTAAACGATAGATTGTATATAGATGTAATTTATAACTGAGAATATATATGAACTTACCTTTAATATTATTATTCCATATATTGACAAAAACAGTCTGAACCACCATCTTGTTTCTCCATAAATTTGTATTTTTCGCTTCTTTTAAATACAAGCAAATCATTTGGAGATAACTTGTTCAATAACTCATATTTAGGTGCACTGCGCAACATTTTTAGTGGACGGTCCACCACCTGCTTGTTTCCATGGAAACGACTGAATTATTGTATTTTTGAGCAACAGAAACACCCATAATGAATAAATGGTAGATGGAAATGTTAAACGTCATATCACGAAACATTTCAGGCAAACGAATAACATCTCCATGAAGACAAGGAGGTAGGAGACCCTCCACCAGCAAAGTTGTGCAGTGCACTTTTAACTACAGTGGTCCCTCGCTCTATTGCGGTTCACTTTTCGCGGCCTTGCTGTTTCACAGATTTTTATTTTTTTTTATTAATTTCTTTTTTTAATTTCAATTTTTTTTTTTTTTTTTATAGTGTATCAACATTGTGTTCTGCGTCCTGGTTGGCTTCTCTGTGCTGTGTCTCCTGTACAGTACAGAATGTGTTCAGTTTGCCAGATATATATCGATGTTATAGAGGGGGGACGTGGGGGGGTTGGGTCCCGCTGGATGTGCGAGGAGCGGAGACATGAGTCACTGGATCCGTAGGAAGTCCAGACCAGGACTAAGACATGAGGACCAGACTGGGACCAGACTGGGACCAGACTGGAACTAGACAAGGACCAGACTGGAACTAGACCAGGACCAGACCGGGAGTAGACCGGGAGTAGACCGGGACTAAGACATGAGGATCAGACCGGGACTAGACCGGGACCAGACCGAGACTAGACCGGGACCAGCCCGGGATTAGACCAGGACTAACCCATGAGGACCAGACCAGGACCAGACCGGGACTAGACTAGTGGCTCGGACTGCGTCAGCCAAAGGAGAGGCACGGTCCGGACATTGCCTCGGTCTCGTGCTTGCAGCCCCGGGTGGGACGTCAGTCATGCTGCTCTATCACGGATTTGACCACGATGAGCGGGTGCACGTGTCCAGGTGCACACTTCTCCACCCCCGCCCCTTGCTTAACTATTAATACATTTTGTTGAAAATCTACGAAAGTTAGAGTGTTTAAACAAGAGAGAAATGTGAGAAAATGTTAATACCAGTCTCAGAAAAGTCTATGTGTGTGGTGAGGCGTTTACAGCCTTAAAACATGTATAATAATTGTAAAATATAAAGTTGTCCTACTTCGCGGATTTCACTTATTGCGGGTTATTTCTGGAACCTAACCCCCGTGATAAACGAGGGACCACTGTACTTGTTTTAGTCACAATAAAAGATATACTAAGCAAAAGACTCCATGCGTATTTATTCAAAATCATCATGTGGTGTTTTTATGTAGATTAAAAGGTGCATTAAAGCTACCATATCTATTTGATTTTTGTTTTACCAGTAGATGGCATGATGTGAAACCTGTCACCTCCTCTCCTCAGGCAAAAGTTGACACACGATCAGACAGCAGTAACGTAGATAGCCCCTAGTGGTGGTATGTGAGAATACACCAGGGGTGGGTCTGCCAGTCTAATTACACATTGTAGCTTTGAGTACTAAAATGTTCACCATTTTATAACTTGTTTTGTTTGGGTAATATGCCATGCCAACTGCCCTAATTAAACCTTAAATAATTACTGTCATCATATGCTGGTTATAGTATTCTAGTCTTTTAATGATAATGTTTAAATACCCAATCGTCAATAGGGAAAAACACCACTCCCAGTCTGAAGTCATGGCATGTCCTTTCTGTCACTGCATACTTAGAGCTAACAGAAGATCTTCCCAAAAAAAAAAATTCATAGCATTTATATAGCGCCTTTCATGAAAAAAGTGCTTTACAGTTCATTGTTCATTCACTCCACACTTGGTGGTGGTAAGCTACTTTCTGTAGCCACAGCTGCTCTGGGGCAAACTGACGGGACCTAGGCTGCCAATCTGCGCCATCAGCCCCTCCAACCACCTCCAACACTCACGCACACTCCACTTTCTTACTAAGCAATGTGGGTGAAGTGTCTTGCCTAAGGACACAATGACAGTTTTTGCAACTGGCGCCCCCCTGTGGCACCTGGAATTCCCAGTGGTCTCCCATCCAAGTACTAACCAGGCCCTGCCTTGTTTAGCTTCTAAGATCTGACGAGATCAGGCTTTGACAGGCAGGTATGGCCACAACAGTCTCATGTTGACGTAAAACAAAGATTATCACAAATGCTGTTTAGACGTTAAATGCCGATATTTTTGGCCAATATGTAGAGCCGATTTTGATGATCTTCTCCACATTACAAACTCATTCACAGCTGTTTTAATACAAACTGAATAAGAGAACAGTGCAGTCAGATCTAATGCAGTGATGTCTTTGCACTAAATAAAGTGGAAATAAGTTCCGTTGGAAATTTAATCCCAATAAACAATATGCCAAAAAATACAAATATTGGCCTGAAATATTGACCAACCAATATATCGGTCTGTCTCCTTTTAAAAGATATGCAACATTTAAATATTGGGTTAATTTGTCTATAGTAAAATCTATTTAAAAAGACTGCAACAAATATAAATACAAACTAGTGGCATTCTCTAAACAAGGTTAAAGCAATATTTCTGCACATTTTACAGTTTATTCATGTTTTGTGCAACACTTGAATCACAACCAAGACATGAACAGACAGGTTTTAGCATAATACTGTCTGAATATTGTATCAGGATAATGCAGGAAAAATAGTAGTTATTAATTTGTCATGATCGCCCACCCCTAGAGTAATGCTAAATCTTTAAAAAGTGAATAATCCTACTCCCTATCTGATGTCACGGCATGCCATTTCTGTCACTGTATACTTGGTGTTAAGAGCTGGAACAATCTGATCTGATACGCATGTACGCATGTGTAGGAATGTAAAAAAAAAAAAAAATAATAATAATAATAATCTAGATACTGATCAATACAAACACTCAAAACTACAAAGTCGTTTGAACAAGTCTAAAGTCTAATTACATAAAAAAATCAAACCAAATTGAACTTTTCATGGAGAGTTTTAGTAGGAGACCACATGTGGAAATACAATTATTTTATTTTTATTTTTGAAAATGACATTTTATTGTCTAAAAGAATGTGTTTTTATCATTATGGTATCAAACAGTAGCAAGTATAATTTTTAGTATTGTGCCAATACTAGGAGCAACTGACCAAAACATTTAGAACTTTAGCACAATTTGATGACATAATATCATCACTGGGGCATTTTTGATATAATCTTTGAAGCCTGCCAAAGTCCTTGAAGTAAATTTCAACAATAATTTAGTTGTTTAAAGGCATGACGTAGCAAAACAGCCATGTGTTAATCCCACTCTGGACATAAACATCCAACATGTTGAGTGGTCAGATCCACTGACCCACAGGTTGGCGGTGTGATTCCAGCTCCCGTGTGTGGTGCTCGTGTGTGGGGTACCCATATGTGTGATGCCCTTGGGTGTAGTGTCCCTGTGTATAGTGCCCTTTTGTGTGGTGGTCATACTTGGCAGTGTCTGTGGTGCATTCGTCCAGCTCTGCGACACTATCAGCTCCTCCACACGATGATTCTGTGAAAGCTGCTTCTCTGGGAGGCTCCATTACCACCGCGTCACTCATGGTGCTGGGCTCACACGTGACTACTGGAAACACACAAAACACACGAGATTTCAAATGATTTAGTAACAACTGATACAATGCAGCCAAGAGCTTTTAATTACTGTCCTCTCCATAGGCCAGCCATCGTGTTCGCCCACACGGTCTGTGTGTTTCTGAATGTGATTTTCATTCTAACTTATTGTAAATGTCCAGTGGCAACATCTCAACAAAACAGATTTCAGTACCAGTACTTACTGGGTTTTTAGTACCTGCCAGTTGATAGTTTGCAGTGACATCCTGCTGGAAATGTCCTACATGTAATTCTATGCTTGAATGTTCAGTAGTTACCGTGGAGACACAATGCACACATTAGCAAACACTGTCAGATCGTCTGAAAACTCAAGAAAAAATACAAGTGGATTGAAACAACATATTTTCAGGAGCCTGTGATCAGTACGATTGTTCATGGTCCTGTTTAGGAGTTTGATTTTCAGCCAAAAACGTGAGAGTGACTGTTTTGATGTTGATGATGTCAGCTGCACTAACATACTAACGTTAGCATCACTAACACACTACTAATATAACACTAGGGCCTTGTTATCCATCAGTGGGAGCGGGATGATACAATTTACACTAGATGAGATACGAGATGACAAATTTTGATGTCATTTGTGTAATTCTGTAAAAAAAAATTGGCCTAACAAATGTGTATCATTTTATTTATATTTTGGTTGTCATTATACCAGTGTGTTTTGGAACTATAGCTTCTCAAGTAAGTCGGCGTAACTCACTGGTGCTTGAAGGTGCACTATAGAACTTTGGGGAGTGGGGTCCGCAAACTGCTTATCACCATGGAGATGCCATTGCTTTGTTGTGGAATGTTACATATTGTAGACCTGCGCGATTTATCGATTAAATCGATTAATTTGACTTTACAGTTCAGGACGATGTGTTTTTATGAAAATCGATTTTTTAGTTATTTTTTACATGCGAGCGGAACTATTGCGCCGCCACGTTCTACACGGGTAAGTTAGTGGGCCGTACCGAAACACTGTAAAAGCGAGCATGGCTAGCGAGTGAGGGAAAGCCGGAGTTTGTACCAAACAAAGGTGTTGCTTACATGATACATCTGTTATATGGAACTGGTTCGGTTTTCTTGCGTCGGACTTAGAACAAACGAGTGCTCGCTGTAAGGTCTTTTCAAAAGCTGTTGCAGCACGAAAAAATGTATCCTAGCGCCGAAAGCTGTTGCACGCAGCGGAATGAGAGAAGTGCAGGTCCGAACGGAATGAAAATAACCACTGTCCAGTTCCTAAAACATTTTCGAACTGTTTGCAGTATGATAAGCACGGCCCACGACGGAAGGCAATCCCACACGCTGTTTTATGTTTTACCAAAAACATGATGTATGTTGTAAAAGACATGGTGCCCATATATACTGTGGAAAAGTCCGGAGTGAAAGTTTTGGACCCGAAGTATGTGCTGCCAAGCCGCAAATATTTTTCTGAAGTTGCCACAGCTGTATACAGACTGCACAAGCTAACACACATGAACACAGTGGCTCCCTCTTTTCTGCATCACTCGAGGAAAAACTAAAACTAAAACACAACACTCCCCACTCCAGTCCATCGTTCCCACAATCAGGGAATAATTTAGCTCCATAAAATGCTTCTTTATAAAAGAAAGATATTTATATAACTGTGATATACAGTATATATATATATATTTTTTTTAATTACTTGATGCTAGGTGTAATGTATTTGTTTTATAAAAGAACGTTGGATAGTTTTGAGCCATTTGTCTGTCATCTTATTTTTTTTTTTTGAGTAGGGCAGAGAAAAATCGATTAAAATCGGAAATCAGATTTTTTTTTTTTAATCTGATATTTTATTTTTAGGCCATATCGCCCAGCTCTAACATTGTAACATGAAACTTATCTATGATGCATTTATTTAATTAGATGTGTTTGAATTGCTAAATTTGTTCTTGTTACCGTGAGCGAGGTCGCCACACCACAGATCCGACCTGTAACACGACTTGATGGCATCAACTTGTTTCTATGGAGTTAGATAAGATTAATGCCATATTGCAGATTAGGGATGTCAACAATTAATCAACTTACAATTAATTGTCGATCAAGACGTTGGCCGAACAAAATGCATTAATTGTAACTAATCGCTAGAGGGCGCTACTCTGGAATGTGAACACGAGATGCGATATTGTTGATGCCTTAGTTCAAAATAAATGTTGAGAATGTCCTAAAAATAGCCTGGATTCACTGGTTTCATCAATAATACTAGCTGCTAAACAGATACAGGAATCACATGTATTTCAGAACATGTTTGTAGGGATATAACGATTAGCAGTAAGTAAAAAAGATGACGACATTTTGTTCTTAACAGAAGATGTTTAAATGCCTAAACTAGTTCAACCTTTGTGGGGTTTTAATAGCATTCAAAAGTTCTAGTTCGAGACTGATATAAAAAAGCAGCAGAGTCAAATAATGATAATCTGGTTTTACAAGTTTGTCAGCATGATTATGATCTACTAAAGAATAAAAACAGCCAAAACAATTCAAACATATTTAATGACATGAATGAAGGAATTATTGTATTTTTGAGCAATAGAAACACCTGTAATGGATAAATGGAAGATGGATTTGGTTAAAGTCATACCATGGAACATTCCAGGTAAAGCAATAACATCTGCACCTCACTTTCAAATGACAATGTACAAAGAAAAGTTGGTAAAAAATTAAAAAATTCAGGAAGTAGCGCTGCGTTATAAGTAATCCCTCTATTAATGTCATCAAGACAGAAATTCCATCAAAATGCAGGAACAAGAAAGGCTTTTTCTGATTATTCTGACAGTTTAAACCTTCATTTAACAAAATAACAAAATCGAAAAGTGCTTTTTATTTGTCTAATAATAACTACTGTGTAAATTAGACAAGTTTTGGCCCCGGTTAACATTATGGTTACTATGTAAGAGTTATGGAAATACTAGGTAAGATTCTATATAGTCAAATCTTAATCATAATCATGTTAACTATGTTTTAGTGGAATGTGCCATCAACCCTCTTGCATTTTGACCATTTCTTTGTTCCTTTTTGAGCTCTGCAAACCCCCGTTCTGTGTTCACACTTGCAGACCTTGTATAGATCTTGTGGCCATAGGTGCAGTCTGCATAGCATGGCGGTGGTTGTCTAATTGCTTCTGGATGGTTAGCAGGTCAGTGCGACTCGTTTGGCTCAAAGCACCAACAGGGCTTGCACAGACCTGCAGATGGTGTAAAGCCACAGGTTTTTTTTATTTGTACAAAGCTGCTGCATCTGCTCATCCTATAATAACTGCAGGGCTATTATAGGTAGACTACATCACAATATTAAGATATAAAAGGAGATGATAGATAAAAAAAAAAAAAAAAAAAGCATTAAACCTACATGTTTTTCAATAGAGGAAATTTCAGTTGATCAACTTTCATCTTATTCATTTTCAGACATCATACTTTTCATGCTTGAGTAGCTCTTTTTACACAGACTGTATGAATGGCTGCATTCCAAATAGGAAGTGTTCATGGGCACGCTTCCGTTTCCACTGACTCCAGTTGATTTTGCATTGAAAGATGGTCACCCCTCTGTCTGTAACTATGGCAGTGAAGCCTTGTGCCGCATTTTGGTCTTAAAATGTTCGTATTAACCCACTCTGCACGATCCTGGTGTTTTTATTTTTATTTTGTCCATTAATAAATTCCTGTTCCTGATAATAAATTCCTATTACTAATAACTACAACTGCAGCATCGGGAGCTTCATTTGACTGGAGCCAAACGCTATAGGTGACACCCCTTAGTCCACTTCTTTATACAGTTTATGGTTTTATGGTAGATATACATATCTAATCTAATAAGTTAAAAAAAAAAAGCTTTACTTTGACCTAATGTAAATGATTTGAGAATTTCTGTTTCTTGCACTACTCCTTCAGATATGAGTTACTTTTTCTAAATCTTTGAAATTACAATATTTTGTGCATTATTTTAAGCTTTGGTGGACTGGAAACTAGTTAACAGCTGTTTTTATCTTACTTTTCTACGATGTATTGACACTTTGCAGTTGATGTCGTCAACATTCCCTGGAGGTGAGAAGCTAAATGAAATTTACAAAAAATCTCACAAATCTAGAATATGCTTCAGGGGCAAGACCAGTCATAACCTCAGCCACTGTTACACTTCTATCGCCTCTGGGCCTATGACTTCAGTACAGGAACCAGCCCAAAGCCCCGTGACAAAGCTGTGTGATCTCCTGTGTGACCTACTGCTCCAAGACTCAGTCCCTGACTTTAAAAGGGCCCATAATTATGCTATTTTCAGATCCATGTTATAATGTTATTTCCTCATCAGAAACATACCTGGAGATGTGTTTCATTCATACATGTTTAACACACTAAACCTGTATATTTAGGGTGAGTTCTTTCAAACAGAAACCACTCTGTTCTCTCTTGTGATGCCATCTGGTAATACAGGAAGTGCTCCAATGTGGTTTAAACTCTATACACCTTCACTAGAATCATTTGGATTAATTCAGCCCATTTCTAATAAGATAAAGTAAAGGATAGCTAGCAAATTTTGGAGATGTAGATTGACTAATGAAAGAATTACTCAAACGTGTGAATGGAACAAAACACAATTCCAGGTATGTTTTTGATGAGGTAACAACATTAGAACATGACTTAAAGCTCACAAGAGTCGCTCATGCGTAATATAGTGACTTTAACCCTGTGTCTCTATGGCCCGGGCCTGTGTTTGGGTCCAGTCTGTTTATATTAGAGGCTCACAACACATACCACTGATAGCACAGCATCGTCTGCCCTCTGTCACACTGGGAGAGGGCAAGTGGAAAC
Organism: Paratrypauchen microcephalus; assembly: GCA_036785185.1. NCBI lineage: Eukaryota > Metazoa > Chordata > Actinopteri > Gobiiformes > Gobiidae > Paratrypauchen > Paratrypauchen microcephalus. The sequence continues at coordinate 817,356 of JAVJIX010000131.1, forward strand.
AGGCAGGCATCAGAGAGGACTGGGAGCTAAAGCCAAAATAATTTCCATCATCTTTTGGAGGGCGACCAATATTTCACTTGTACATGTTACAAATCAAAAGGCAAAGCAAGTGTGTTAGTGTTAATATAGGAAAATACAGGGTTGCATAATTGCCTAAAATATGTGATGCCTGATTTTTAAAGGTCTACTGCGTAACTTTTTGTAGAGAGGGGTACAACAACTGCTTGTCTCGATGGAGATGTTATTGCTTTGCTTGGAATATTCCACAATATGGTAATACATTTATCCATCGTTCGGTTTAGTTTTTTTTTGCAAAAGAAGCACCTTGAAAAACCTGTAGTCTAACTGTGAGCATGATCACCCCTCCACAGATATGACCTGTAGCTTGGTCTGTTGGCATCAGAACCTTTGAATTTTTACTGTACATTTTCTAGGAGTAGTAGATTAGTATCGTAATATCAAAAGTAGATTTCTGAGTAAGGCTGAACCATGTGGGAAGAAATATCTGATTTCAGTAGAATGGCAAAGGACTGAAACCGCCAAACTTGTACAAAAGTCACATGCATTTCGGAACACATTTGTAGAGGTCTAAAGCACGGGTTGGGCTGGGCGAATTTGCATGAAAATAAAATCCTCCATAATCTCACTGGCCATTGGGGAATTTTTTTCTGAATGAGACAAAACAAATGATGATTTACACAGAAACGATTCAGGCTATTTTATTGTTTGTAGGCAAAATACACTCACTAGGATAAGATCACATTTGCTAATTGTGACCACCCCAACTGTTTTTACAGTTTTGATTAGATTAGATAGAGACTTTTCTGGCATAGATATTATCATCATTGTCATTGTGTAATCTTTTCTTGTATTGTGCAAAATCCTGAGTACGGTAAATATTTTCCCCAAATGTTGAACTAATGGAAACACCAGCCTCAGAAGAGCATGTCAGGGCAGAGCATCTTAAACTCTACTACTACATGACCCTCACAAGTTTACACAACACTGAAGCTTTCTCAACAAACACAAACAGATGACACAGCGACCCCACACAGGGCTCCAACACACACATCAGTCAAATATAAGAGTTACAAAATAAGGGGATATGCCACCCCCAGGTCAAACTTGGGCACCTCCCCACAGTCCAGAGACTAAAATAAGTGGTGGAAAGCGTTTTCCTGCTCACCCAGCCATTGTCCAGGTCTGTCAGCACTGACCGCCGCGGTATCTGCAGCTACTCCGCGTTAGACTGGAGTCTAACGTCGCCAGAGAAAGATTTCGGCCAAAAGGAATTAATTTGCTCGATGCGTTTCCCAATTACTTTCTGTGTAGTGCGCATTCATATCGAGTGCAAATAAATGTGCAAATCAACACGGAGAGCTTGACTGTTACGGACCACGCTGCGTAACAGGGGAACTCCCTTCCTGGTGCGTAACAGGGATTCCCCTGTCAGAGTGGTGCGTGCTTCGGCTGTCTTTTTCCGCACTGAAAAATAGTTCCCACCTAAAATGACCAAGTCCCTTTAAAGCTCCTATATTACACCTAATTGACTCTTGTAAGCTTTAAGCCAAGTTATAATGTTGTTACCTCCTCAAAAACAGACCTGGAGTTGTGTTTTGTTTCATTCACACATGTTGAATAATCCTTTATTATTAGTCTGTCTACATCTCCAAAGCTCAAAATGCTCTGTTCAACTTTGTGATGTCACAAAGTGGTAGTTTTCAAGTTAACAACCATCTTAGGCAATTCTAATGAAGGCACTTCCTGTATTGATGTCATGTATCCACATGACATCACAAGGTAGAACAGAGCGTTTTCAGTTTGAGAACTCAGCCTAAATATGCAGGTGTGTTTGTTAAACATGTGTGAATGAAACAAAACACAACTCCAGGAATGTTTGCGATGAGGAAACAACATTATAACATAGATCAGAGAATCAGAGAGATCAGAGTAATACTGGTCCTTTAAATAAATGCTATGATATGACCACAGTGAGATTTAAATTTGGCAAAAAATAAAACAGTTCTAACTCGTAAATCGGGCTTCTTGGGGCGGACCTCATTAACTAAAGACCCAGAAAAATCTATATCTGAGACTGACCTATGACGCAGCCCCCCGCAGCAGCAGCAGTACAGCACTGATTCATCTGTAGAACTCCTGACTTATTTATTTTTATCCAAGAGCTCCTAAAATACTCCCCTTATGTGCGACAGATGCAAGATCACTCAATTAGTCAGAGCTCGGGTTAAAGAAAACTACTGTGGTCATTAAAGTTTCATTGAGAACATCTTCCCAAACCTGTATTGTCTTGTAGTTTCACCTTATCGGGATTTAAGTAAATTTGCATGTTTTTGCATCGTCAGCACTCCCTTAGTAAATGTCACAAGGATTAGGATTTATACATACAGGTTTCTACTAAGACTAGGGAGGTATTTTAAAGATGTATTATGTAGCCTTTCTGGTGGATAGTCTGTCACCCTGCTTGTCTAGAAATGTTATTTGCTAAGAAAATTACATAATATGGCATTACATCTCCACAGCTATTAAATGTTAGCAGGTCTGGACTGGGACAAAAAAAATGGCCCTGGCATTTTTGGCTTAGACCGGCCCCTCATAATTAGTCCTGGTTTAGTCCTGGTTCAGACCTGATTTAGTCCTGGTTTAGTCCTGGTTTAGTCCTGGTTTAGTCCTGATTTAGTCCTGATTTAGACCTGGTTTAGTCCTGATTTAGATGTAATTAGTCCTGGTTTAGTCCTGGTTCAATCCTGGTTTAGTCCTGGTTCAGTCCTGATTTAGACCTGGTTTAGTCCTGGTTCAGACCTGATTTAGTCCTGATTTAGACCTGATTAGTCCTGGTTTAGTCCTGGTTCAGTCCTGGTTCAGTCCTGGTTCAGTCCTGGTTCAGTCCTAAATTGTGGGCCGGTCTCTAAGTTAAAAAAAAAAAAAAAAAGAAAAAAAAAAGAAGGGCATCGGCCCCTAGGACTGTCGGCCCACCGGGAAAATGCCCGGTATGCCCAATTACCAGTCCAGGCCTGAATGTTAGGAGTTTTCTGTTCGAAGCATCGGGCCTAAAAAAAATAAATCTAAGTTTCCGGTTGCCGACCGACCCTGTTGATTTGCATGCGACCCAAATTATTTTATTGGACTTAATAAAATAAAATAAATTTGATACTCAAATTAATTTTACAAGCTTCGGTTAAAAAAGAAAGAAAACTAATAGCCTACTGTATTTTTCATTTTCCGCGGGGCAATGTGTACGGGGGTCCTCGGGTTACGACGGTAAAAAAAAAAAAAATTACGCGTCATTCCGTCTTACGCGGTTTAGCGTGGTAAGCAACGTAAACAAACGCGAACGGCGCACGGCGGAAGAATACGCTTTGTTGTGGTTGTAGGGCGAAGTCTTAAGAACGGATCAACTTAGGGTGACCATACGTCCTCTTTTGCCCGGACATGTCCTCTTTTCAGAGGCTGTCCGGGCTGTCCGGCCGGAGTTTATAAAATCCTTCAAATGTCCGGGTTTTTGATTCCGTTGGAAACGCGCTCCAGTTCGAGTCGAACCCCGGAACGTGTATTCATTCATTCACAAACAAGCGCGCCACGCCACGCTCCACACACACACACACGCACACACACACACACACGCGCGCGCACGCACGCACGCTCGCTCGCTCGCTCGCTCGCTCGCTCGCTCGCTCGCTCGCTCACACACACACACACACACACGCAGGCTGACAGGCAGGTAGGCGCACTGCGAAGACACAGAAAATGCCGAAACGCAAATGCAGTTTCACGGATGAATTGCAAAAAAAGTACCCCTGTTTTCGCCCGGGGCGTGACATGTGGGAGGCAGAATGCACAGTGTGCAAAGCTGGGACTTACGTCTCTGTGGTGAATAAGGGGTCCAACGATCTGAAAGCTCATATCGCCACAACAAAACACAAAATAGCTGTGCAGGGTGAGAGCTCGAGTTCAAAACTCACGACATACTTTGTGCGACCTGGAAAAAATGAAGATATGGTGAATGCAAGCGAGGGTGCTCTATTATTTGTATATTTTTTTTCATTAGCCATTAGACACATTATTTTGAAGAATGGGCTTACTGAACAATGAAGGATAGGCTAACTCTTTTTCTTTTTGTTTTTTCTTTTTTCTTAACTAAGGTGTAAGTGTCAGCCTTAAGATTGCTTATATTAATAAATATATTATTTATAAAGCAACTGTTTGTGAGTGTTTTGGGCTATTTTTCAGTATATCCAGGTAAAGTGTTCTTTTCTGGGGAATTCAGAAGCACAGTAAGCCCCCGACCCACATAAAACCCCTAAAAATGGGGGAAAAAACTCTAAAAAATATATATATTTTGCGCGCGAGCTGGAAGTGTGTCCTCTTTTCAGTGAAATACAATATGGTCACCCTAATCAACATTGTAACCCGAGGACCCCCCTGTAATGTGCTTCTGTTTTTCTGTGATCTGTAAAATTCTCTGTCTGTACCCATAAAAACAATGGCGACGGCATCGCTGGACATATGCGTGGTCACTGTGAATTGTTAAGATTATGCAGTGCCAGTTTTAAGTTGACCAATGTCAACACCGTGTTAAATAAATGTAGTATTCAAAATTGTTTACTGCTTCTAAATTTAATGACTGCCATTTGAAAGAAGAACAGAAAAAACAATACAAAATCAGCATGTATTTTTGTAACATTGTAAGATATATTCTACATGTACTCTGGTACAGTCAACGACCTGGTTTCACACGGCATGTTGGAGCTCCGTTCGACTATACTTAAGTATAGCATATGCTCTTAGCATTGAGATAGCTTTGGGAAATTATGCCAATTTCAATTATAGTCTTTATTGAAATAGTACTGCTGCGGAAGGAAATAAAATAAAATAAAATTTCAAAATGTCCATATTCCCACAGGAAAAAAAATAAAAAATAAAAATAAAATAAATTCCCTACCTACCCATGTCTAGAACTGTCAACAAATCGGAAACCAACATTTATTTTTTTTAGGCCTCATTTGCCCATTCAGAATATATAAGATTTTGTTTTAAGTTGTTAATCACTAATGACAACAATCCTAATTTGTCATCATTTTGAAAACCATAAAATACTTGGTGTTACCTGCTTGTCTCCATGGAGATAGACAAGTTTAATGCCATAAAGCAAAACATTTCAGGCAAAGCTATAACATCCCTATAAATTAGGACACAAAAAGATGAAGCATATACAGTACAAAGAGAAAGTGACATGATGCAACATGATTTTAAGACCATTTTCAAGTAGAAATGTCACATATTGCCTCTCTACGCATCAATAAAAGGTGATTTGAAGATTAAATATAGATACTCACAAGCAAAATGTATCACGATTTTTGTTTTTTTGCCAGACATTTGAGTGTTAATGAGAAACTTGAACTTCCATGCCAGTCAAGTTGTATTTTGTAATTCTATGTCCTAAACAAATGTCACAACCTACAATAGCTCCATGCAAACTTTCCCCCTATTCAATCCCTATTCAAACAGATGACATACAACACAGCTACTCTATCTATATGCACTACAGTGTCTTCATGTCATGTCCAAACGAGTTCAAATAAAAATAAATGACATGAAATGCATTCAGTGGAATCTCTACGTGTTGAAAATCCCAATAACAGCTGTCGCACTCATCAGATCAGTACTGTACTGCAGTTTTTTGGCTGGGCGTAATCCGCAACATCTCAACTACATGCACCCCATACCCAACATACAATATACACAGACTTTTTCCTTTATATCTTAACTGAGATTAAAAACAAGAAACCAAATAAAAAATATATATACATGTTCTAAATTTGAGCTTTTTTCCACGAATAGATAGACAGACATAGACAGATTTTCAATGACAGGGATACACCCATTATCAATAGACCTGTACTACAAATGTATGTATTGATTTAACAAGAATGCAGCCTCTTCAGTGAGCATTTTAGCATTTTGTGTTTCAAATTGCAATTCAAAGCTTTAAGGAGACAAATGAGAACGTGTAGAAACTCATTTTTAAGTATTGCTACAAAAGACACTGGCAAGACAATATAGTCCGGGATATGTGAAATAAAACCAAAATAAATCGTGATATAGTGATCAAAACTGGTACTTATTTAGGATTAGTTCCTCTACATTGGCAATCACACGCCCTTATATTAGCAATCCACTTAAGTGATGAATGAAACAGTGACAGAACAGCAATTTGAGTACTTACATTGCATTTCTGTTCAAATAATTGATCTTTTTTTGGTCCAATTCGTGAAAAACAGCTCCTCTTTTCGCTCTTCTAATCACACGTTGTGGGTTTGGCAGTGCTACGTTCTTCTCCAACACAAAAATGCTTGCCTGGCTTCCCCAATTTGCTCAGTCCTACTACTCCTGCTGCATATCATTCATTTTCAAATACCAGAAGCCGGCTTGGTTTAGGTCCCTCCCTCTGCAAGAAAAACCCCACCCAGAGAAAGCAGACAGTTTCCTCTCCACCAGACCTCCTTCTCCAGCTCTGATTGGTCCACAAGGCTCACACCACAAGTCCCACTGTCCATATAAGGTCACGTGAGCCAAAAGAATAAGATGGAGGGCGTGTGACGTATACACACACAGAGCTCATGTGCTGGAGATGAGGCTGCTCACGGTTGCCATGTATGCCGCTTTTTACTGGCTTCTGGCTTCTATTTCTGGAAAGTTGCTTGTAAGTCTTAACCTCCTGGGACCCGAAGAAAAAAGTGTATCTAAATTATTATTATTATTATTATTATTGTTATTATTTTAATTTTCTATTTGGAGGTAAGTGAACACTTTAGCATTTACATTTTGTTAATTTTATTTTTATTCATAATGTTATAACGTGTCCTCTGTAATGGACGGTAATACTGTAGTGTTAAATCCAAGTGAAGTTAACAACCTGATGACAAACGTCTCTGACAAGCTTCTACAATCACCTCAAAGTTTTTAGATTCCCTTTTAATTTCTTATTTATTTTATTATTATTATTAATAATAATAATAATAATAATAATAATAATCATCATCATCATCATCATAATACTAATAATAATAATAATAATAATAATAAATAAATTATTATTATTATTTATTTATTTTTCAAAGTGCAGCCACAAACTAGACGCAGGGGTCCCTCTGATGCGGCTCAGTACAGCGGTCCCTCGTTTATCATGGGGGTTACGTTGTAGAAATAACCCACGATAGGCAAAATCCGTGAAGTAGTCAGTTTTATATTGCGTGTATAAATATGTGTGTATTTCACAGTTCCTCTGACCGAGGCGCCGCTGCGCTGTCGCGGGTTTTGTTGGGGAGAAAACTTGCAAACATACAGCACTTCAGAGCAGTGACGGACTGGGATCATCGGCCCTGGCAATTTACACCTAGAAGCGGCCCCGTAGTCTGTGGAACGGGGGGGAGAGGTTCTACAGCTCTGCACCAAACACAGAACTGTAGTGAGAACGCATCCGTGCGCTCTCAGGACTAGTTCCGCCGCCTGGACTCAGTTCGTTATGCGGAAATACTGCCGCAAGAACTGTGCGCGCGGACACATGGTCAAATCCGTAATAGAGCACGGCCTCGGCCCTTCTGGCATGTGCTCAAATGCCAGACCGCTCAGTCCTCACTGCTTCAGAGTCACACTGCTCATGATCGAACATTTAGCCTAAATAAATTTGGCAAACTGACCGCATTCTGTAGCCTATAGCAGACACGGAGGAGAATGACTGACGGATTGGCGAAGGTCTACAATCCTTTAGCCAATCAGGATGCAGAACATAATACGTGTTTATACACTATAAAAAATCAGCGAAACAGCGAGGGACTACAGGGAGTCCTCGGGTTACGACGTAGATCCGTTCTTAAGACGCGTCGTAACCCGAATTTCGTCGTAAACCGGATTTTGCCTTTGATCTTCCAACCAAAGCACCAATAACCTTTCCATCTCAATAATTAGACCACTACGCTGCTTGGTTATCACTGCCGCTTTCATAGGAGCAGATCAGAGCCCACATCAGGTACTTCCGCCCACATTGGACACGCACATGAGGCTGTCTTCTTCTCCCTACAACCACAACAGAGCGTATTCTTGCGCCGTGCGCCGCGCGCCGTTCGTGTTTGTTTACATCTCTTACCACGCTAAACCGCGTAAGACGGAATGACGCGTAATATATACATATTTTTTTTAATGGGGGCGCGTTCGTAACCACGAAACGTCGTAACCCGAGACCGTCGTAACCCGAGGACCCCCTGTACTGTATTTAATTAAAATGTATTTTATTTTAGTTCGTATTCAAAATGTAATTCTATGGTACAAAGGTAAAAAAAAAAAAGTTATATGCAGTGTTATTTCATTTTAAATTTCAAAAGGGTTTTGTGGCTCCCAGTGTTTTCTTTACTGTGTGAAACGGCTCCAAATGGCTCTTTGAGTGGTAAAGGTTGCCGACCCCTGAACTAGAGTCTATCTCAAAACACTTAAAAGATAGACTGGTTAACTCAATGTGCACTATAAAGGACACAAATGAATGGGCGGGTCTCAGGAGGTTAAGGTCTATATTTATTCTATCTGACACACTTATTTTATGCATCCATTTTATTTTATTTTACTATTAAATTGCATCATATCATCTTTTTTTGTTTGTTTTTGTTCTTGAGAAGTCATTTCACATTTATTTTTTTTTCAGTTCTGTTTAATGTCCATCCATCCATCCATCCATCCATTTTCTTCTGTTTATCTGGGGCCAGGTCGTGGGGGCAACAGTCCCCAACACTCCCAGACTTCCTTCACTTCCTCAGACACATCCTCCAGCTCTTCCCGGGGGACCCCAAGGTGTTCCCAGGCCAGCCAGGAGACATAGTCCCTCCAGCCTGTCTGTTTAATGTGAATAGACCCAATAATGAAAAAGACAAGCTGATAACATTTTGATTGCATTGCCTAGAATGTTCCACAGTACTGCATTAAACTAATCTCCATGGAGACAACATATGACACCACCAAACCAAGCTACATGTCAGATCTGAGGACAAGTGAAAAACAGCTTATTTTTTGTGGGATTTTCTTTGGGTCGATACTGATATCCGATATTTGACTTCGTGGTGTGGACAAAAGTAAAATATTCAATACCAATAGAACCAATATTTACCAAGAAGACTTCAAAATCAATAGCTATGACAAAATTTATGTTAAGTTCACAAATTAACCTTTCGCTTTTGTAAAAATAAATAAATAAGAAGAAAATGTATTTCACTGGGACAGAAAAATCATATGTTGCATGATTGGATAAACATACAGCCATATTTTAGCCTAATTACTGTTCTATTTCCACTGTTACTCATTAGTCTGCTCAAAGAGACATCTGATGCACCGATTGCTTGTTTCTGTCGTGAAACCTGGCGCCCCTGCTGATGCTGGATGTTGCTGCTCGCCCCTCCCCCCTCGCCCCACACAGCAGGAGGTTACTATCGGACAAGAGGAGGAGGAGGATTCTGAGGCCAAGTCATAACCGAGCACCAGGCGCTGTCCTGGTGCATATCTCACTGTCTATGTACACTATAATCACACACACACACACACATCCGGATGACCTATATTACAATTATAAACCACATTGGATAAGGACTTTTTCATTACTTTCCCCAAATATACCTGCATCTTTATTGAATATTTTAGTATGTAGGGGAAATAGGCATTAAATTGTATCTTAACTTGAAATTTCATAGCATTTTACTTACCACTTCACTATTTTTATTTGTTAAATATTGAAATTGAAAAAATTTTATTTAAATATTGGGAAAAAAAATATTTTGAGTAACAATATTTTTGCTAAGTTTTCAGCAAATTAGCTAAATTCTCAAGATGCAATTTCAAAACTATTAGTAATTAATTCCTTAGTATCTGGGAGTATCCATCCATCTTCTTCCGCTTCTCCATTTCTGGGTCGCGGGGGCAGCAGTCCAAGCAAATCTGCTGCCCAGAACACAATGCACTAGTCCCCTGGTGCTGTCTGGGAGTAATTAAATATATTTTGGTTAGTTAAATGTTTTGCTTTTAAAGTCTAGTGTAGTCTAGTTTAGTCTACTATTACTATTACTAGACTATAGTATAGTATAGTATAGTGCGTGAAAAGTCCCTCAGTCGTCCAGGTAGAATCCATGATAAAAGGAGAAGTTCAATTTGTCAACTGGACAAAGTTTGTTTGGTTGAAAACGTTTCGCCGCTCATCCGAGAGGCTTCGTCAGCCCAGTATAGTATAGTATAGTATAGTATACACCTGCTTCAACAAATTTTTCAGTATTGGAGCTGATATTTGAGATCAGTATCGGTATCAGTGCATCCGTAGGAACAACATTTCAATTGAAACAAGCACAATTTTAAGTGCAAAAACAAAATGGAAAAAAACATGCCTTGGTTTTAGTCTATTTTCTGGTTAAAAGTTACATACTGTGGTTTTAAAATAAATACTAGTATCTACTCTAATGCCATGTGAGTCATAGTGCTGTGTCTAATAATACCTTCTCTCACAGAGCAGTCAGTGTAATGGCACAGCTTTACGGGTTTTTCTGGTTGTGGAGGTCACCAGACAAAGACATGAACTCCGCTCCAGGAAACCTGCCGAACACAAACAGGTCAATAAAGAGGCTTCAAGCTGTTTACCCATGTCAGACCAAAGCACTCAAATAAGGCTCATTCACATCTGTGCACCACGTTTGGTAGAGGATTAATGGTGCATTGTGTAACTTTTCTGGGAGAGGGTCCGCAACCTGCTTTTCTCTATTGACATGTTATTGCTTGGTCAGAAATGTTGCACAGTGTGACTTTAAGCTTTTCTAGCTTCATGGAGACCAAACCAGACCAAGTTGCTGGTCAGGTCTCTGAAGAAACAACCCCGCTCACAGTGTCTGTTTTTCTAGGTGTTTTTGAGCCACCTGTAATTTAATAAATGTAAGGTAGAGCTGTTTAATGCTATATTGTGGAACATTCAAAGCAACACATCCTTAGAAACAAGAATGTGATGGACCCCCAACCAAGACGTTTCATAATGCACTATTAAAGGAAAATTAACATTTTTTTTACAATCTGAGCCTTCTTTCGGCAATAAAACAAGTAGTTTTACTCACCCATAGCAGTTTGGTGTCAATTGGAGCAGTATCGCAGAACTTATGTTGAGCTGTTCTGTTCTACTAGTGATCCCGTATCCGTTAGCGTGAGTGCTCGGGGCACTGATTTGCAGTGTCCAAATAACACAAACTTTAGCACTTTTCAAATCACAGAAGATCGCTGTGTCAGGGTAGACTTTTAGTAGATTCCAAAACGGCCTGAAACCCGATATCGCAACAGAAAAGTAAAGTTCAGAGCGGTGTTAGCTTCTTTCGGACTAGCGGTGTTTACAAAACAGCTGAGTTCACGCATGCGCACTGTCCTCTCTGATGACGTCATCAAATGAAACTATAGCTGGATATCGGGTTTCAGGCCGTTTTGGAATCCACTAAAAGTCTACGCTGACACAGCGATCTTCTGTGATTTGAAAAGTGCTAAAGTTTGTGTTATTTGGAGAGCGCAAAGTAATGCCCCGAGCATATGATACGAGCACCATGTTAACGGATACGGGATCATTAGTAGAACAGAACGGCTCAACATAAGTTCTGCGATACTGCTCCAATTGACACCAAACTGCTATGGGTGAGTAAAACTACTTGTTTTATTGCCGAAAGAAGGCTCAGATTGTAAAAAAAATGTTACTTTTCCTTTAAGTAGATAGTGTTGTTATAGTGATACTTAGTGATACTTTCAAACTTGATTTTCAATATTAAGGAGCAGACTCAACATTCAATACCGATTCCGATACCGAGATAATAAAAAGCACTGCTTTTTTACACAACAGAATGTGATTTTCAACATTAAATCATAGTACTTTCTTTTCTATTCCCATATGGTCTTATATCTGTGTGATCCCTCAGTGGTCCTGTAGGTTCCATCGTGGTCCATGGGCGTGTACTAGTCTATGTGCTCTTATACTTGTTCTGATACAGCTCAAGATCATTCTAAAGCTATTCAGGAAAGGTTAATTTTCTGCCTTGAGACTTTTTAGTATCAATACCTGCTCAAATGAATCAGAAAGGTTTTATTGCCATATAAGTGAACATGGTCACAACATTAGGAAATTGCTTCGGTGCTTGGAGCGGAATTTAAACAAACACTTAACATGCAGCAAATAAAATAGAATAAGATAAAGTAGAAAACCACTAAGCACACAAAATTTACAAATTTACAAAAATGAGAATCTAGTTTCAATTTCAATTTCATATTATTTCTTCTGTGTAATTAGTTGGAAGAGAAAAAGCATATACTATCTTAGTGAGTCAATGGTTCTTCTGATCCTAAGCATTTCATTGCATTGTTAACCTTGTGTTGATTCTGCATATGACAAATAAACAATCTTGAATCTTGAATGATGGATGTTTTTATTCCACTAAAAACATGCATTCTTACTGTGAGCAAGCTTGCATCTCCACAAAACTGACTCTGATTTGGCTACAGAAATTGTATTGTTTTTGCTAATATCTTCCACAATATGGTATAAAACCTGAACTTTCTATTTGCATGGAGTCACACAGGCAGCTGTTCCCAAAAGTTACATGGCCAAATGAGAGTTTTTGGTGTTTAGAAAGGAAAAAGATTTTAAAGCAGCAGAATAAAAGCACAGAACTTCCTCTTACTGTTTCCTCCACACTCCCACTCAAGAGTAATTGGAAACAGGAAGTGTGCATGAACAATGTATAACCTGACCTATGTGGAGCATAGAATAAAAGAATTAAAGAAAAGAAAGGGACCAACCAAAATTTCTTGTCACTGTATAATTACTTACCATTTATGCCATTGATAAAGGAGACTATGATGCCCCTCCCCATAATCTGAAATAGTCAGCCATAGTCTAAAATGAAGTAGACTACAGTGGTACCTCACCTTACGAATGACCCAACAAATGAAAATTTCAAGTTACGAAACGCCTTCACGGTAAATTTTGGTCTCTGGATACGAATGAAATTTCAAGTTACGAAACGCGAAATCTCAAAAATTCAAATAATGCACGCTCAGTCACACACATTATACGCTTTTCTCAGACTGGATTTAAACTTTTCTCACATTTGTCTCGTTTAAACACTCAAACTTTCATAGATTTTCAACAAAATTATTAATAGTGAAGTGTGTGGGGGGAAGGGGGAGGGGGGGAGAAGTGTGCACTCTGACACGTGTGTGATAGCGGCATGTGTGACAGCTGACCCGGCGCTGCCAGCAGGTCTAGACCTGGACTAAATCAGGATTAAACCTGGACTAAACCTGGACTAAACCTGGACTAGACCTGGACTAGACCAGGTGGATTAAAGCGCCGCGCGTGGGTCTCTTTCCTGGTATCGTTTCGAGTCACAGCTGAGGCGAGCCGCTGCTCGCATGCAAGAGCCGCGGTCTAGACCTGCTCTCCAGGACCCAGAGGGACACTGCCAGCCCGCCTTAAGAGCTCCCTAAGCGGGCATGGGTCCGGGGATTGTCCCGGTCACCGGCCTGGAGGTCTTGAAGAGGCCGACCTCACGGTTCTGTCCATGCTGCTCTGTGAGCACCTTACAGGTCTAGAGCAGCGGCTCGCCTCAGCTGTGACTCGAAACGAAACCAGGAAATAGACCCACGCGCGGCGCTTTAATCCACCTGGTCTAGTCCTGGTTTAGTCCTGGTTTAGTCCTGGTTTAGTCCTGGTTTAGTCCTGGTTTAGTCCTGGTTTAGACCTTGGTCTAGACCTGGTTTAGACCTTGGTCTAGACCTGCTGTCAGCTCCGCGCCGGGTCATGTGCGCTATCACACGTGTCTTCTCCCCCCTCCCCCTTCCCCCCACACTTCACTATTAATAATTTTGTTGAAAATCTATGAAAGTTTGAGTGTTTAAACGAGAGACAAATGTGAGAAAAGGACGCAGGACGCAGAACACAATGTTACACTATAAAAAAAGTTACACTATAAAAAAAACAAACTTGGATCAGGGCCTTGGAACGAATCAGGCTTTTTCCATTGAAATAGCTACTCAACTTACGAATTTTTCACTTTACGAACCCACTTCTGGAACGAATTAATTTCGTAAGGTGAGGTACCACTGTATATATTGGCATAAAAACAACAATTAGACGTTGTTACTCATTGTATTATCATAAACTTGTAAAACAGACTGCAATGGTCAAAACCACTTAAAGATTAAATATAGGCGGTAAGTGACATATACTCAAACGGATACTCTACAAATTCAATGAGACGAAATTAAAGTTCAAATAAAAATAATTTGTGCCACTATAGTCTTAAGAACAACATCATGACATCGTCCAATTACAAAGATTCTGAACTAAGACTAGGCCACCACACTTTACTCCCACATATGAAATGTGATATTCCCTAAAAAGTAACTAAAACATGTTGACGTCACATGTAGACCTATAGTTTTGTTTTATAGAGATGGTCTGATGTGGACACAATATTAAAATGCAAAAAGCCCCATACGTTTATGTCAAGGTATAGTAAAGTTCACATATTAAAACCTTTGACTAACATATTATTGCATAATTGTGTAATATATGGCAATGTTTTTAGCCTAACTGCTCTTCTATTTCCATTTTTACTCATGATACAGTGAAGACAAGACAAGAGCAGCTTTATAAAGAAAACTGGTGCCAAATATTGTGTAATTTTTCAATATCTCACTGAAACAGATGGAAAGCCTTCGATGTCACCTATCCTATCCATGGGTTTCCGAACGATGAAAAATTGACCGTTGCCATAGCGATCAATAAAATAAAATACAGTATTCGATCTTTTGCCCCATTCAAAAGATCGAATACTGTATTTTGTTTTGTTGATCGCTATGGCAACGGTCAACATGTCCTCAAAATGTACCATATAACAGGAAGTTGAAACCCAGGATATTGCAACTGAACCAATATTCCACCGGTCAAAGGTCAAAATATAGTTCAAAGTTCAAAGTTCAAAGTCAGCTTTATTGTCAAAAACTATAGACTATGTACAGGTTGCACACACAGGATTTGAAATTGCAGCGCTCCTGAGGCCCACAGTGAACATAAAACATCTGATAAACAAGACAATAAACACAATGAAGTAGAAGAAGACATCCTTTATTTATCCCCGTAGGAAATTATTTCTGCATTTGACCCATCCTTTTTTTTTTAAAGGAGCAGTGGGCAGCTCATTTTTCAGGGCCCGGGGACCCATCCCCATAATCTTATTGCTCGGCTTGGTCAGGACCTCAGCTGGAGGATTTTACCTGGAGCATGTTTTGGGTTGGTGGGGGAAAACGGAGTGCCCGGAGGAAACCCACCCAGACACGGAGAGAACATGCAAACTCCACACAGAAAGGCCCGGGCGACGAGGATCGAACCCAGAACCTTCTTGCTGTGAAGCGTGAGTGCTAGCCACTCAGCCACCGTGCCGCCAATGACTAAAACATCACATATACCCATAGCAAAAGTACAGTAAACTTGTATACAATACATCTGTGTAGCATAATAAAGCTCAAATGGTGTCATTTAAGCAGCTGTGTCAGTGTCATTTAAGTGTCTTTTAAGCAGCAGTGTCAGTGTCCATAGCTGTTTTATCAGATTTTCCCACTGGATTAGACTGTGTGATTTGACCTGTTCACCTTCACACTGTCATAAATCAGAAATATTTAGTTTCTGTCTTGAGTTGCCATACTAAGATAAACAATACTTTGTAACTCTATCATCGTGTCACGTGTTGCCAGCCTGCATGACTTCATGCGTTCACATTTGGACATCTCTTAGGTTGTTGTAGCGAGATCAGTCTCAGCCAATTGCTAAGAGACATTCAGCCCAGGGACAGCACCACGCCACAGCATCACATGACCTCGTGCGCATGCCCCATCTCTCTCTCTCTCTCTCTCTCTTCCTGTCCCTCCTTTTCCCATCTCTGTCTCGCTCTCTTTCACTCTCTGAGCTCATGTGGAAGTGTACTATGTGTGGAATGCACTGATAAACTTTGGGGTTACTCTCGTGCGTGGATGTTCTGTGGTTGGGTGTCATTTTCGATATTAACTACAAGCTTAATTTCATGGTAGGCCTGTCACGATAATACATTTGTTATCATTTGTTTGTGTATTTTAAAAACACTACTGAGACTAATTTATGCCACTGACACAAAAAGAGCAGATTTAAACCACAAAAACTATTCTAAATCTAAAATATTATTTAAAAAAACATGAGCAAGCAATAGATAACTTTAGTACTTAACTTGCATCTGTAATGAGTATTAATTCCAATACCAAAAAATAACCACTAATTTCCCAGTAGAGCGAAGAAAATGTAAATGTATATATATTTTTTTTTAATGTAAATGTTTTTTAAATGTAAATGTAAAAATATATATATATTGTTCCAGTTTAGAGGGAACCAGGCGCTCGCTGTAACCGGTCTTACTCTGGATATTAGAACAACATAATCTTATATATTTTATAAATTCTTGTTGAAAACTCATTTCTTCACACTGGCTTTTAACACAAGTCGAACGGGACAGTTTGTATTGTGTATTTTTGTATGTATTAGATTGCATTTTACATCGTCTTATAGCATGTTGGACAGTTGTGTGCTCTATAAATAAACTTGACTTGACAGCAGATAAAGAAATCCCTTATGGTCCCAAATACTGAATATCACTCTGAGTCTTTAGTAACCCGTAGCACTAGATCAGAATGGGTTTCCTGAAGTGGGTGTTGGAACCCCAGGGGGAAAGTGAGACATGAGCTGGAGGTAACGAAATGATTCAGATAAAATGCAAAAATTTAACACACCAGTTTGTTCTGAGGATGACTTCAGACAAGTAGCTGAAATATGTAAAGATAAATAAACAAACTGGTCTGTTAGATGAAAATAAAAGTAATTTGAAGAAAAGAAGACCAAACTAACTCTTAGGAATCCTTCTATTGCAGGATGGACTTATTTAACTTATTTTAAGTATAAATATGAACTCTCTGACCAGTTGAAAATGGCTTTTGGATGGGAAAATAAATTTGAAACTTGATTTCAAAAACAGTGACTACGCATTTTTAAGATATATTAAAAGTAGTGAAATTAGGTCAAAAGGCACAACAAACTACATTAAACCCGATTTAACAAATTTTTAGGTGTTATTTGGAGGTCTGATCAAAAGGTCAACATAGTTTCTTATTCACTCACACTGGCTCAAATTTTGTTTGTTTCATATGGAGTGATGAGAAATGACTATCACCGTTGCCATAGGAATTAACAATTAAAAACTAGATACTATGTCTTATGATGAATGGTCTTAAGTCTTCAAAATGTCAGCTATAAACAAGAAGCTAAAACACGTGAATATCAGGCGTACATATGCAGCGTGACAGGAACCTGAGAGACTTGCACAGAAGGTGGTGAAATCATTTGTTTTAATAATAATAATAGATTTTATTTATAAAGCACTTTACATTGAAAAACAATCTCAAAGTGCTACAGAGCATTTAAAAACAGGGTAAAAACACAGACAGAATACAAACATAGCAAGATAAAAACACAACATATTATGGGGCCAATTAGCCATAGGCTCTTGTGAACAAGTGAGTCTTTAGTGCACTTTTAAAAGCATCCACCGACTGTGGGTCCCTAAGGTGGTCGGGAAGGGTATTCCACAGACGGGGAGCTGCGGCTTGAAAGGCCCTGTCACCCATGGTCTTTAGCCGTGTCCTGGGTGGAATCAGACAGTGCTGCTGGCCTGACCGGGTCCTGGTAGAGGTCTGAGGTGTGAGTAGTTCGGTGAGGTAGGTGGGGGCCGCACCGTGCAGACAGTGATGGGTGTGCAGGAGGATCTTGTATTCAATACGGAGGTGAACGGGAAGCCAGTGCAGGGTGTGAAGGATGGGGGTGATGTGCTCATGTTTCCGCACCCTCATCAGGACCCTGGCAGCGCTGTTTTGGATCACAATAACAAGATCAGACTGTCGACATATAAGCCATATACACAATTAAACTCCCATAAAAGTAACTATCACGACTATTCGCTAATGGCATTTCCATAGTAACCACCAAGCAACGGTACATTATGTCAAATTATTAACAAACAGAGCGATTAAAAATAACACAAACTGAAAAAATCAAACATTATACATACCAGCTCATGTAAAAATGAATGATGAACCTGACAGCCTCATGTTGTGCTTCTATAAAAGTGGTGTGTGTATGAGTGTTGGTGGTGGTCGGATGGGCCGATGGCGCAGATTGGCAGCCTCGATTCCGTCAGTCTGCCCCAGGGCAGCTGTGGCTACAATAGTAGCTTACCACCCTCAAGTGTGGAATGAATGAACAATGAACTGTAAAGCACTTTGGGTGTCATGAAAGGTGCTATATAAATGCTATGAATTATTATTATTATTTTACGCGATACTCAAATGACCAAATCCTCCAAAAGTTATGTGACCTCAACCAAAACTGTGGTATTATAGGCTATTGTTAAAACCGCTTTCAGACGAATCGTGAAATTGTACTCACCGTAAATTAATGACTGATATAACTACTGTAAAGTAGTGTAGTTACAAAAAATATATTTGCAGTTTGGACAATGTCTATGGGCGATAAAGGCACACAAACTATATACGTTTACAGCCATCTAGTGTTCAAAAGCTGTAAATACAACAGACTCAAAGCTCAATCTTTTATCTTATCTTTATCTTTCATCAAAATCATCATTCAACTCAGTCACTCCAGAACATCACACTCTCTCCAGACACTCCTCATTCCACATTATGGACACAGGTTTGGTTTGAAAGAAGTAATTAGTTGTATTAAAACATGAGCACTAAATTAACAAAATAATAATAGAAAAAATAACCATCTTTATAGACAGGCGTACATAATCTGTAGGCCTATTTATTTCCTAATCAGACAACAAAATAATCTAGATTAAAAGCAAGGGGGCAGGAGTAGGCCAATACACATTCACAATACTGCAAAACGCGTGAAAAGTCCCTCAGTCGTCCAGGTAGAATCCATGATCAAAGGAGAAGTTCAATTTGTCAACTGGACAAAGTTTGTTTGTCTAAATACCACCTATTTCCAGTTCAGAGGGAACTTTTACAGGCAAATTCATGGCTGTGCGATGGGCTCACCGGTCTCCCCTATCATGGCTAATTTATACATGGAACAATTTGAACAGAGTGCCTTAGCTTCATATCCAGGCACTCCTCCCACACACTGGTTTCGTTATGTTGATGATAATTTTACAAAAATCAAAATTCAAGATTTGGAACCTTTCACTGCACATATCAATTCTGTAGATCCGAACATCAAATTCACCCGTGAAGATGCCAAGGATAACACATTGGCATTCTTAGATTGTGCAGTAACGATAGGAGGAGACCGGCGACTCCAAGTAGAAGTCTTCAGGAAGCCCACACACACAGACCAATACCTGCTTTTTGATTCACACCACCCACTGCAGCACAAACTGGGTGTTATTCGGACATTACAACACAGGGCCCAAGTGGTTCCCACAAGCACAGAGGGTAAGGAGAAAGAAGAACAACATGTGCAGGAAGCCCTCTCTGTTTGTGGATATCCTAAATGGGCTGTTAACAAAACCAAGAGAGACAAGGACAAGAAACAAGATAACAGAGAATCCGAACCCAGGAGGAAAGGGGTAGCGATTCCGTACCTGGCCGGCGTTTCGGAAAAACTACAGAGGATTTTCAGACAATATGAAATTCCAGTTTATTTCAAACCCACAAACACTTTAAGACAAAAACTGGTCCACCCAAAGGACAGAACACCGAGCCACAAACAAAGCAATGTGGTCTACTCCATTCAGTGTAGTGAAGACTGCAGTGAGCGCTACATTGGGGAAACAAAACAGCCACTTCACAAGAGGATGTACCAACACAGACGGGCGTGCCAGAGTGGACCGGCTTCTGCGGTACATCTTCACCTAGAAGCCACGGGCCATTCTTTTGAGGACAGTGAGGTTCAGATCTTAGCCAGGGAAAAGAACTGGTTTGAGAGGGGAGTTAAAGAGGCTATTTTTGTCAAAAAAGAGAATCCGTCATTAAACAGAAATGGGGGAGTGAGACATAACTTGTCTCCCATTTATAATGCGATTCTTAGACCAGTCAAACAGAGCCAGGGCAGAGGGGTGGAGAGGGTCGTTAGACGTTGAATAGGGGGTCGAAACAGCCGTCAGAGTAATTTGAAAAACAAAGAGACAGATTAGGGGGATCGTTTTCAGAGCTTTTGTCATTGTAGGACGCGCCTCCCGGCAGCTAGATATAAGCAGGGTCTAACCAGTACAATAACCAGAGCTGACGAAGCCTCTCGGACGAGCGGCGAAACGTTTTCAACCAAACAAACTTTGTCCAGTTGACAAATTGAACTTCTCCTTTGATCATCAATACTGCAAAACCTTTTTCCTTTTTCCCTCCACTACACTGCACAACTCATCTCACCTCAACTGCAAACAAATTCTACATAGGTTGATCACAATTTATTTGAAAAGTTGGAAAGACTGTATGAAGTAATAGAAAATGTAAATAACCCAAATCTATAAAACCCTCGGCAGTGACATTCTGTTGAGGGTTCGTCCATATTGCTTTGCCTGGAATGTTTCACAGTATGGCATTACACCTTTCTACACTCAACAAAAATATAAACGCAACACTTTTGTTTTTGCTCCCATTTTTCCTTAGATGGACCCAAAGATCCAAAATTCACTCCATTTCTCTCAAACATTGTTCACAAATCTGTCCAAATGTGTGACAGCGAGCACCTCTGCCCCGCCGAGACAATCCACCCCACCTCACAGGTGCGCCACATCAAGATGCCGATCCGACATCATGACCAGTGCACAGGTGCGCCCCAGACTGCCCACAATAAAAGGCCACCCCGAAATGTGCGGGTTTTTTTTGTTGTTGCTTTATTGGGGGTCTGGGGACTCAGAACCAGTCAGTATCTGGTGTGACCACCATTTGCCTCATGCAGTGCAACACATCTTCTTCACATAGAGTTTATCAGATTGTCAGTTGTGGCCTGTGGAATGTTGGTCCACTCCTCTTCAAAGGCTGTTATGGACGAAGAACACAGGTGCATTTTATTGATGGCATTTTGAATGCACAGAGATACCGTGATGAGATCCTGAGGCCCATTGTTGTGCCATACATCCATGAACATCACCTCATGTTTCAGCAAGATAATGCACGGCCCCATGTTGCAAGGATCTGTACACAATTCTTGGAAGCTGAAAATGTCCCAGTTCTTGCATGGCCAGCATACTCACCGGACATGTCACCCATTGAGCATGTTTGGGATGTGCTTGAGCGGCGTATACGACAGCGTGTACCAGCTCCCACTAATATCCAGCAACTTCGCACAGCCATTGAAGAGGAGTGGACCAACATTCCACAGGCCACAATTGACAATCTGATAAACTCTATGTGAAGAAGATGTGTTGCACTGCATGAGGCAAATGGTGGTCAAACCAGATACTGACTGGTTCTGAGTCCCCAGACCCCCAATAAAGCAAAAAAAATGCACATTTCGGGGTGGCCTTTTATTGTGGGCAGTCTGGGGCACACCTGTGCACTGGTCATGATGTTGGATCGGCATCTTGATGTGGCGCACCTGTGAGGTGGGGTGGATTGTCTCGGCGGGGCAGAGGTGTTCGCTATCACACATTTGGACAGATTTGTGAACAATGTTTGAGAGAAATGGTAGTGTTGTGTATCTGGAGTGAATTTTGGATCTTTGGGTCCATCTCAGGAAAAATGGGAGCAAAAACAAAAGTGTTGCGTTTATATTTTTGTTGAGTATATCTTCATGGAGACCAAAGTTACAAGTCAGAACTGTGGAGAGGCGACACCTCTCACAGTCAGAATGCTTGTTTTTATAGGCATTTTTAAGCTATAAAACCACCTGTAATTGAATAAAAGTAAGATAGAGCTGTTTAATGCAATACTGTGGAATATTCAAGGCAGAGCAATGACATATCCATAGAAACCCTTCACAGAAAAGTTACACAGTGCACCTTTAAATCTATTTTGGAATTAGCTTTTTTGTAATTTATTTAATGAGTGAGTACTATGTGTGGAATGCACTGATACACTTTGGGGTTCCTCTCGTGCGTGGATGTTCTGTCTGTCTCATTGGGTGTCATGTTCGATAATAAGTACAAGCTTAATTTCATGTAGGTCTGTCACCTTAATACATTTGTTATCATTTGTTTGTGTATTTTGAAGTAAAAACACTACTGAGACTAATTTATGCCACTGACACAAAAACAAAGAGCAAATTTAAACCACAAAAACTATTCTAAATCTAAAATATTGTTTAAAAAAACATGAGCAAGCAATAAATAACTGTAATACTTAGATTGCATCTGTAATGAGTATTAATTCCAATACCAAAAATAACCACTAATTTCCTAGTAGAGCAAAAAGAAAATGTAAATGTAAAAAAAACCTTCGCTTTTTGTATGTAAATGTTTTTTAAATGTAAATGTAAATGTAAAAAAAAAAAAAAAAAAAAAATGTTCCAGTTTAGAGGGAACCAGGCGCTCACTGTAGCCGGTCTTACTCTAGGTATTGCACCTTTACATCTATTTTGGAATTAGCTTTTTTTTATTATTTTAATTTTCTATTTGAAGGTAGGCTAAATGAACACCTCAGCATTTACATTTTGTTAATTTTATTTTTATTCATAATGTTGTAACACGTCCTCTGTAATGGACGTCGGGGACATTTTGGTGTTAAATCCATGTGAAGTTAACAACCTAACAAAAACTTTTTTTTTTTGATGACCAACATTTCTGACAAGCTTCTACAGTTGCCTCAAAAAGATCTTAGACTCCCTTTTAATTTCTTATTTATGTATTTATTTGATGTATTATTTGTTTATTTTTTATTTATTTACATATGTATTTATTTATATTTTTTCTGTATTATTTATTTATTTAGATTTTTTTTTTTTATCATAGGCCTAATGCAGCCACAAACTAGAGTCTCAAAACACTTAAAAGACAGACCGGTTAACTCGATGTTATGATTATATTATTTTTGTTTTTGGTTATACAATAATAGGTCTGGGGGGAATGATTTTTTTTTAAACGCCTTTACTACAATTTGAGACGGTCACCTCGCTTATCTCATGAGGTTACAGCGCCTCACGGTGGCACAAAGGTGAAACACAAGTGTGGGCGTGGCCGAGGGGCAAATTAACCCCGCCCTCTTACATATATGAGCTACGTGACGTGGTGACGTGGGTCTTCTTGGGTAGCAACAGTTGCCTCGAGACCCCACCGCGCCATAGTGACTGTAGCCGTGGAGACAGTTACTTACCAACGGCGCAACACTCAGCAACAGCATCTGGAAGAAGTCACCGAGCGAAGTGAGAGTGGGAAAGAAAAGAGCACGATCCAGGCAACTTTTATCAAAACAAAGGTGAATATTTATTTATCGCATTAAAACACAAGAATAATGTGAATTTGGGGGAGAAATGCTGCTGATGGAGGCGCGTTCTTTCTGGCGCATATAACTTTATCATTTCCATTCGCCCCAAGAAGAGGAGAACCGTGGTATAGACCTGGTTAGTCCTGGTCCTGCTCTAGACCTGGATTAGTCTTGCTTAGTCCTGGTTTAGTTCTGATCTAATCCTGGTTCAATTGTGGTCTAATCTGGTTTCTAGTTCTGCTTTAGTCCTGGTTTAGTAGCCTACCTCCCAGGATGCTGAGCTTTTGGTTATCCATCTAAACGATACCAAAATGAGCTATAATTTTATAACAACAAATCAGGCAGTTTTCATTTTTGCAGATATAGTTTTAATGCCTACTTAACGTTGTTTCTTGCATTGTACGCGATCTCAGTTTCCTTCATCCAAACCGCTTACACTTGTTGCTTTCTGGCGCTGCGAGGTGTGATCGTGAACGCTCTTTCCCTTGCACGATTGCTCGACTAAAAACTACAACTCACGTCAGCTCTTAACTACTTAACATTACCCGCACATGTGAGTAGTTACGAGTCCTGCGTCGAGCCCGTACGACGCAGATTTACGCGTAAAATGTGGCATCTTAACGGCGCGTCTTCGTGGATCGTTCGCGTCGCAAGGTGGAAGGAAGTGGGCGCACTGCTAACTAGCCTTTAGCCACGTTATTGAATGAGCCCGACTACAAATGTAAACGAATCCTGCGAACTACTTTCTCCGCGGCGTGCACGGGATCAGCTGCTCCATTCTGCAACATTGGCACAGGGAAACATTTCGATTTTTGAAGGAACTTGGTGTCAAAAGGTGTGCGTGGATAAATAATCATTACGCAAACTGTATTTAAGTGGTCTTTAACTTGAGTTGACTGACTTGCGTGCAGCTAGATGGTGCTGTGCTTGTTATTCTGGTAATGTGACACTAAATGGAAATATTTAGGCTACTGTAGTGCTCTCCGCAAATGGGTAATGATGTTTGGTTTGTAATGTAGGCCACCACTTAAAAGCTGCACTGTGTAACTTTTCTGGTGTGGGGCCTTTCACTTGTTTCTCTCCATGGATGTGTTATTTTTATTTGATTTTTTGCTGGAATGTCCCACAGTATGGCAATAAACTAGCATTTTTCAATTGAGTCTCCATAGATCTGACCTGTAACTTGGCCCTGCGGTGCCACCTGCCGTGTTCATTATCACCGTGGAGTTTAATGCCATACGGTGGAACATTCTAGGCCACCCTCTAACCACTAAAGTTACATGATTCACTTTTTAACGAGGATTTTGCAGGCACTCACTCTGTCCAGAAACCAATTAACACATTTCAGACCTAATCATTTTCTTT
Source organism: Paratrypauchen microcephalus (assembly GCA_036785185.1). Lineage (NCBI taxonomy): Eukaryota > Metazoa > Chordata > Actinopteri > Gobiiformes > Gobiidae > Paratrypauchen > Paratrypauchen microcephalus. Next base: position 842,253 of record JAVJIX010000131.1, read on the forward strand.
TTTTCAGTTTTTTCTTTCTACAATGGATTCTTAGAAGTAGCTGACAGAAGCTGGGTCCTTTTTTCTATGAAACCTCTAGACCTGTTCTTCTCAGTCTTTTCACACCAGTACGACAAGAAAATATTTAGTCTAGCGCTAGATGTAAACCAGGTCTATAACCGGACTACACCAGGTTTAAAAAAGGACTACCAATAACTGACTCTAATTAAGTTAACACTAAAACCCAAAAGGAGTCTGTGTGTACAGTGGTGCCCATATAGTTTGAGAACCACTGCTATAAGTGACATGAAACAGTGGAAACTCAAGAAAATGGAAAACGGCCTTCAGCTTGTTTGAACTGTTTTTACATAAGATTTAATGCATTGTGTAACTGCTGCCAAAAGTCATTTTTTAAGACAAAATTCAGTTCTAACTCCTCTTTCATCTGTCTGAACTGAAACAACAAGTGCTCAGTCTGACTCTCCATGTGCAGTAGTCTCCACCCCCCAGTCCGAGCGTGACACTGTTATGTTTACATGGCAACCTGATATACAAATACACCCAAGTCATGGAAAAGGAGTGGGATAGGGAGGACTAGGGGGTGAAATATCATTCTGCTAGAACGTGAGCACCGTTAATCACATTATTTTCATCTTTTCTTCCCTCTCTTTTTTAGGAGTGCTGGCTTGCAGAAGCTGGCCAGGAAGTAAAGTTTCTCTGAAGGAAGATTTTGTTCATCTGAAAGTAAGATTTTGTGTGAAAACCAATGCAAAGTTAGAAGCGCCAATTGTGTTAACTTTGAGCTTGCACAATGTATAACAAAATTGTTCTTATTACATTATCAACTAAAAACCCGCACTATGTAACTTTTCTGGTTTCCATGGAGGTTTTATTGCCATTAAATCTTTCATCAATTCACTTTTATTGCTGTCTTTATTACTCAAAAGTACTTACAAAATAAAAGATTATGGGAGCTTAGTCTCCACAGATCTGACCTGTTATTTGCCCTGGTGATGTCACCCGTTTCCATGGAGGTGTTGTTGCTCTGACTGAAATGTTCCACAGTATACATTTATTAATTTACAGGTGTTTTTATTGCTTAAAAATGGAAGTAAAACACTTTTTCTTACTGAGATTTGAATAGGGATCTGATCTATTTCCATGGAGAAGGATAAATTTAATATATATTATGGAACATGGAAACTGCAACCAGAAAAGTTACACTGTGCACCTTTACTTTTGGTGATTTTGGATAGGCTGAAGGGATTTACAGTTGAATTCATTTTATAAATGGTGTACTAAACCATTGTGAAATACCCTTTTTATAAGTGCTACTTTAATTTGATCTACGCAGAATGTGTGTGGTGTTTAGTGGACTCCAGCTGTCAATAGTCCCTGGCCTCTTTGACAGCGGTGACCTGACCGAGCTTTTGGTCACATGATTAGCTGTATTTAGCCTCTATCATAATGACTCCCTCTATTGCCTTGGGGAGAAGTTCTCGCGCACTACCCAGCTACAGATATAGACCACAGGCCATCACTTGTTGCACTCGCTAGCATGCCCAATTCGCGTCGCCTCGTTTTTACCCCCTGTCGGTTTAGCGGAACGGTCTGGGCCTATTGTTGTCTTTATTGTGCGATGGCGCTTGCACACTTTAAATGGTTTATCCCCATAACTCCAGCCAGTCAAAGGCATGTCAGGAAGAGGCAGAGCAGAGAGGCAGAGAGGTTGGAAGCCTTGTGGGGCTTGTTAAGTGGAAACTAATGGTGTCATTTGTACAGATGGTGTTACAGTTTGGCGATTTCTATAAATACTTGGCTTTGTTCAGGGCGTGTTTGATCTTAAAGGAGAAGTAAGCGTGGTTATATTTGTAACTTTCTGTACGTTTTATCGTTCAGTACACAGAAGTTCTAATTTGAAAATTAAAACAACACAACATACTACTAACTGATACTTTCCAGCTGATATCACCAACATTCCCTGGAGGGGTAAAACTAACAGTAGGCACTGCCCTGTCTGAAGCCCTGATACTTAAGTTGGACTTTAATGTGCTTTATTCTAACACAATCTGACCATAAAGAACGGACTTACCTGGAACTATAAACAAGTGAACGGATTTGTACTTTTACGTCGTTCTCATTCTAATAACATCTCACCTTTTTGTTGCAAATCAAACTCCTAAACTGGACCATTGACGCTTGTATTCTTTTCAGATTATTTTGTGCTGTGTTTGCTAATGTGCGCGCTGTGTCACCATGGTAACCCCCCCAATCAATATGGTTAGCTCTTTTCCTCTGTCAAGAATGATATGATTTTGTAGCTGTCAGTAAGTAGTTTATATTTTTGTTAAGATAAGTAGAGTTTTGGTCATATTAAACTAAACTCATGAATGGGCAGTAATGATGACACCGGTATGAAGAGAACTTTTCATGCTTGTTTTCATGGAGATTTATTTTGCTTTCCCTGGTATGTTCCGTATTCTGGCATTAAATTTAAGTGACGTTTTTATTGCACAGAAAATACCTTGAAAACATGCATTCTCAGTGTGAACGGGTGTGCCTTTCCACAAATCTGACCTGTATGTAACTTGGCCTGGTGGCTTCCCTTGCTGGTCTCCATGGAGATTGCTTTGCATGTGTTGCTCAGTTTCCATGGAGACTGTGTTAACATTCCAGACAAGGCTATAACATCTCCGTGGAGACAACCAGGTGGCAGAGCCTCCACTGGAAAAGTTCCACAGTCCACCTTTAATTTCTCCAAACAGTTGTTCTTTCTCTTCTTTTTGGATAAACTAAACGTCCAGCTAATCACTTCTATATTACGTTTGTCTCCACAGTATCCTGAAAGTTGAATGTTTTATGTCTTTGCGATTAGGCCTGGCTGACTCCTCTCCCTTTCCCCCTCTCTCTCCCCACTCACACTTTGGAAATCATTGTGCGCTCACGGTTGCTAGGAAACGGAGAAACAAATCTTGTCTAGCGGCAGAAAAAGTGTCTCCCATTGGCTCCCGTGTGGCGGCAACAAGTTGAAACTAGTTGTGAAATGAAATATTGACTGTCTATGCTTGTGTGTGTGTGTGTCATCAAATACATTCTTCACATTCCACCTGTTGCTATCAGCGCCACACAACTGCTAATTAAATTTCCTGCCACAAACAAAAAGAGGGTATTTGCATCACAATACATGCCCCCCCCTCCACCTCCTCCTCACTCTTACCCAGAATCCACTCAGGCCAGGTTAGCTACAGACCCCAATATTTCGTCCACTCTTTTTCTGTTCCTTCTTTGGACTTTCTACATCTGAATTTGTCAAGATGTGTACTTTGCAAAGACTTATTATCAAAAGCTTACTTAAAGTTAGTCTTATATTACACAAAATGGACTTTAAGCATTAAGCCATGTTAGAATGTTAATTCATCAAAAAACATACATGGAGTTTCATTCACACATGTTTGATTAATCCTTTATTATTATTGTCTACATCTCCAAAGCTCCAAATGCTCTGCTCCACCTTGTGTTGTCATATAGTGGTAGTTTTCAAGTTAACGGCTACCTTTTACCTTTTGTTCAGTAGAATGGCAAATCCAGGACTGAAATCATCCAAATGATTCTAGTGAAGGTGTATGGAGTTTAAAATCCACTGTAGCACTTCCTGTATTACCAGATGAGATAACGCGGTGTTTTGTGTTTGAGAGAAGAACACCGCTTAATAAATATGCAGGTTTGTGTGTTAAACATGAGTGAATGGAAAAAAACACAACTCCAGGTTTGTTTGTGATGAGGAAACAACATTAGAAAATAGTATAATATAGGCACTTTCAGGACAAATCAGGCCATTTCTGATTTTAGATGCTCCTTTCTATCTTTTTAAATTGATTTAGGAAACAAAAGAGAGAGGGTACAATTGTCAGAAGTTAAAAAGGCCTTTGTTTATTGCCATTGTAAGCATCAGTCAGGTCTTAGTGTTTCAAAGTAGTATTGTATTGGCTCATTTCCATACAGCTTGAGGTGAATGGGGAACACAATATACAACTGGAACCTAGTTTGGTATCAAAGGGTGTCATTATAAAATACACACAATTCAGATGCTAATAACCATTCAGAGACTATGTTATTTGGTAGCAAACATCCACACAGGCCAGGGGTAAATTTGAACAGCTAAATGATGAATTACACGTTCTGTGGACAGCAGCTGGGACCACTATTTGGTTTGGATAGCATCAAGTCAAGTGTCCTGTGGATATATGTTTCTCCAATGCAAAAATCCATATTAGCATTAGTATTTCACTTTAGAGGCTAGAAAAATAATTATTTAACTTGTGGTATTGTAATTGGCTGCCAGTTTTGACATGGAAATCAATAACTATTCTTATCTTCGAGGAAGTAGTTTTGTCAAGACATTTTTAGGTAAAGAGTGTGGCTGTTTTGCTCAAGGACACAAAGGCTGTATGCTGCATTGTTAGTAGCAGGAATTGAACTGTCAACCTTTGGATTAACTAGCACCAAACACATTTTATATATTTAGATCTTCTGTTTAATGTGAATTTGAATGAGAATAAACACAAGAAAATGTAGAAATGCTTTGTTTTATTGTGAGCTATCCATATTTTTAGATGAAATAGTAATAATAAATAACATATAGAGCAAATTCAGGCTGATAAGTGTGAGCATTTATCAAAAAAAACATAGGCCTACATTTCAATTATAATGCATGATCTAATGTAGTGACCAGAAAACACCTCTCTGTTGGATTCAGCTTCCTGTTATATGCAACAGTTTGCGGACTTTCACCCCATTCAGAGCATATAATATTTAGTTTTAAATTGTTTATCACTATGGCAACAGACAGTCTTAATTTTTTTCACTATTCTGAAACCCCCACGTTGTCATTTCCATGTGCTGGAGCTTGTGGTCAGAACGACGCACTTGTGAAGGCTACTTTTCATCCCCTGACGTTAAATAGACAGGGGCTGTAAGGAGTGAATGGATGGAGGGGTGGAGGGAGTGCTGGTGGAAATCTGGAAAGGGTTAGAAGAGAGAGAGACAGAGAGAGAGAGAGAGAGGGGAGGGGGGGGGGGGGCGTATGCAGCAAACATACGATTGCCATGGCAACGGTTTGATCTTTCCCTGTGTGTGTCTGTCACAGGGATGGAGTGGACAGGTTGCGGTGATGGTCAGAGGTTGGCTTGCTCCCTCTCTCTCTTTTTCACTCTTTCTCACTCTCTCTCTCTTAGTCTGTGTGTATATATATATATATATATATATATATATATATATACATCTCTCTCCATCTCTTTCTCTCTCCCTCTCTCTCTCTTTACCACCCACTCCATCTTTTTTCTCTCGCTCTCTTTACCTTTCTCTCCATCTCTCACACTCTCTCCCTCCATATCTCTCTTTCAGTCTCTGTCCTCATCTATTTTGATCTCTCGCACCCTCCCTCTCTTTTACTCTTTCTGTCCTCATTTTGCGCTCTCCCCCCCCCGGCTCTCTCTCTCTTTGCCCCCCACTCTCGATCTCTCTCCCTCATTCTCTTTCTCCCCCTCTATTTTACTCTTTCTGTCCCTGTTTCACTCTCCTTTCTGCCTTCCCCCTTCCCTCTCTCTCCCTCTCATTTACTCACTCTCTCTGTCCCTTTCTGTTTCCTTCCCCCTCTCTTCTCTTTACCTCTGTTTGTGCATCTCCCTTCCTCTTTCTTTCCAGCCTCTCCTCTCGATCTCTCTCCCTTGTCCTCTCTCTCCCCCACAGTTTTACTCTTTCCGTCCCCATTTCGCTGTCCCTCCCCCGCTGTCTCCTTTCTGTCCATCTCCCCGCTCTCTCTGTCTCTGCCTTCCCCCTCCCGCTCTCTCCCTCTCTATCTCTTTATCTGTCGGTCCCTCCTTTCCTCTCCCATCTGTGGACACTGGGAGCAGGCTTTGATTGGATTAGCGGTGACTTAATGAGACAGGCCTGAAGAACAGCCTCACAGTGGACACAAATCTCACATCATATCTTTATTTGGGCTTTGTGCCCAGAGCAGCGCGCCCAGCCCTACGATGCCTTATTCAAGAGAAAAAGAAAATGTACCGTTGCCATAGCGATTAACAATTTAAACCAAAATATTATATCTTTTGAATGGGAAAATATGAATAGAAAACAGAAAGAATGTATTGGGATAGAAACCTGTTGATTCAGAGTTAAAAATATAAGATAAAAAATTCAAAATTATAGAGCTGCATAATTTATAGCAAAAATACCAATGTTGCAATATTGGCAAATGCAATAATTCAAAATAAAAATATATAAACAACAGAAGGTTCTTCATCTCCAGTTTTTTTTAAAGTAAAATGTAAGATTTTTGCATTAATTTTCCCTATTTAAAGTCTTAATTAAGTCTTGATTTAGTCTTAGTAAATCATTATCACATGTGTTTTTACACATTTTATTATGATTTAGCAAATTAAATTAATACCTTAAGAAATTAGGCTACATTTTTGTTTAATTTAACATAAGGTTTTGTGTCAAAAAGTATATTAAAGTACCACAATAATAACCAATAGTTGTTTTCACATGTTTTTTTCACATGCTCCAGCCCTATGTGAAGGAACACTGCAGCATTAGAACTCACTTGTTTACGAATGTTCAGCTGTGAGAAGTTTGGCCCTGCTCCAGACTGGGCTTTTAGGCTTTGTATTACAGAAACGTTTGTGTCCAGCGGAAAAGTATAAAGAGGGGACTTGATGACTTTAACATACCTCTTTTGTGAAAGTGCTTACAACCAATTATATGTTGATGCTTAAAACAACAGCACTTTCTCCTGACGGCTGTGATCAGCTCTGAAGTTGAGTCTGTAAAAGTCTGTGTCCTCTCCTCCCCTCCTCTCCTCACTGTCTAAAATGAAGAGCTAACCACACTTGTAAGTTTGTGTGTAGCGTGAGATACAGGGATCAGGTGGGGGGATGGCATTGTTTGGTTTGGGAAGTATTCTGTTGGTCTCCTAGCAACAGGCTCCTGGAAACGGGAGTGGACGGTGTTGCCACTAGCAACTGTTGTTGCTCTGCAAACAACGTGGGCCAGTGCAAACACGAGCCAAGACTGTGGCTCCTGCTTTAATTGAACATCTGTATGTGTTTTTGTGAGATGTGTCACTGACAGATGTGTAAATCTATCTGCACTCCGCAAATTACACAACTTCAGGCGCTTTTACGGTTTTATATTTAGATTCTTCCAGTTTGGACAAGTTTAAAGACAAACTTCAGAGACAATTTTCACTGCAAACAGACCTTAGACATTTGTAACACTTACATTTTGATTATTTCTACATACATGACCAACTTTACAGCACTTTTACTCTTTTAACTCAACCTTATTCGAGTTTTGACAGGTTTAAAGAGCAACTCCAGAGACGATCTTCACTGCAAAAAGACCTTAGACATATGTAACACTTGCCTTTGAAAATATTTAAATAAATTACCAACTTACCAGCACTTTTACTGTTTTATATTTTGCTTATTTGAGTTTGGACAAGTTTGAAGAGCAACTCCATGACAATCATGACTGCAAAAACACCACAAACATGTGTAACATTAACATTTTCAAAACCTCTAAATACATTACCAACATTAAGGCACTTTTTTTTTTTTAAACTCGACCTTATTTGAGTTTGGACAAGTTTAAAGAGAAACTCCAGACACACACTCCTCTGCAAAAAAGAACATCTGTAACATGTAAAATATTTACCACAGTTATTATCCGATCAAACCAAAGTCGTAATTAGAAAAACATGAAAATCAGCAACTTTGACTAACATTTACTATTTTAGCTTAACCTTATTTTATTCATTTCTGCTCATATTTAGCCATATATTAAATGTATTAAGCCATATTTTTGACCAGTAACATTTAAGACTTGATTCAAAATAAACACAGAGTAGTTAAGAATGATTCAGCCTTAGTAACGTGGCTACTTCTTAAAAACTCTACTCCAAACCCTAAGCCCTTTTAAGTAGTTGAATCATTCTTAAAGGTGTACTGCACAACCTTTCAACCTTTCCGCTACTTGTCTCCATGGAGATGTTATTGCTTTCCCTGGAATGTTCCATGGTATGACATTAAACACATCCATCGAGCATTTATTCATTATGGGTGTTCCTATTGCTCCAAAATATACCATAATTCCTACTGTGAATAGGGATGACTCTGCACAGATCTGAACTGTAATGTAGCGTAGTGCTTGTCTCTCCTGTGCTAGATGGGTTTAATCTATACTGTGGAACATTCTAGATAAAGCAATATTTCCATGGGACAAACAGGTGAGGTATTAATTCATTATGAGGACATATTCAAAAGGTACAGTATTTTGTTTTGGATTGTTAATTACAATGGCAACAGTCCTATTTTTGTCTACTTCTGAAATCCATGGATAGTAGATAGATCTTGTCTTTCTTATGTTGCCTGGGCATGTCGTCGAAGAGGATTACCAGAACTATATGTTTAAAGTGCATTTGGAAACAGTCTTTGAAATATGACCAAAAACTAAGAAACATAAAAATTATTCAATTTGGCAAAGGTACTCCTTCTTCTGCTTCTTCTTCTGCTTCTTCTTCTACTCCTTCTTCTACTTCTTCTACGCCGCCTTCTTCTTCTCCTCCTTCTCCTTCTCCTCCTCCTCCTCCTCTTAGCTGTGTTCCCCACTGGGCCAGACCTTTGTATCACAGGATTTAGTGTTTCTTTTAACTTGTCTAAGAACAGTGCTCCTCGCCCCACTTCAGACCAGCAATCTGCAACCCCTCTCTGTATATGAAGAATTTTAATTGTCAAAACACCAGCTGTACACCGTCCTAATTGGCCTCTTTCGCTAATGACAGAATACACCCTCAGGCTACTTCCTCCTCTGAAAATGGCGAGACCCACTGTGAACGATCGGATTATTGCACGTTTATTTATAACTTTTTCACACTTTAGACATACATTTTAGACAGAGAGCTCTGCAGCGGATTTTAAGATGTTCGCTTCTTGCTAGCGTCCTTCTGATAATGGTTTTGCGTTGCCACAGTGACAGAAGACTGGCGTAGTTAAAGTAAAATTACACTAGAGTGATAATTGAGTAGTCCACTTGATCCAATGGAGCCTAGAAGGGGCACGAAAGAGCTGTGTTTTGTTTTTTGTTTTTTTTAAAGGTCCCATGCCATGAAATTTTCACTTTCTGAGGTTTTTGAACATTAAAGGAAAAGTAACTTTTTTTTTTTTACAATCTGAGCCTTCTTTCGGCAATAAAACAAGTAGTTTTACTCACCCATAACAGTTTGGTGTCAATTGGAGCAGTATCGCAGAAGTTATGTTGTAGCCGTTCTGTTCTACTAATGATCCCGTATCCGTTAGCGTGAGTGCTCGGGGCATTACTTTGCGGTGTCCAAATAACACAAACTTTAGCACTTTTCAAATCACAGAAGATCGCTGTGTCAGGGTAGACTTTTAGTGGATTCCAAAACGGCCTGAAACCCGATATGCAGCTATAGTTTCATTTGATGACGTCATCAGAGAGGACAGTGCGCATGCGTGAACTCAGCTGTTTTGTAAACACCGCTAGTCCGAAAGAAGCCAACACCGCTCTGAACTTTACTTTTCTGTTGCGATATCGGGTTTCAGGCCGTTTTGGAATCTACTAAAAGTCTACCCTGACACAGCGATCTTCTGTGATTTGAAAAGTGCTAAAGTTTGTGTTATTTGGAGACCGCAAAGCAGTGCCCCGAGCACTCACGCTAACGGATACGGGATCATTAGTAGAACAGAACGGCTCAACATAACTTCTGCGATACCACTCCAATTGACACCAAACTGCTATGGGTGAGTAAAACTACTTGTTTTATTGCCGAAAGAAGGCTCAGATTGTAAAAAAACGTTAATTTTCCTTTAATGTGAGCTCCCCTACCCTGTTTAGGGCCCCCCCCCCCATGGCTAAAAGTTGCGAAATGTCTAAACTGAGCATTTGCTATCCTTTTCTGCGTTAGAAAAAAAACACAACTCAAACGGGCGATTCTGAACAAGGCACCTTATTGACGTCAGCTCGAAAAATGTAGCTCCACCCCCGTCTGTGTCTACTCAGCGTCTCTGTAAATCACGCCCAGAGAGTTTGGACTGCGAATGCGCTAGGTAATGCGAAATGCGTTTTTTTATTTGCCTGGAGGCACGTCCGAGTGTTTCTAGGCTCGGAAGTCCTTTATCTGAGCCTCTGGACCTTTGAACAGCAGTGGTTTAATTTCATTTTCTGTGGAAATGTGTTTATTTTTCAATGGAACGCTTCTCATCTCTTCTCCGCGCAAAAACGCAGAAATGGATCAGAGCGCACAGCTGAGAGCGGAGAGTTTGGCCACGCCCCCACCCTCTACTACAGGCCATCTCTTTTCTCCTCATTTGCCTTCAAGCAGCAACTCCCATAATGGAGTGTTCAGAAAAATGACTCTTTCTCATCTTATCTCTGTTTCTCATGCACTGAGTGTTGATTTTGAAGAAGGATTCATTTACAGTATTAGGGAACCATTAAGGAGCCATATATAAGCATCAAGAAGTACCATGTCATGGGATCTTTAAAGGTGCACTGTGGAAATCTTCAGGTTTGCTTCTTGCTCGTCTCCATGGAAATGTTATTGCTTTGACTAGAATGTTCTACAGTACAGCATTAAATTGATCTCCTTTGGATTATTGTACGTTTTTTAATGCTTAAATATACCTTGAATTTTTGTATTTTCTAACAGTGAGCTGGGTTACCTCTCCACAGATCTGGCCTGTAACTTGATCTGGCGGCATAATGTGCTTATCTCCATGGAGGTATTTAAGTATAATGCCATACTGTGGAACATTCTAGGCAAAACAAAATCTCCAGGGATACAGATAGTGAACCCTCCAACAGAAAAGTTACATAGTACACATAAGCAGTTTTCTGTAACTTAGTCTGGTGCGTTACCTGCTTGTCTCCATGGAGATGAGTTTATACCCCCAAAACTCGAGGGGTAGTTTTCAAGTTAAGTTAAAAGCTCCTTCTACCTTTAGTTCAGTATATATGAGCAATTGGAGGGCTAAAATCACCCAAATGATTCAAGTGAATTTGTATGGAGTTTAAAAAACAGTGGGGCACTTCCTGTGTCACCGCAAGACATCACAAAGTGGAACAGAGTGTTTCTGTCTGAGAGAAGAACACAGCCTAAATATGGAGGATTTGTGCATTAAACATGTGTGAATGAAACAAAACACAACTCCAGAATTACGATTATGAGGAAACAACATTGTAACATCAGAAAATAGCAAAATATGAACCCTTGCCATGCCATTTTTGCAACATTCTTAGGAAAGTGAGAAGATTTCCAGGGAGACAAGCTCTTCCGCAGCAAAGTGACATAGTGCACCTTTAAGATTGACAAGGAATTTCGAAGTAGTCTTTTCATGCAGACACGACCTCGGGCACTGTGGCACACCCTAACCTGTTGGTTTTTTTTACTAGAATTTCCCAGCTAAATATAGCACCCAGTCTCCAAACCCTGATTGAGGCGAGTGCACTTGTATAGAAATCTGAATCATAGGTGGTGGCTTCTCAATAAAATCAACACGATATCAAATCATGCAAAACATTAAACAAAGAACTAAAACAAATTGAGCAAAGTGTGAAGCCAGTCTGAATAGAGAAGTTTTAAGCCTGGATTAAAACAGCCTGTGATAATGTGCATTAAAAAATATATATATATAGAAGAACCACGCAAATACCTCACTCTTGGCAATATATCTAATTAAACACCATGTAATGATGTTTCAAAATGTCTTTCCACTGGTTTCAGGGTGGTAAGTAACTACTAGTACTGTTGCCATAGCGATGAACAATGTAAAACTAAATATTTTATCTTTTGAGTCCTCCAGATGTTGCATATAACAGAAAGTTGACACTCATGAACTGGTTTATACTAACTGGAAATTTGTTGCGATATAAAACAATTTGATAGAACATTTGGTTTAATGTGTTATTCAGAGATCATGACACATTTTAAGAGGTCATTTTAAGAAGTCTTTTTTTTTTTTCTTCCATAATTTAAAGAGCCCATATTAAATTATTTCTTGATCTATGGCGTTTCCTCATCACAAACATATCCAGAGTTGTGTTTTGTTTCATTCACACATGTTTAACACACAAACCCTGTTCTTCTCTGTGTTCCACCGTGTGATGTGGTAATGCAGGAAGTGCTCCACTGTGTTTTCAAACCCCAAACACCTTCACTAGAATCATTTGGTTAATTTCAGACCTGGAATTGCTGATCTCTACTCAAGGTAAAATTTAGTCAATTCAAACACTACCCCTTCATGACATCACAAGGTGGAACAGAGCATTTTGATGTTTGGATTTTGAGGTTTGTAGAGAGACTAATAATAAAGAGTTACTCAAAACACAACTCCAGGTCTGTTTTTGAGGAGGGAACAACATTATAACATGACTTAAAGCTCACAAGAAACCATTCTGTGACCTTTAAACATTTTGTAGATATTTTTATTCACCATTCTCTTGTAAAAATGAGTTTTGAGAAACACTGGTTTAAATTACAACACAGAGGTCTTAACTGTCTTGTTAGTCCAGTAGAAATAACTACAACAAGTGTCCTATTTCCTCTGCCATTCTAGCATAGGATTTGCAGAGAGACCATTTAATTCCATCTTCTTTGACTTCGCTAAAGAGTGGTTAGCAAATTGTGTCTGCGGTCAGATTTCAGAAACTGCTTTGGTCGTTTTACTCAGAACCCTTCTAAAAATCAACATATTATAATCCTGTTTTGGTTTAGGAAATTATTGTTGTTGTTTTTTTTTTTTTTTCCTTTTTTTTTTTAGAACTGACTCATTTGTTTTTGCAGTTAAATCTTTCCTTGAAACAATTCCCGGGGTTGCGATTGTGGGAACTTGAGTCAAACATTTCTGTGAGAAAATACAGAAATACTGCTTGAACTTTATAATAATGACTAGTTTTCACCTTAATTAGCCTTAAAAAATGGGCTTTTTTAATGGAGGGTCTGGAGTCTTCTACTGTATAGCATTAAACGTGTCTGTCTCCATGGAAAGACTACCAGAAGTTACATGTTAGATCTGTGGAGAGGCTCTGCATGTTTTTCAAGGTATTCACAAGCACTTGACACACTTGCTTGAAGTTAATGCCATACTGTGGAATATTCCAGGCAAGGCAATAATACTAGTCTATCTCCATGAAGACAAGCAAGTGGCAGACCATCCACTAGACCATAAAGAATTAGATGCCAAGTGTAGGCACTGTGCTATCCGAGGCTTTGTGGAACTATGGAACTACAACTGCAGCTCACCTGTTAAACGGGTCCATTCTCATCTTTTTGTTGAAAGTCAAACTCCTAAACCACGAGCGCTCGTAATGATCACAAGCTCCTGAAAATCTCTAACTTAAATCCATTTTGTATTTCCTTCTTGAGTTTTCAGATGAAGTTTTGTGATAGTGTTTACTTAACTAGTGTGCATTGGATCACCATTGTAACGTCTGAACATTCCACCTTAGAAATATACGTAGAACACCCCCAGCATGATGAGATGGTTACCCAACATGAATCATTCTTGGTAATTATTTCTTCATTATAAATTAAGTCTGTTTGGGTGTAGTTAGTGATTAAGTGTTACCATGTGCTTTTTGTGAGTTAGATCAAACATTATCACATCTGTTGCTTGCTCGGGCTTGTTGGGACTGTACACTCGTATAATCATAATGTAAAAATAGTGTAGTAATAATGTAAAAATTAACTTGGATTTTATTTTGAAAGAAACCACGCCTCTTAAACCAAGCCTGCCCCCAACGGTGCCAGTCCAGCCCATGTCCCCTATTCTAATCCTCCTCTTTACACTCCAAAGTTCCTGCTAGAGCTTTACAATCGGGAGAATAGAGAGAGCAGGGAGGGGGCGGGAGGAAGGGAGGGAGGAGAGAGGAGGGTGGGGGGTGGTCACCATGGAGCCCCTCGCCATGGCAACCAACAAACGTTTACAAAGCATTAAGGAATTTCCTCATATCAGATGGATTATTGGAGTCCTCTGAGAGCGGCTGGGGATGTGCTTATAGTCAGAGCCCTGTTAATGTCCATCCAGACTGCTGAATATTGTCTTCTTCTTAACAAAGATTTATATTTTTATGAATTTATTTCAAATTTTGGAATTTCAATGGATGCAATTAGCAAATCGCAAAGGCTGCAATTTTTGAAGTATCATTATAGAAAACGAAATATCTTTTCTTATTCCGCATTTAAATCTGTACAAACATGTTCTGAAATGTGATGTTTGCCTCTTTGTCAGATTTTCTGGACGAGTTTAAAATGTGAATTTTGACCAGGATCCTATTATTAAAACATGAATCGCAAATTGTACTTCTTAGAAAAATTACACTTATTGTACCATTATTTCCTCCACAAACAACAAAATATCCTCTTCTTCTGCCAACCCTGTAGTTTAAATGAAATGATTATATAAATGATTTTTCTCTTGGATGCTTTTTAAATATGAACTTTGAACAGAATCCTATTATCAAAACTATGAAAACTACAATCTAATCACTAATCTCAATACTCTAATCACAATACTTGTTAGAAAAATTACACTTATAGTACCATTATTTCTTCCGATAACTACAAATTATCCTCTCTTAATCTGCTAACCTTGCACACACACATTCTAAAATATGATTTTTTGTATTGGATGTGTTTTTAAAATGTGAACTTTGAACAAAATCCTATTATCAAAACTATAAACTATTCACAATCCTTGTTAGTACCATTATTTTCTCCACATACAGCAAAACATCCTCCCTTATACCGTTAACCTCGTAGTTTAAAAAAGTCAAACATATTCTGAAAAATGATTTTTCTATTGGACGCTTTCAACAGAACAGCTCTGAACAGAATTCTATGATCAAAACTACTCTCAAAACTACAATCTAATGTTAGAAAAATCACAGTTAAAACCATTATTTCCTCCACATAAAAAAAATCCTTATTCTGCTAACCCTGTATCTTAGATGAGATTAAAACTACTATCAAAACTACAATCTGATCACAATCGTTGTCAGAAACTTCACAATTAGATATTTTTCCCAAATGGTACTGCTATACTCCGACCCCCTTCCACATCCATTCTCCAGGCCTCCCTCCTTTGCTCCTTTGAAAAGAGACCCTTTGTGCGTCTCCATTTTTAGCCCACTTTGCTATGCTGTGCACATTGTCACCCAGTGGAGAGGGAGTGAGGAGCCCTGCTTTTGGTAACTCAACTCCCCAAACTCCTGTCCAACTTTTCCATTGGCTTTGCTGGTCATGTCAGCGCAATCATGATTCAGGTTTTTTTTTTACATTATCGTAACTTTGATGTTTTGGAAAAAATGGAAAATATGAGTAACGCGTGAGGTTAGCCAAGTGTTTTTGTACTATGACTGCGTTGCCATGAAAACGCTAAACTAATCTGTCACTTAAGATTTTCAGTTCTTTTTTCCACAATATATTTAGATCTAGGGATTACATTCAAAAGGTCATTCAAGGCTGTTCCTGGAGAGTACTTTTTACCATCCAAATCAATGTTTATTGCTCTCACAAACTACAAGCACAAGGCTGTACTATCACTCCTATACAGTAGGTGCCTTTCCAAACTGCACACAATAATGTTCTGCTGGTGTCTCCCACTTGTCTCCATAGAGATATACAAGTTTAAAGTCCTACTCAGAAAGGTGCACTATGTAACTTTTTGGTTAGGGGTCCGTCACCTGCTTGTTTCAACACATATGTCATTGCTCTTCCTGGAATGTTCCACAGTATGACATTAAATGGCTCCAACTTACATTTATTAAATTACAGGTATTATTAAATTATAGCTCAAAAATGCCTAGAAAAACAGGCATTCTGACTGTGAGCGGGGTTGCATCGCCACAGATCTGAGCTGTAACTTGGTCTGGTTTAAGCTCCATGAAGATAGAAAGATTTAATGCCATACTGTGAAACATCCCAGACAAAGAAATGGCATTTGATGGGCCCTCCACCAGAAAAGTTACACGCTTTTTAAGATTTTTGTAAAAACATTTAAACTAATTTCCCCAATTTGGCCATTTTTGTAGATTTAAAAATGTACTTCCTGGTTGGAAATCATGACAACACACTAGGGAATTCCATAACTGTTACCTACTACGTTCATACCTTACTCCATACAACTGTACTACAACTCACCCTTATGTAACAGATAATACTCCCTACAACTGTATATAGCTGTGATTTGATATTTTATTTGATATTTTATTACTTATTTTTCTATTTTCCTTTTTTTTATAATTGCGTCTCATTTGACATTGGTCTATTGCTATCTTTTTTTTAATTCAATTTTTTGTTACTCTCTGTTATATATTATATTTGATGTGTGAGCTACTGTACCCAAATAATTTCCCTTGTGGATCAATAAAGTTTGTCTAAGTCTAAGGCTAGCAAAACTCCTTTAATAATAATAATTATTATTATTAGGGACCGAGCCCGAAGGGGGACGAAGGTCCCTATTGTTGTTGCTTCGTTTCCGTATTATTATTATTATTATTATTATTATTATTATTATTATTATTATTCTTGTTCATACACGCTGGGGCAATTTTGAGCATGTTCCCATGCTTCAAAACGAACGAAACTTTGCACGGGCATCACAAAGTCCTGCCAGTACGACCACACAAAGTCCCGTCCCCCAGTGACCCCCAGGAGCTCAATAGCGCCCCCTAGCGCGTTGTCTTTCGGGGCTGGCATACCGTTTAAGATAGGCGCACGAAATTCGGTAGGGACGTGTATCTCAATAAGACGAACAAACGCCTCACTGCAATGTCATGGCCACGCCCAACAGGAAGTGAGATAATTGGGCTTTTGTGTGATTTTTGGGTATTGGACATAGAATGGAATTTGAAACACTTCTCCTACACCGTACCTCAGATGGGCTTAAATTTTGGTGAACATAATCTTAAGACGTTGGAGATGTTAAATTGCGAAGGATTTTCAAATAGGCGGTAATATGACGATACGGCGGATCGATAAAGTTAGGTATGGAATTTGAAACACTTCTCCTACACCGTACCTCAGATAGGCTTAAATTTTGGTGAACATAATCTTAAGACGTTGGAGATGTTAAATTGCGAAGGATTTTCAAATAGGCGGTAATATGACGATACGGCGGATCGATAAAGTTAGGTATTTATTGAATGGGAGTGATGAGTTATGAATGGGAGGTATTTGTTGCTAGGCAACGCCCTGATCAAAGGTCTTTGATCTTTGTACCTTTGATCTGATATAGCTGCAAGCAGCAATGTGGGGACAAGCATCGAAGGTTCATGTAGGCCTCAGCATGGAGGCCACATGCAGGGTCTGACAGGGTCTAACAGAGTCTGACAGGGTCTGACGGTCTGACAGGGTCTGACAGGGTCTGTTCTGACAGGGTATCTACAATGTCATGGCCACGCCCAACAGGAAGTGAGATAATTGTGCCAGGCACACGAAATTTGGTATGGCTGTGCGTCTCAGTAAGACGAACAAACGCAGGTGCGAGGTCCCGACCAACGCCGCTTGCGGCTTTAATTTAGATTATTATCAGACAAATACAACAAAAAAAAATCATTATTTTATTGAAATCATGTTTAAAGTATCAAAAAGAAATGCGTGTTTGGATAGAATTCTCCATAGTGTGATGCAGTCAGTCTCTAAGACCTGTACTTCCTGTGGTTTTTAACATATTTTTCAGCTTTTCTTGGCAATTTACTTCTTGATTGGTGTAAAACTATAATTTATTTTCACGTCAGGTCCTATTCCACCAAATTTTGCAAAAAATAGAGAATCATAAAAATTTGTCCTACTCACTGCCATGGTGTGGACCATTCCAAGCAAGGCAATAAGATCTCGATGGAGACGAGCAGGTGACAGACCCTTGACAAGAAAAGTTACATACTGCATTTTTAATTATATGGATTTCTGTTTACAAGATGCAGACACGCAATTAAGGCTTAAATTTGGTTTGTTTGAGCAATGAACAAAAGCCCTTGAGGTATAATATTCTAATGGTTACAACGACTCGCCGTGTGCACAGACCGTAAAATCACAAATTAAAATGATTTATGCAGCACAGTTTGGGTATCACTTCATAATAACTACATCTTAATTAGCCTTAATAAAGGATGAATGAAGACTTAATTCATTATGAATTACCGGTAATAGTTAATTAACAATGATTCAGGCTTTGTAACTACTGTAATTAGGGGGTTAGGAGTTAGGGTTTTAATTAGTTTCTAAAGTGCTGTACAGAAGGCAGAGCAACATCTTTCCAATCTAAAGCAGTAAAACCAGTCATGTCAAATCAATAAAAGGCAACAAATAACGTAAAGCAATGTCTTTGTCTCCTCCTTTTCCCTTTCCCCTTCATCTGTCGTCCCCCCCCCCCCCCCCTCACAGCAGGATGCAGAGTTCTGAAGGAGGGTCAGATTCGGCGAGCAGCGTGGCGACCCTGAGGACGTCATCCTCGGCTCAGGCTCCAGTGGTTCAGCCTGTGCCGGCCTCACAGCAGGTACGACATATCATCCTCCCCCATATTGGGATCTGGTCCCATCATCAGGGCCCATTTACTGGCAGCAGGGACAACTACTATGGGGAAAAACTATTGTTAGCTAATGAGGAACATGCCCAAACATGTAAATGTAAGCACGCAGTTGTAATAAACGAGATTTGAAAGCAGAAATACTTGTAATACTTGATGTATGGATATAAACTACCTGTGACACAACAGTTCTGGGGTAATTCAAACCACGCATTTGGTTTGAATTGAAGGCACAGAGGCAAAAGACTTTTTACAGAGGATTACTGAAAACGGCGTGAATAAAGCTAAATGCACCTTCAGGGAACAATGTTATAACATGGTTGAAACATCAAAAAAAGTCCACTTTGAAAAACATGTGTCCTTTAAGGCGGGCAGCTTTGACATCCCTTGCTCAAACAGGTGTTGGAAAGGGCATATGCAGATGTCCCAGTTGTGTTGACACAGTGTTTTACCATAATGTGTGTGGTTGTATGTTCAGACCTATGTAATGGACTTCTATCCAAACAGAGTGTGTGTGGTTCTATGTGCAGACCTATGTAATGGACCTATGTCTTATATCCAAACAGAGGGTGCTGGTTCAAGCCACAGGCTCAGCTCAGAAGGGAGGAGCACAGCAGCACAGCAGAGCTTCACAGCAGGTACAGAGCTGTACTCAGGCAGTGCTGTCAAAGACCACCTCACAGGGACAATATACAGGCAGAACTGTCAAAGACCACCTCGCAGGGACAATATACAGGCAGAACTGTCAAAGACCACCTCACAGGGACAATATACAGGCAGAACTGTCAAAGACCACCTCGCAGGGACAATATACAGGCAGAACTATCAAAGACCACCTCGCAGGGACAATATACAGGCAGAACTGTCAAAGACCACCTCACAGGGACAATATACAGGCAGAACTGTTAAAGACCACCTCACAGGGACAATATACAGGCAGAACTATCAAAGACCACCTCGCAGGGACAATATACAGGCAGAACTGTCAAAGACCACCTCACAGGGACAATATACAGGCAGAACTATCAAAGACCACCTCACAGGGACAATATACAGGCAGAACTGTTAAAGACCACCTCACAGGGACAATATACAGGCAGAACTATCAAAGACCACCTCGCAGGGACAATATACAGGCAGAACTGTCAAAGACCACCTCACAGGGACAATATACAGGCAGAACTGTCAAAGAATGTCATGATGTCATACTCCCAGATGGGGATAGATAGCCAACCTTTCCTGTTTATTTCATTATTTCATTGTACTTTCCATTGAAATATTCGAAAGGTAAATTCACAAATGTTGAAGTTTGTGGGCTTAGTCACCTATAAGTGACTAAGCCCACAAACTTTCTATATTACAACAAAAATATGAATTTTAGCTGCCCCCATCTGTATAATATATTAGTGGTCTACAGAATTTTGTGTTGTGCATCTGAAACCCAGCAGTGCAGGCAGAACAGTCAAAGACCACCACACAGGGACATTTTAGTCACACTGAATTATGAGCTGCTATAGAGGCTCACATCACTGACTTGAGGTAATGAAACACAAGTTAAACCTTTCAGCATGAGCTCTGCATGAAGCCAATCTCCTCAGAATACAGTATACATGTATACCTCTGCTGCTCCCTCTGACTGTAACACCAGACCCTTTCTCTGGCTGAGCCTGGCTGCTGCCTCCACACATGAACAACAACCAAGTATTAATATGATGCAAGTCTAATTACTTTGTGTTTTCTGTTTCTGTCTATTTTAAACTCATCAATCATGTGAATGTCTGACATGCTTGAACCAAATCCCACATATGTCTCTGTTGTTCAGTCACTGTCCAATATTCTGTGCCAACTGCACCTGCTCAAATACATGTTAATGATCATAAATCAAACAAGTTCAACTATAAAATGTCATATTTTGTCTACCGATACTTTGCAGCTGATGTCACCAACATTCCCTGGGGTATGAAGCTAACTGTAAGCACTGCTCTGTCTGAGGCTTTATTAGACTTTAATCCGAGCATTATTTGAACACAATCAGGCCCTAAAAACTGATTTAGCTGAAACTGCAACAGGTGAGCTGATCTGTGCTGTTAAACAAGTCTCCCCCATATAAAAGTTGGTCTCTCACCTTTTGTTGAAAATCAGACACTAAAAAACATGAATGCTCATATTGATCACATACTTCTGAAAATGTACTGTTTAAATTGAGAGTGTTTGCTAATATGTGCATTGTGTTACCAGTAGAGATGCATGTAGAACACCCCCAGCATTATGACACTGCGATGTATCAATTACTTTATAAATCCGTATTTGAACCTAAAGGCTGCCATGGTCTAAACTTATTATCATCATGAAACTGTGATAATAAGTGAATGCACTTTTTGTCTCCTAAAGTCCTATATATTCATTTTTCCACTTTCAATCTAAAAATCTACAAATGTGGAACCAAATGGTGCTGTCCATTTCAGTGCTATAAAAACAGAACTGAAGAGAACAATGGTACTTTTCGTTTCTTATGTTGTGCGTGTGTCTATAGGTCCAGCAGGTGCAGCATGTGTACCCGTCTCAGTATGTGGGAGAAGGCGGAGACTCTGTTTACACCAATGGGACAATGTAAGGCCATTGTCTGGATTTTATTATTATCTGTGTTATTTTAAGTGCGTGCAACAGGTTCTTCTAATTATTACTTGGTTTGGGGCGTGGTAAATATTTATCATCCGAAGAAAAATACTAAAATATAGAAAATTGTGTTGAGTTTATGTCAATGTCATTAACACTGAGAATTCCATCTAAAGTGCAGGGATTGTTGTTTGCATGCAAGGAAGAAGGAATTTTTCAGACTGTTTTAGCAAAATAAAGAGGTTATTGGTTACTTTTATTAGTCTAATCATAACTGTGTTATTTGGATCTATTTGGTTGCTAGGTAACAGTTATGGAATAATCATGTTGTATCTGCTGCCTGTTTCCAACGAGTAAGTAAAATTATAATCCAAAGAAAAACAAAACAGGCAATATCTTTAGTATAATCTTAAATTTTGATACAGCTTCCCCTGATACCTGATATAAACCAACACCAATGTGACTGAAAACAGCATTTATTCCCTTTAAACAAAAATAAAAAGACAAAACTGATCTGAATGTGTTATGTAGCTATGATTTACCTCTGAGGAAATGACAGTGTAAGAGTCATTTTGTATGTTTTTTCTATGTATCTGTTTTTCTATTGGCTGTCTGCCCGCTTTGATGTGTTCGCTGCTTCTGATTGGCTCACGTTCTACTTTGATCTTTCATCTTTGAAGTTCAGTATATATTCAGACGTAGGGAACACATGGGCACACAACACAGAAGACACAAGACTGAAGACACAAGACAAGACACGACAATACGCTACAATACGCACCACTACAAGGCACGTACGGACAGCAAAGAAGAACGTCAAGTAGTACCGTCGACAGGGTGATTCCTGTCGGGAGCCAAAAAGTACAAGAAAGCCCGGTGTCCCAGTGACAGGCAGGAACTCACCACTATACGACACGTAAGGACGTCAAGAAGGACGTAACAACACATACAGAGCCTTACACAACACGCACAAAACCACAAGTCTTAGAAATTCCTTCTTTCGTTTCCTTCCTCATTCCTCTTTTTATCCACTCTGTATGACCTTCACTTTAGTAAAGAACAAAAGACAAACTTTTGATTCAAGACTCTTTATTTTATGTTACGTGCCGCGTCGGAAAGAAACTTCAAGAGACACCGAGGCCGAGGCTAGTGAGTCGGTTCGCTGCACTCACATCTAAAGTCAAAAGACTAATAAGCAATTTTAAGTCACAAAGTCTACAGCATCACGTCGAAAGACTAATCATCAAAGTCAAAAGAATCAGTATCAAGTCAGGAGACTTGGGCTACGTTCACACTGCAGCCTGAAACGATCCAAATCCGATTTTTTTGCCTCTATGCGACCTGTATCTGATCTTCTAATGACAGTGTGAACGACACAGATCCGATTTTTTCAAATGCGATCCAGGCCACTTGGATATGTGGTCCTAAATCCGATACATATCCGATCTTTTGGCATGCGACTTCAGTCTGAACGGCCAGGTCGCATTCATCCGACCTGAGTGTGTTTCCTCCAATGAGAGTGGTACAAGTAGGCGTTCACAAACGTTCTTCTCGTCATGCGAAAATAGTATATAAACTCGTATCAGTAAAGTGGCGAAGCACGTAGCAATCCCACCCCTCCTGCCTGTGACTCCGCACCCACATGTTCCTTTCTGCGGACGTTGCTGCCACTGCCCCGCAAAACGCTGTGGCCAAAAACCTTGTCCTTCTCCTTCTCCTCCTTAAAACAAATAAGCTGTACATGTTTTGGCTCCGGTACGAAAGCAACTTTAGGCTACTTCCGTAAACATTGAGCGTGTTCGCTGCGTGTGACGTCATCGTGTCCTCCAAGGCGCATGCGGGACACTTTTGGGGAGTTTAGCGTTCACACTGGAGATCACATACAATTCGCATTTAACTGGAAATGTGAACGGCCTTGCAAAAAAATCGGATTTCACAAAAAAATCGGAATTGAGCATTAAGCCCTGCAGTGTGAACGTAGCCTTGGTTGAAGAAAGAACCATCTGAACCAGCAAGAAACTCCATCCACGGCTGAAGCAAGCGTTCCCTGGGTCAGGTCTGACAATTCTCTTCTCAGTTCTATTAGTCTGCTAGCTTCCGGAAATTGAAGTACATGCCCTAAGGACACATCCAATACTTTCCCAAGTTCCCAAGTTTAAGAAGAGTTAAAAGCTGTGAGGAATTCGAGGAATTGTCAGTTTATGTGGACGTTAGTGGGAAACATGATGTCCGAAGAAAGAGACGGTGCGCCGTCTAACCAAATGGAGGCTGTCGAAGAAAATAAAGCCATTGGATCGGAGGATAGTATTTCTCAGGTTAACTCAGTTACGAGTCGCACATCTCAACGTTCCACTACTAGTTTGGTGCGGTTAAAAGCCAAAGCAGAACGTGAAGCACTGTTAGCAAAAGCAACGGCTATGAGAAAGAGTCAAGAGCTTGTGCAAGAAGAAATGCGCTGGCAACAAGAAAGGCAGGAAGAAGAAATGCGCTGGCAGCAAGAAAAGGAGCGGTTGCAGGTGGAAGCTGACCTTGCAGCTGCGAATGCCAAATTAAGAGTTTACGAGCAGTATAAAGATGCTCGGAAATCAGTAACAGGGTCGAGAGCTACATCGAAGCGTGCGACTGGTGGTGGAGAGACGCTTGCCGGCCGCGACCATGTTGAAATTGAAAGGCCTTCGTATGATGTCGGGTCTAAAGCAGCTACGCCGGTTGTCTCACTGGCGCAGCCAAACGTCCCTCCAGTCAAAAGAAAATCTCCAACAAGGCCAAAGCAAAGG
Organism: Paratrypauchen microcephalus; assembly: GCA_036785185.1. Taxonomy (NCBI): domain Eukaryota; kingdom Metazoa; phylum Chordata; class Actinopteri; order Gobiiformes; family Gobiidae; genus Paratrypauchen; species Paratrypauchen microcephalus. The sequence continues at coordinate 866,233 of JAVJIX010000131.1, forward strand.
CCATTGTTAGAAGATGCTGGGTACGCCACCTCAGCCACCGATAAACACGCAAACGCAGAAAGGAAAGCCAACTTAGAAGAAGATGAGGACAAAAGAAGCAGCTTCGCTGTGACTGTGACTGCTGCTGATAAAAATGCCGGTAAAGACCAATTAGAGAAGAAAGCACCAGCAGTTAAAGTCAGCCAGCGCCTTCCAAAGTCCCTGCTTATACTGTAAGGAGAACCATGCGCTGAACGTGTGCAACAAGATTAAAGAGCAGCCTTTGCAGGAAAGAACTGACTTCCTGAAATCTCAAGAGCTTTGTTTTGACTGTCTTACGCCAGGCCACATGTCTGAGGACAGTAAGGAAAAGAGCTCCTGCCCTGACTGTTCCTATAGGCATCCTCCTATTTTGCACGTCATAGAGCAAGATCACTCACCGGAAGAGACAGAGCAGATGACAGCTCAACAGGTACGGCTGTTGAGCGTGGTGCTCTTGTACTTGCAGGGTGTAGAAACGGTGAACAAACCGGGGCCGGGAATGAAGACATTCCAAAGAAGTTACAACAGGCATGACAGGAGGAGTCAGAAGACCTTGACAAGCTGTCAGATCTCAGCGTGAGTAAATGTTTTAAGTCCAACACATTCGGGCCCACAAAGAGTGCACAAATCCATAATTTCTCAAACACAAGTCAAGATGGATATGGGGTTGTGTCGTACCTCTTGTTGAAGAATGAGCGAGAGGAGAAACATGTCTGCCTTTTGATAGGGAAGTCCCAGGTGACGACTGCAATGATTTCAGTCAAGAGTGATCGGATGTTGAAGGAAGAGCTTCAACTCCCCCTGATGGATTCGGTCCTCAGAATGGATAGCACAACAGTACTAAGGTACATTAAAAATGACGCTCTTCGTTTCAAGATATTTGTGGCGGGTCGTGTCTCCTTTGACAGAGGGGCTGCTACAGGAGCTCAGTGGAGCTCGAGAGTTGACACCTCTCGGGGTCCAGCCGATCGCGCCTTGGGAGGCTTGAAGATTGAGAGCTTCATGTCATGTAGGATCTGGTTTCACAAGGCTAAAAAGCCATGGGAGATAATCAATAGCCAAAACAACGGACCGCATGCCATGAAGACGGCCCTAGGTTTGGTAGTCAACGGGCCTGTCAGCGGATGCCAAGAGAAAGAAGTCGATGACGACGAAGAACGGAACTTCGTTAATCGCATCTCTGTGTTGACCATAGAAGACATGCATTACGACACAGATTTTCCAGAACGCCGGCACGAGGACAAGCAAGGGCCATCTCAACATGACAAGCAGTTCGTGCGCGCTGTGACCACATCGGCACATCTTTCGGATGGCCATTGCTGCATTGAGCTATCTCTGAGGGATGACTGCATGGAGATACCAGGCAACCGAGGCATAGCCGAGCAGAGACCCAACTCCTTGAAGAGGAAACTCATCAGGATTTCAGACTTCTTTCAGAAGTACAAAGATTTGATTATCAAAATCCTAGAGAAAGGATACGTCACAAGAGTCCCAGATGAACAACTGAGCCGAAGAGTATGGTACATACCGCACTACCGGCAGTGTTGTCCCTGAACGCGTTCACTGAACGCGTTCATATTTTGGGTGAACGTGAACTGAACGCTCTGTATTACTGCCTGATGAACAAACTGTGAACGAGTTCATTCTGGTGTCGGTGAACGACACGCCCTATCTCTTTAACTTCGTTCAATAGTGTCTCAGATTTCTGATCCATCCATCTGAAATTTCCGATCCATGTGTGTCCTTAGTTAATTAAGTCATACCATATGGGGGTTATTTAAGTATTTTCTTTATTATGTTGAATTGCAGGTATTTTATCATTATGGGGACCGTTATTTATAGTGACTGATATAATAATTGCTGTCTATGGTTCTATATGGGCTTTGGCAATGATATTGAAAAATAATAGCTCGCAGCAATGTATTGGGAAAAAAAAAAGAACTATGAACTAGTTCATTTTTTGGAACTATGAACAAACTACTAACCATAAACAATTATGAACTATGAACAAACTAGTTAATTTTGAAATGTATGAACTGAACTTTGAACTAGTTCATGTAGAAAATGAACTTTCCCAACACTGACTACCGGGTGTATCATCGAAGAAAGAGAAAGAAAGTTGAGTTAAGAGTAGGGGGGCATCTGAACAGATCAGCGATGCCAGAGGAAGCCACAGGCATCCCGCCCTACTGAGTAAACAACACAGAACAACCCACCTTATTCTTCACCACATCCACCTGTAAACAGGACACAAAGGCAGAAATCATATCCTGGCAAGATTAAGACAATGGTATTGGATACCTAAAGCAAATGCCGCAACAAGAATCGTGATCGCAGAGTGCAACCTCTGTAAAAGGCTGCATGCCAAAGCTGGAGAGCAGAAGATGGCAGATTTGCCGCAAGATCGTCTGCTTCCTGACAAACCGCCTTTTACCAACACAGGCATGGATTATTTTGGTCCCTTTGAGATCCAAAGAGGACTCGTCAAGGTCAACTCCCCCTGACGTTAACGTTATGGTGTGCGCTTCACGTGCTTGACAGTCCGAGCAGTGCATATAGAAGTCGCATATTCCCTTGACGCAGATTCGTGTATTAACGCTCTACGTCGCTTTCAAGCTAGGCGAGGACAAGTATCTGTCATCCGTTCTGACAATGGCACAAACCTAGTCGGTGCAGAAAGAGAGCTAAGACAGGCATTGAAAGAACTGGACCAGTCGCGCATCAATGAAGCCATGATACAGAAAGGAGTGCAGTGGTTATTCAACCCACCCGCCACGGCGGCATCTGGGAACGTCAAATTTGTACCATTAGAAAGGTACTGAATTCTGTTGTGAGACAACAGGCATTGAACGATGAAGGGCTACAGACCTTCCTGTGTGAAGTTGAAAGCATCATCAATGGAAGGCCTATTACCACGAACACAGATGATCCCAGCGACTTAGAACCACTGACTCCAAATCATCTACTCCTATTGAAGATGCAGCCCAGTCTGCCACCTGGTGTGTTCGTCAAGGAAGATGTCTACGCGCGGCGGCGCTGGAGACAAATCCAATATATGACGGACTTGTTCTGGAGGAGGTGGACCCGAGAGTACTTGCCACTGCTCCAAGAGCGGCAAAAGTGGCTTGGAACGAAGAGAAGCTTTAAGGTCGAAGATGTCGTCCTCGTCGTTGATCCATCACTGGCAAGAAATTCCTGGATGCTGGGCAGAATCACCAAGGTTATGCCAGACTCCAAGGGGATGGTCCGCAGTGCTGAAGTCCAGACGAAGACGAGTATTATACAATGGCCCATAACGAAGTTGTGGGTGAAGAATGAAGAAGAGAAGGACTTACCACATGTCCAATATGCACTGTAAATTGTGAAAAGTATATACTTGTAAAAGAAATGTGAGACAAGAATACTTAACCTATTTGAAGAAAAATGTTCGAGAAATGTAACGGCTCTAAATTTTAAATTCTAAATTTGTAAAACGGCTCTAAATCTTAAGTTAGTAATTGACTTGCTAAAGCATAGTCAGTTAGGGGCCGGGATATGTAAGAGCCATTTTGTATGTTTTTCTATGCTTTGATGTGTTCGCTGCTTCTGATTGGCTCACGTTCTACTTTGATCTTTCATCTTTCATCTTTGATCTAGTCATCTTTGATTCAGACGTAGGGAACACACAGCACACAACACAGAAGACATAAGACTGAAGACACAAGACAAGACACGACACACCACATAATACACACACACGAAGAAAGAGACCACGCTACGTAGGTAGTGTGGATAGAAGCCGCGGTCTGGTGGCCAGGAGGTTACCTCAAGCCAAGAGTTGGCGGGGTATTAGGACGCCTCGGGCCACAGAAGCTACACAGTCTCATCACGTACCGTCACGTATCATCTAGGGTGGATTCCCGTCGGGAGCCAAGAAGCCAGAAGTCCGGTCTCCCTCGTGACAGGCAGGGATACGCACCACTATTCGTCACATAACAACGTGGGACGTCACATAACAACGTAACGTGGGACGTCACGTAACAACGTGGGACGTCACGTAACAACGTCACGTGGTACGTCACGTAACAAGGAGATCATGTGAAACGTCACGTAACAAGTAGTAAGTAAGACGGATTCCCGTCGGGAGCATATGAAGCACGGTCTCCCGAGTGACAGGCGGGAATACGCACCGCTACAAGGCACGTACGGACCGCAAAGAAGAACGTCAAGTAGTACCGTCGACAGGGTGATTCCTGTCGGGAGCCAAGAAGTACAAGAAAGCTCGGTCTCCCAGTGACAGGCAGGAACTCACCACTATACGACACGTAAGGACGTCAAGAAGGACGTAACAACACATACAGAGCCTTACACAACACGCACAAAACCACAAGTCGTAGAAATTCCTTCTTTTGTTTCCTTCCTCATTCCTCTTTTTATCCACTCTGTATGACCTTCACTTTAGTAAAGATCAAAAGACAAACTTTTGATTCAAGACTCTTTATTTTATGTTACGTGCCGCGTCGGAAAGAAACTTCAAGAGACACCGAGGCTGAGGCTAGTGAGTCGGTTCGCTGCACTCCCAGACAGAACAACTAAATAAAAGTTCAAACATTGTGAGACTTTCTGAACCAGTCTTATTACATCAATTTATCTGAAATGGGTATTCTAACCTGTCAAATGGTTTTAGGTTAATTCAAAAGATGATTAGTTTTTTTCCACAATTCATTAATCTGTGTACTTTACTATGTCCAGCCGCACTGCCTACTCCTACAACCCCGACTCACAACTGTACGGCCAGAGCACCGGGCCATACTTTGACACTCAGGCGGGTGGAGCCCACGTGACCACGGTGGTGTCGTCCTCGGGCGCGGGTGGGGTGCCCTCTCACGGCATGGTGGGCATCGCCATGGATGTGGGCAGCAGCCACATCATCTCCAGCGGCAGCACTTACCTGATCCACGGGGGCATGGAGGGCGGCCGCAACCACCTGTCCCACTCCTCTCGCTCCTCCTCCGCCATGGTGAGAAAAGAGAAAAAACTACAGAAAAATGCTCTTTAGTTACTCAATACGGATTTGGATACCATGATGATAATAATAAAAAAAAATTTTTTAAACACCTTATATCTGTGTAATCCCTCAGTGGTCCAGGTAGGTTCCATAGTGGCCCATGGGTGTACTGTATAATAGTCTATGAGCTCTTTTACTTTGTTCTGATTCAGCTCAAGATCATTCTAAAGCTTCAGGAAAGGTTAATTTCTGCCCTGTAAATGTTCATTTTTTAGTATTGATACTTGTTCAAATGAGTATCTAGTTTCAATACTAGTTTTAATACCGATGAGTATCTGATTTTTGGTACTTTTGACAGCCCTATTAGGCTAGTTAGACATGTTTCTGATAGCGTTAAATTAGAATGATGAAAAATTAGGACAGTTGCCATAGCTATTAATGATTTCAAATAAAAACAAAAAAAAGTCCTCAAAATATTGCATATAACAGGAAGCTGAAAACCAAAAATACTCGGGTTTGTAGTGACCTCTGTAGTCAGTATCAGAACAGTGGGCACATAATATCTTTTTAAATTGTTGGGTTTGAGTTGTCATCAATCTCTCACATTCTCTGGGCCTACATAATTTTTGTTGCAGATGGGGTTAAGTAAAATCACTATGGTTAATATGGTAAATTTAGTTCACACATAGAAATGATCAGGTTCAACACTGATCAGTTTTTCTTTTCAATATTTGTTATAAAAGTTTAATGTAATCAGTAGGGAAAAACGACTCATCTGACTTTACCCACTGGTGTTTTTCAGATATTATAATGAGACAAACTGGAAGTATTTCACTAGAAATTAAAATATATATGTGTTATTAGTGGCTACTTCAACCCCCCCCCAGTGTGAAATGGATTTAATATGATTTATGTAGCCATATCATTAAGCTTATATGGTTTATAACTTTAATTCACTGTGTGAGTGGGTATTGCTTTCAAAAGCAGTCAAAATAAGTCAAATGTAATTGCTCCTTTAATCTGTGTAGTGACCAATTTAGCTGTGTCCAAAAGGTGAAAAGTTGCTTTGCTGAACCACCCACTGTGGGGCTAATCTTATCAACATTACCACATGCTGCTGCCTTCATTAGTCATACCAGATCTTAAAAAGAGGGATTTATAACTTGAAAGTACATGACTTGTTCTAAATCAACAAAAATTAAAGTAAATTAAAATGTGCCAATTAGTGAAATTTCAGGTGCAATCATAGGCAATATCCTGACAGCTTTTACCATATTTGTTCAAATCTAACCAAATCCTTAATACAGACATCTATCCAAGGGTTTCAGCTTCCTGTCTATACAGTCGTCGTCATTTTGAGGACCTCTGACCATTCAGAAGATATCATATTTTGGTGCAGCATTTAACTTTTCTGGTGAAAGCTCCGCCACCATCTTGTCTCCATGGGGATGTTATTGCTTTGAAATCTACCTTCTATTTGGCTTCTATCTTGTTCAGTTTTTACTTTATTAAAAACATGCATTTTTACTGTGTGAAGGGTCATGTCCCCGTAGATCTGACCTGTAACTTTTCCTAATATACCACACGTGCTTGTCTCCATGAAGTTTCATGCCATCGTGTGAACCATTCCAGGAAAAGCAATCACATATGTATGGAGACAAGCAGGTGGCAGACCCTTCATGTGAAAACTTGCATAATGACATTTTAATTGTTAATAACTATGGCGACAGTGCAAATCTTTCAGCATGAAACCTTTTGGATGAAGTCGGAACAAAAACAATTCCAAAATTAGAAAATCCATCCTTGTATATCTTAACCTAAAAAACAAGTGCCTCAGACCAGCCTAAACCACAGTAGTGATGTAGGAGTGGGGCTAGCGGCCGTAGAACCAGGACACAGCTTAAATAATTCAGATGTGTCTTGTTTGGGAGGTTTTCACAGGCACTTGAGCTCCCACTGAAACAAAGAAACCCCCGGAGCTCATTACCATTTGGCCACAGCCTCAGGAGTCTGTTGAAGGCTGGGACCAAGGCCTGCCTCTCTCCCCTCTGCTCCCATGTCTTCAGTTTGGATTCAGTTTTTGATGTTTTTTTGTAGTTCACGCCTGGAACCTGGTTTCATCATTATCTGCAGATTGTTTTTCCAAATTGTGTATTGAATAGTCTTAGGGATGGAAAGTAACAAACTGTAAAGTAGATTTTGGGGGTAATTATATTTTTGTAAGGCTGTAACATGATAATAATTGAATCATGAAAAACACTAAATATACATAATTCCTGTTGGTTTGTATGTGATTCCTGATCTTTCTGATTCTGAAACCTCTTCCCTCAGCTCATGACATGTTTTGGAGCCTGTGAACCAGTTAACGATTATTCAATTACTGAAATAGTTTACAACTATTTCAATAACTGATTAGTTGTGATTAATTGATTAACTGTAATAAGTTCTATTTAAAATCAGTGACTAAATACTGTACTAATTGGCCAAATCCACAGCTGTCTCACCACCGTTTCTGCTTCTTTCTACCTACACATTATGACACTGCATCACCTGGTCTGATTTTACAATTTTACAAAAAAATAAAATAAATACTAAATACTTCTGATAACCAACACTATGAATAATATTTTTCATGTTTAATTTTCACTTCATCAATCCAATTTTGGCAGCAGTACTTGTAACTGAGTACACTTTTAGCCATGTAATTGTACTTTTCCTTAAGTAAAAATGTTCAGTATTCTTTCCACCATTGAATACTCAAATACAATCCACCCATTCTATTCATTGACTCAGTATTTTGTTTTGTACCCCTATCACTGTTGACCTGTTGCCCTTAGTTTGACACTACCCCTGGCCTTATTTAGGGTTCCTATTTGCATACATTAGTGTGTCTGACTGCCTTCACCGGGAGCTTAACCCTATGAACCCTTGATTTGCATGCTATTGTCAGCCAATCATGCATTTGGCTACAACACTGACTGATTTGAAAGGAAATGCAGAGATCTGGCTGCTTGCTAACAGTCCTGTTTCCTGTATCTTTTTGTGATATGATTTCTGTCACTTATCTTTTGCTTACCCCTGTCTCTCTCTCTCTGTCTCTCCTCTGTCCTCTCTTTTTGCATGCTTATCCTTACTGTAGCTTGAAATGGCGATTGAAAATCTCCAAAAGTCTGAAGGAATTGCAAGTCACAAAAGCAGCCTGCTCAACAGCCATGTAAGTTCCCATGTAATCTGGTGCTTTGGCAGTGTGTTTACCTACATTGTCAGACACACTACCTCCTACCTGCTTTTACTCCCCACTGCTGTTCATTTCCCTCATTGATCAGGACTTGCATTTGCCATTATGTTTTTCTATATTTGTTTACTTTAAGGATGCATGGAACTGGCTTAAATTCAAATTGATTTTCAAGATTTTCTTTCAAATCTTGATGTAATATTATTACATTGGCATTTGGCTGAACATGACATGAGTTATTGGGTCCCTTATAGTTAAAATAATAAAATTAATTCAAATTCAAGTGAAGTCTTAAAAGTTATCTTCAATGTCTGGTGAATTACATACTTGGACACCCATGTAGTTTTTGCAGTGCTGACATAGGGTTTATACTTTTGCCATTATATTATAATAATTTTTAACTATTTTCATAATTTTTCAAGTGTGCATTCAAAGCTGAGATACCCAATTTTTATTTGAACTATAAATGTATTTTTGGCCCATAAAATGTACTGTAAAAGCAGTACTTTGTGACAGCATCAGACCACTGTGCGCCAGTTTCTGCTTTTCATTATAAAGAATTTTAGTGCAAACCCAGAAGAAAGACAAATATATTTGTCAGAGATACACTGTAAGGACTGATGATGCATTCAAAAGTGCATGATGTCCAGTGCACAGTTTAGATCCCATTAGACAGATAGTTATCATCCCCAACAGTACTAGCTAATCTTGATACTTCAATCTAAAATAGAATATGAATGCCAATTAGTATGTGCTTTAAAGTTGTTTTATAGATTGATTTTAGAAAATGCCTCTTGGAGCTCATGTATATTTATGTATTTTAGCTGCAGTGGCTGTTGGACAACTATGAGACGGCGGAGGGGGTGAGCCTGCCACGCTGCTCCCTGTACAACCATTACCTCCGTCACTGTCAGGAGCAGAAGCTGGACCCTGTCAACGCTGCGTCCTTTGGGAAACTCATCCGCTCCGTGTTCATGGGGCTCCGAACGCGCAGACTGGGCACCAGGTATGCACAGAAATGCACAATGTGTGATAACAGACAAAGACAGTCAAAGTCATATTTAATGCACTGAGTCTTGCTTTTGAAGAAGGATTCATTTACAGTATTGGGGAACCATTAAAGCACTATATAAAAGCATCAAAAAGTACCATGTCATGGGATCTTTAAATACATGGAAAAATTGGGTACAAAACCTTTAAAACTTCCTGTTTATAGGTGACATTTTGAGGACTGACCATTCAAACATAGTGTATTTTGTGCGGAGTTGGTAATTGTTATGGCGTCGGGTCCAATTTATCTTTAAGACCCATGTATATACCACTCAGGTTAGATTTGTTTTAGCTTCTTTTTCACCATTCAAACATTAGGATATTCAGATCTGATTTGCGAATTGCTATGAACCCGCTGATTCGGCACCAGGTATGTGCAACAATGCCCAGTATATGATAACAGTAATCACAGACCCATTGCAGCTGTGAAGAGTATGATGAAGCTCGTGAGCATGGCATAGCTGTGGATGGAAGGCTGTAATGATAGTGATTACACTGAAGGCAAGATGTCTCCTTCTCCTTCTTCCTCTTCACTGGGCCTTTTTTTTCCTGTTGTGAATCCCCCAGAGGAAACTCCAAGTATCACTACTACGGCATCCGGGTGAAGCCAGACTCTCCACTCAATCGTCTGCAGGAGGACACCCAGTACATGGCCATGAGGCAGCAACCCGTCCACCAGAAACAGAGGTCAGAGACACGATTTTCCTGTTTTGATGGACCGTTTGAGGTGGTTTTAGCTCATCCAGAAGATATATAATATGTGATATGATTTGTTAATTGCTATGGCAACATTCCACATTTTTTCAGTTTACCCCATTCAAGTCATATCCTTAAATCTATTATTGGGGTTTAGCGACCTTATAGGCAAAATTTGAAGGACTTTTTTATCATTCACCAGATTTTTTATTTGAATTGGAAATTGCTATGGTGAGTAACTCGGGGTATATATGACTATTTCCCTCCATTCAAGTCATACTCAACTATGCACAACTATTCACAGGGTTTTAGCTTCTTGTTTATTGATGCCATTTTAAGGACTTCTGAGGTAGGATATTTTGTTTTAAAGTGGTCATTTCTATGGCAACTTTCCTAGTTTTAGCTCACCCTGAAACCCATGGAACAAATAAAAACCAGAATAAACCAATAATTTGCCATACAAGTTATTAATTCTATCATCTACAGCACAAATCTTGCCTAATGACACCTAATGACAAAATTGCAAATAGCGCCCCACTATTGCAAACAAAAAGTATCCACTAGAAATACTAAGCGCCAAAATTGACTTGTCTTACTACAGTATATGAGAGTGAATAAAACAGTCATTTATTTTGATTCAGTACCATAGCCATATTCTCTACAGTGGTAGTGTTTGAATACTTAAGCCCCCATGCTCACCACACTCCCTGGGCCCCTGTTCCGTTTGTTAGATTCAAACCTCTGCAGAAGGTGGATGGGATGTCTGACAGTCTGTGTGGGAGCTCACAGCACTGCAGCAGCACTCCAGAGCAGTCTGTGGCAGCGCAGAGCCAGCATCACCAGCAGTACATCGGTAAGAACACACACACTGCTACTCAGACAAACGCACTATACAGGCTCAGATGAAAAGGATTTAACGTCACAGCACAGTGTTTCCCACAGGTATATACTCAGACTATGGTGGCATAAGCGCTCTATACAGCACAGTGGTACCTCACCTTACGAAAGACCCAACAAACGAAAATTCCAAGTTACGATACGCCTTCACGTTAAATTTTGGTCTCTAGATACGAAAGAAAATTCAAGTTACGAAACGCGAAATCTCAAAAATTCAAATAATGCGCGCTCAGCCACACACATTATACGCTTTTCTCAGACTGGATTTAAACTTTTCTCACATTTGTCTCTCCTTTAAACACTCAAACTTTCATAGATTTTCAACAAAATTATTAATAGTGAAGTGTGGGGGGGAGGGGGAGGGGGGAGAAAGCTGCGCTCTGACACGTGTGATAGCGCAGCATGACCCGGCGCGGGGCTGCCAGCAGGTCTAGACCTGGACTAAACCAGGACTGGACCTGGACTAAACCTGGACTGGACCAGGACTAAACCTGGACTAAACCTGGACTAAACCTGGACTAAACCTGGACTAAACCTGGACTAAACCAGGACTAAACCAGGACTAGACCAGGTGGATTAAAGCGCCGCGTGCGGGTCTATTTCCTGGTTTCGTTTCGAGTCACGGCTGAGGCGGGTCTAGACCTGGTATAGTCCACGTTTAGTCCTGGGTCTACAGTCTCTACGCAGAACACAGTGTTACACTATAAAAAAAGTTACACTATAAAAAAAAAAACTTGGATCGGGGCCTTGGAACGAATCAGGCCTTTTCCATTGAAATAGCTACTCAACTTACGAAAAATTCACGTTATGAAACCACTTCTGGAACGAATTAATTTCGTAAGGTGAGGTACCACTGTATTTGAATCATTTTATTTAACACAATATTCTGGTGTATAAATGTCACTTATTGCTGGGGTTCAGATGACATAGTTGATAGTTGAAAATATCAGGTTCAACATATGTGTATTTAACGTTTGGATATTTCATCACAAAGTACAACATGATCAATCTGGGAGTATGGCATCATCACATTTTTGAAGCTGAAAACTACCATTTGCCTCCACTGAACAAAAAAGTGCTGATTATAGATTAAAAACTTAAAAAAAAAAAAAAAAAACTTTACCATAAACGTATAGAAGTCACAATTTTTAGATTATAGGGGCCACCATAGTCTCCTCTGTTAATGGAAAACACATCAGTATGTAGTTTATAGACAGAAATACGTTTAAATAAACTGCAAGCATGTTTTTTGTATGTTTATTGCACTGAAAAACTTGCATCTCCACAAACCTGACTCTTATTTGACTTGGAGGGCCTCATCCTGCTCGTTTCTATGGAAATGTTGTTCCTTTGCCTATAATCTTTCACAGTATATCCTAAAAACATATCTATCTCTGTGCAGAACGTTCCGAAGTATGGTTTTAACTTCCCATTTTTATAGTATCATGCAGGGAGCTTGCCATTTCCAGAAAGTTCCATATTATACCTTTTTAACTCATTCAGTGCTGGAGACGTCTATTGACGTCCCCTCGAATCCAACCGTTGAGTGCCGTGACGTCTATAGACGTCAATTGCTTTTTTCAGCGGGGGTTGCTAGGTTACGGCCTGGAGCAACTTTTGAGGTGTAATTCACACCTCTCAACCTGTAGATGGCGATGTTGTATCATTATTAGCCGATCAGAGCCGGGGAAGAAAGGAGGAGTGCAGCGTGTGTATGGTGTATTGGCCAGAGGAGTAAGATGGCGAGGCCAGAGAACCCGGAAAAGCAGATAACTGTTGATCAGCGCCTATGGAGCGATCAGATCGCTCTTGGGACCCAGGATCCTGGATCAGAGGATCGCAGAGACAAGCCGGATCAAGCAGCGAGGTCTGAGCAGAGATCTGCTGTGCCCGAGGAGGGGGCGTGTCATGTGTGCGCTGCACGGAGCTGGGACTCTCTTCAGAACTACGTCAGCGCCAAAGAAGAAGTTTACTGACTTGGAGCAGTGATGCTGCTGTGTGGTAATTGTAATGAATGAAGTTATATGTGTGTGTGTGTGTGTGTGTGTGCGCGTGTGTGTGTGCGCGTGTGTGCGTGCGCGCGTGTGCGCGCGCGCGTGTGCGTGTGTAGCTGTGTGTGTGTAAAGGTTTATGCATGGGCTTGTGTGTATGTACATATATATGTGTGTGTGTGTATTAGTTTTTATTATGGGTCTGTACTCTGGGCCTCAGACAAAGCCTCAACAAAGTTCTATTTTATAGGAAAAGATATTATATCCTGTAAACATCTCTTGGCACTATTGATTTGAACGAATTTTCAATTCACAGAGCCTTATATTCTTATATTTGTAAATAAAAAATGTACTTTGTCATCAAAAATCTCTTTCTCTGTTATTTTAGATGTTTGAGGTGTCACTAAATCGATAAATATTGATGTCAAAGTCACTGATCTGCTCGAAATCCTTCTCTGAACTAAACGGTTGTTTTCTCCATTTCTTGCTCAAAAACCAGTGTTTTTGCTGAAACTTCCCTATGTTCTACTATCAGTTATTCGAGAACCGAAAAGGTTAGAAACATATTTTTTTTTCCAGGTGAAAGAAGAGAGTCGACGCTTTATTTTGATGTGTGCCATGTTTATATAGTCAAAGAACTCCGTATTCTGTGAGTCTTGTAAAATCAGTGAAAATGCTCTAAATCTCTGGCACTCTAAGGGGTAAGATTTTGAAAACAGGCTGGCACTGAATGAGTTAAACTAAATGTTCAGTATAAATAAGTAACATTTAGGTGTTTTTTGTATACATGTATGTCAGTGTACATGTGTCATTTCATATATTTGGAGGTTTAAACTAAGGCACACGCAATCTACACTCAACAAAAATATAAACGCAACACTTTTGTTTTTGCTCCCATTTTTCATGAGATGGACTTAAAGATCTAAAATTCATTCCAGATACACAATATTACCATTTCTCTCAAACATTGTTCACAAATCTCTCTAAATGTATGATACTGAGCACTCCTGCTTTGCTGAGACAATCCATCCCACCTCACAGGTGTGCCACATCAAGATGCTGATCTGACATCATGATTAGTGCACAGGTGTACCTTATACTGCCCACAATAAAAGGCCACCCTGAAATGTGCATTTTATTTTATTTTTTTTTTGCTTTATTGGGGGTCTGGGGACTCAGAACCAGTCAGTATCTGGTGTGACCACCATTTGCCTCATGCAGTGCAACACATCTTCTTCGCATAGAGTTGATCAGATTGTCAATTGTGGCCTGCGGAATGTTGGTCCACTCCTCTTCAATGGCTGTGCGAAGTTGCTGGATATTAGTGGGAGCTGGTACACGCTGTCGTATACGCCGGTCAAGCACATCCCAAACATGCTCAATGGGTGACATGTCCGGTGAGTATGCTGGCCATGCAAGAACTGGGACATTTTCAGCTTCCAAGAATTGTGTACAGATCCTTGCAACATGGGGCCGTGCATCATCTTGCTGAAACATGAGGTGATGTTCATGGATGTATGGCACAACAATGGGCCTCAGGATCTCATCACGGTATCTCTGTGCATTCAAAATGCCATCAATAAAATGCACCTGTGTTCTTCGTCCATAACAGATGCCTGCCCATACCATAACCCCACCACCACCATGGGCCACTCGATCCACAACATTGACATCAGCAAAGCGCTCACCCACACGACGCCACACACGCCGTCTGCCATCTGCCCTGAACAATGCCCACTCAAGTCTGTTACGGCGACGATCTGGAGTCAGGTTAAGACCCCGATGAGGACGACGAGCATGCAGTTGAGCTTCCCTGAGACGGTTTCTGACAGTTTGTGCAGAAATTGTTTGGTTATGCAAACCAATTGTTTCAGCAGCTGTCCGAGTGGCTGGTCTCAGACGATCTTGGAGGTGAACCTGCTGGATGTGGAGGTCCTGGGCTGGTGTGGTTACACGTGGTCTGCGGTTGTGAGGCCGGTTGGATGTACTGCCATATTCTCTGAAACGCCTTTGGAGACGGCTTATGGTGGAGAAATGAACATTCAATGCACGAGCAACAGATCTGGTTGACATTCCTGCTGTCAGCATGCCAATTGCACGCTCCCTCAATGCTTGTGACATCTGTGACATTTTGCTGTGAGGCAAAACTGCACATTTCTGAGTAGCCTTTTATTGTGGGCAGTATAAGGTACACCTGTGCACTAATCATGATGTCAGATCAGCATCTTGATGTGGCGCACCTGTGAGGTGGGATGGATTATCTCAGCAAAGCAGAAGTGCTCACTATCACACATTTAGACAGATTTGTGAACAATGTTTGAGAGAAATGGTAATATTGTGTATCTGGAATGAATTTTAGATCTTTAAGTCCATCTCATGAAAAATGGGAGCAAAAACAAAAGTGTTGCGTTTATATTTTTGTTGAGTGTATATTTGAATAATTTTACTTGATGTAATTGTAGTCTAAATGTCACTTATTGCCACTGATCAAGAAAGCATTGATTACAAATAAAATAAAAATGAAATAAAATGAATATAAAGTTACACCACCATAGTCTCTTGTATTAATGGGAAACACTGCTCCTATTTGACTCCTTATTAATCCATTGTTATCCTTTACATACTTTAAGAGGCCGTGCACAGATCAGTGTTTGTGTTTGTATTTTCTGTCTGGCGCTTTGACTGACAGCTGTCGTCTCTCTGCCTTTCCCACAGACACTTCTCACACGTTGCCTCCGTTTCCTTCCCCTGACCTGGACTCTCAGCCCCTCCCAGAGCGCATCAACATGAGTGATATCAAGAAACTGCAAAAGCTTTACAGGGACCACTGTGAGGTAAGGGAGGCTGGACTCTGAGAACTGGAAATGATCTACAGTATATGTAGACAGTTTATGCTGTTAAAGGGTGTAGGGCAGATTTTTCTCATCACATTCTCTCATTTTTACTTAAGGGGGGTCTGATAATACCTGTTGTAACTATAAATTATAGCTTTACACCAATCAAGAAGCAGTTGGCAAAGAAAAGTTGAGAAATATGTGAAAAAAAGTAGAGTTGTAAACATATTGATAACATCACACTAGGGATAAGAAACAAAGAAATAAAGGTGTTTTCTAATTTTTTTGTCTGTTAAATGATAATTTACGCGTGGAGTTTTGGCCCAATGTACTGCATAGTTGCTAGGTTACAGCTGATGAATTCCCTCGCCGAGCGTGGTGTCATAATTTCCAGTCAGGAAGTGAAAAACGGCTAAACTGGGGGAAAAAAAGTGTGAAAGTTTGAACAAAATCTTAGTAAAATCTGTAAATGTGCTTTAGTAAAATGAGTAATCTATAGTTATGTACAGTAAAGCATATGGACAGAAATAGAAAGCAGAAAGCTGAAGTGATTATTCAATGTTATTAACATGTAATATTTCCTGATTATCGACCGTTCATGATAACAAATGTTCAAGTACAATATATTGTTATTGAAAATACCATTTAAACCATTTAATACTTTAAACCACTGACACAATAACCCTAAAGCACGATTATTACATTCACTTTTACTTTTTAAATGAACAATATTATAAAAGAGATGGAGTTGCAATAAATAAGTAGTTAAAGGTGCATTGTGTAACTTTTCTCGTGTAGGGTCCGTCAAATGCATGGCGATGTTATTACTTTGTCTGGAATGTTTCACAGTATGGCATTAAACCTTTCAATTTTCATGGAGACCAAACCAGACCAAGTTACAGGTCAGATCTGTGGAGAGTCTCAGTCAGAATGCCTATTTTTTGAGCTATAAAACCACCTGTATTTGAATAAATGGAAATTAGAGCTGTTTAATGTCATACTGCGGAACATTCCAGGCAGAGCAGTGAAGTATCCATAGAAACAAGTAGGTGACGGACCCCCTACCAAAAAAGTTACACACAACCTTTAAATGAAACATGCAGCTAGTTAGTGCTTATTTGTCGTAGATGTTAATTGTTTGACCCTTTACAGCTCAAATGTTAATGAATTACAAAAAATATATAAAAAAAAAAAGTCTCCAAAATGCATAGCTCAAATTTAATTTTCTTGAAGTCTGTATATTATGATTGTGACAGGCCTATGTTATTACCACATACACTTACATAATGTGTAACTTGTTGCACAACCTATTTCATAGAGGTGTCACGCTCCCATTTCCTGTTTGCTGCACCAGTGTTGTGTGAATCCTAATCCTGCTGTTTATGTCTGTGGAGGTTAGAAGAGTCAAAACATGCTTCGACATAAAGCAGGAGCTGCACTGAGGACCTGATGTCTCATATTACTTCAGTACAGTTATTATTATTGTATGTGATCTGTGGCAACGCCCAGTTCTATAACCTGCAGCTATTTGCTCATTAAAATGTTTTTCTCCAGCACCTCTTGGTTAAGGAGAATTTATATAATGATCTCTATTCCACAGCACAAATTTAAAAAGTATTTAAAGTCTTGACTGACTCTGAGCATAATGCCATTACCCCATTTAAAATATAATTGTTTTGTTTCATTCACACATGTTTGAGTGACATTTTATTATTAGTCTGCCTACATCTCCAAAGCTCAAAATGCTCTGTTCCACCTTATGATGTCAGGAAGCGGTAGTTTAACAGCTACATTTTACCTTTTGTTCAGCCCATAGACAATTCCAAAGTTTTAATTCTCCAAATGATTCTATGAAGATGTCTGGAGTTTAAAAACACAGTGGAGTACTTCCTGTATGACATCACAGAGTGTTTTCTGTTTGAGAGAAGAACTCATTTTATAATTTAACTTGTATATATTTTATAATTTTATTAGAGTTGGGTGACATGATGTGACAAAAAATATATTTTTTCCCTTAACAATCTCATTTTAATTTTTTATTTTATCTAATTACATGCAAATTTAACACAAATATTTGCTCCAAAAGTCTCCAAAGTCCGAACTCACCACGATTTTATGGCTAAAAACTCAAGAAATCTAGATCAGCCAGAACCATTTTTACATTACATTCAACAGGTGTCACTTATTTCACAATTCCGAAAATTTAAAGCGAAAAACTGGGCACATGTTAAAAAGAACATTTCAAAAAACCACCTCGTATTTCATAATGAAGTCATTTGAATGTGTTGCGTAACATGAATAGCCCCCCTCAGTCAGGACAATGGACACGAGTGAGCAGAAAAAGACCCCTGCTGCCCCGAGAATAGCAGGAATAATATTGGACATTAAAATTTGGGTCTTTTGAGTGTGGAGAGCGGCTGTGATTAAGGCACCACTACTCTGGCTTTATCATATTATCCGTGGCCCTGCTTGTCCAGCCGCTGCACGCGCTCTTTGTTCCTGGAGCCTTTTCATCGCGGTGCGCCTTTCAAGACATGCCAATTAACCTTTGGAGCGGGTTGGACTCGGCGCTGTCTTTGTGCGGGCCTCCCCTCGCCTCTTTGTAATGCCTTGTCTGTGGTCGGGCACACGGGTGATGGCTTTGTCCTCCAGCGCATTTCTGTCAAGCCAGCGTCGCCACGTAATGTGTTTTTTCACTGTTTTTGTGACATCTTAAGGATGTATTAAAGGTGCACTGTGGAACTTTTCTGGAGAGGGGTCTGCCACCTGCTTGTCTCCATGGAGATTATTATGGGAAAAGTTTGTTAGACTTTAATCTGAGCTTTATTTTAACACAGTCTGACCAGAAAGAGTGTATTTATTCCGGGGGGCAAAACTTTAATAAATAGCGATAAAACACATTTTTAAACAATTGTAGTGGTTTTTATTTGAAAGTTGATATCAAAACACGGCACTGACCCCGATTTTGCGACATCAAAGTCTGATAACGAGCCGAGAGAGCGCACTCGTGGCGCAGCTCGGAGCATGCGGTGTCCGCAGCACCAGAAGAGCACACAAGCTCGCGCGGCCCCGCACACATGTACAAGTTTAATACGAGACATGTACTTTTGTTTCTGAATACGGGACGATTACATTTTTCAACGGACGGTTGGCAACCCTAAACACAATTATACATATATAATACACACCCAAAATTTCAACGTATTTGGGGAAAAAAAAAAAAAAAAAAAAAAAAAAAATTACCACGCGGCTAAAAAAAAAAGTGGAGATCCGCTAAAAAGCGGAACTCTTTCATCCCTGCAAATAACACAAACTTTAGCACTTTTCAAATCATACAAGCTCATTGTCTTAGTCTACGCTTTCGTTTGAGTCAAAAGTGGCCTGTAATCCGAGATTTATCCATAATTTTGAGTAGATAAGGAGGCCAGTGCGCATGTGCGGAGTCACAGTTTATTTCACTCTCAGCTCCTGGGACGCAAACATGAAACGCAAAGCTGTAAATTATGGATAAATCTCGGATTACAGGCCACTTTTGACTCGAAAGTGTAGACTAAGACATTGAGCTTCTATGATTTGAAAAGTGCTAAAGACCGCTCGGGGCACATAATATATGCCCCGAGAACTCTCCTTATGGCTATCGCTAATATAAAACATCTCTGGAAGTGCTCCATATGACACCAAAGTGCTATGGGTGAGTAAAACAACTTGTTTTATTACCGAAATAAGGCTCAGTTTGTAAAAAATGTTAAACAGGACCATGATCGCTTTTATTGATCACAGGCTCCTGAAAATGTATTGTTTAAATCAATTTTGTATTTTTTCTTGATTAAAACTTTTTTCTTTTTTACAGTCTTACTAATGTGTGAGTTAACATTCCACCATAGAGTTATATGTATAACACCCCCAGTGTGATGTCACTGCAAAGTGTCATTTGCTTTGCTTGGAATGTCTTTATTATTACTGTGAATGGAGTTGGCTTTCCACAGATCTGACCTGTCCACATGGAGTGTTTTAGGCAAACCAATAACATCTCCATGGATACAAGCAAGTGGCACCTGTAAAGTTCCATAGTGCTTCTTTAACCGTAGAGTAATGGGCATACATTTAACTGGATTTTAACATGGCTTTGTATGTTAAATCCACTGAAGGGCAAAGTAACCGTAGCAACACACTGCATGCAGGAGGATGTGTCATGTCAAAGTGAAACAAAAACTTCAGGCAGCGCAGTTAAAGATGGACTGTTTCTGATGGAAGGTCTGCATCTTTGTCTCCATGGAGATCTTACTGAATTGCCTAAAATGTTGCACAGTATGGCATAAAACCTGTCTATCACCATGGAGACGCGCGGATGAAGACATATAAACCCCCTGTAATTGAATAAATGCATGATAGAAACCATACTGTGGGACATTCCAGGCAATGACATCTCCATGGGACAAGAAAGTGGGGGACCATCCACTGGAAAAGTTGCATAGTGTAAATCTAAAGCTTTATACCTACTTTTTTACTCTTTGCTACATAATTGCATATATTTTACTTCATTATGTTTCTGTATGTATATAAAATGTAGAAAGCAGCAAACCTAAAGATGATGCATGCTTTATTGATTTCCTTAAATTATGAAACGGCTGATTTTGAAGTTTCCTCTCACTAAGAACACACACATGTGATCACTGCTATTATTCCAACATTCTTCTACTTATTAATGCTGTGCTGCTGTGATTCTAATGCCTGATTATCCTGAACCCATCTGTGCAATTAATGAAATTCTATTTTTAGTCTTCTCATAAAACATCAAAGAACAAATACATATATTTTTTGGATTTAATTAAGGGTCAGTTTTTTTCAACAATCTGTCCTTTCGCTCCCCTTTTACAAGAGACATGTTTTTTGTTTTTTTTTCTGTGGCGGCAGAACCCTGTCGTTCGGAGGGAATGGGGAATTCTCTTTTTTTGTTTTGGAGTTCTGTGTTTGACCTGTTGCTGGGGGCAACCGTAAACAAGGTTGCCATGGCGACGGCTGAAGAGGAAGCAAAAACATATCATGTGATTAAAGCCTCCACTGCTGCTGTGTAACCTGATCCAGCAGCAAGTGTGCGTCCTGCCAGATACAGATGCGACATACGCGCTGTGTTAATGACAGAGGTGTTATTTCAGAATGATGACGAATGAGGCATGTTGCCATAGCGATTAACTATTTAAACTATTATATCTTTTGAATGGAGAAAAGTGCCCAGAATGGTCACATATCACAGGAATTGGGAAAAAAATTACAAGTAACAATCTGAAACAAAATATTTTATCTTTTGGGAAAAAAAAAAAAAAATCCAATTATTGCATGCAACAGGATGTAATAAAGGAAAAAAAGAGGACTGTTGCCATAGTGATTGACAATTTGAAACCAACTACTACATATTTTTGAATAGGAAAAACTGCTCTAAACTTTTTATACAATTTAAAACAATTTAAAACAAAATTGCATATCTTTTGAACCGGGAAAAGCAACCAAAATGTAGCCTATAACAGGAAGCTTTAAAAAAAAAAAAAATTGAACCGTTTCCATAGCGATTAACAATTTAAAACAAAACATATTTTTTTAAACTGGAAAAAGCCATCAAAATGTTGCATGTTCTAAAAAGCTGAAACCTATAGATACTGTATATTATAGGAGTTGTATACTTTTACATCAAAACAAAATGTCTTCTTTGACCACAGCTTTGTACGCACTTGAAAGTGCCATTTAAAGAAAGTACAAAGTGTGTGTTTGTGTGTGTGGTGGGGGGCAGCAGAATTCACCCTTTTGTAGCGATCTCTCTCGTTCTTTCTTGTTTACTTTGACGGCTTTAAAACTATTTGGACTGCCTCTGAGAGAAAGCTTTAGACAGTGTAGTCTTTGTGCGCTCCTCTGTACCACACCCCTATCTATACATCGCACTGTCTCCTGCAGGAAAGAGGAACCGGCACAAGGTTAGATCAGGTCACCGTTTGGTCATTTGTATGAACAATAATAATCAGGAAACATCCCTTTTAACAAGAAGATGCAGTATTGGTCAGACTGTTCTTGTAATGAAATCTTTTGAATCATTTCCAGGCAATTCATTGCACATTTGAAAGGTGCAGTGTGCAACTTTTTGTCTATCATAAGGCTTTGGTAGCATTATGACATTAAACAAATCGGTCTTCTTGCATTTATTCAACTACAGGTGTCTTTTAATATCTTTTTAAAAATCTGTTCTTACTGTGAGTGGGCTCGCCTCTCTACAGATCTAACCTGTCATTTGGCTTGCGAGTCTTTCAGATCAGAGTTTCAGAAGGTTATGGCCATACATGGATACAAGCAGACAAGTTGCACAGTCCACGTTTTAAGTAGTTGAAGTAGTATTTGTATTTTTGACTTGACCTGTACATATAAGATTCAACAAGTGGAGGTAGTGATGTATTGATCTGAACTTGTTTGCATTCTAAAAATAATCAGCTTCAAAGCCTTAATCATTCTTAAAAAATATATAGTTACTGTGAGTAGTGTAAGGAAAAGTTAAGTGTATAATTAGTATTACAGTGTAGGGAATAGAAAAGTATCAATTTTTGGTTATATTGTGTTCCCTAAAAGTTGTATATAAATTGATTAATGCGCGTTAAAGGAAAATTTACGTTTTTTTTACAATCTGAGCCTTCTTTCGGCAATAAAACAAGTAGTTTTACTCACCCATAGCAGTTTGGTGTCAATTGGAGCAGTATCGCAGAACTTATGTTGAGCCGTTCTGTTCTACTAGTGATCCTGTATCCGTTAGCGTGAGTGCTCGGGGCACTGATTTGCGGTGTCCAAATAACACAAACTTTAGCACTTTTCAAATCACAGAAGATCGCTGTGTCAGCGTAGACTTTTAGTGGATTCCAAAACGGCCTGAAACCCGATATGCAGCTATAGTTTCATTTGATGACGTCATCAGAGAGGACAGTGCGCATGCGTGAACTCAGCTGTTTTGTAAACACCGCTAGTCCAAAAGAGGCTAACACCGCTCTGAACTTTACTTTTCTGTTGCGATATCGGGTTTCAGGCCGTTTTGGAATCCACTAAAAGTCTACGCTGACACAGCGATCTTCTGTGATTTGAAAAGTGCTAAAGTTTGTGTTATTTGGAGACCACAAATCAGTGCCCCGAGCACTCACGCTAACGGATACGGGATCAGTGGTAGAACAGAACGGCTCAACATAAGTTCTGCGATACTGCTCCAATTGACACCAAACTGCTATGGGTGAGTAAAACTACTTGTTTTATTGCCGAAAGAAGGCTCCGATTGTAAAAAAAAAAACGTTACTTTTCCTTTAACTAATTTTATATTGTGCTCAAGTGCTCAGATAATTTTCATTTCCCCTGTCCCCGCCCACCGCTCCCCACACACTTCTGTGTAAGACTCCGAGTGATACATGTAGGATTCAGATATGTCATGTAGTTACTGTAGGTTTGAACGATTAGTACTTTGCAGTGACATGCTGGGGGTGTTCTACATCGATCTGTATCATGTAATGGTGGAATGATTTGGAGTTACCATGGCGACGCAATGCACACATTATCAAACACTGTTAAAAAAAAGTTATAAGATTGTCTGAAAAGTCAAGAAATTTAAGACAAAACACAAAAACATTCTCAGTTGATTCAGATTTGAACAGAAGACACCCATTTCTCTTTCATTTCTTTTTATAAGATGTTTTAGATCATCACAGATTACAATGAACAGCAGGTAATAATAATAATTATAATAATGATCCACATATGTTCAGTGGTGGAACATAAAGTAAATATTTTAAATGACCATTCTTAACTATAGATTTTAGATATCTGTACTTAAGTGCATTTCGAGGGGGGTACTTTTACTTCACTACATTTGAGAGCAAGTATCTGTACATTCTACTCTACTATATTTTTTAACAGGATTGAAATGCAAAAGTATTTTTTTATGATAGTTTGAAACCTGCGGAAAGGCCGAGGGGTTTATTTTTAACATTTGTACTTTGAGCAAACAGAAATATACAAATAAAAACAGTTGGAAAAAAATATTGATTCAGTTTAAGTTTCTACTGAACAAAATTCAGCTCAAATCTTTATCAAAATCACTACATTTGAAGCTTTAGAAGACCTCAAAAAAGCAAAATACTTTAAATTTTTACTCTTCAAGTACATTTTTAAACGGGTACTTTTAATAGTAGTATTTTTGCTCTGGTGTACTTCTTCAGTACTGCATAAGTTATTGTCCAATACTAAATATTCCCTTAAAGAATAATGTTTCCTTTTGTATCAGATTGTGAAGAAGTGCGAGTTAAAGTGAAGATGTTTTTTTTTTTTTAAATCTATATAGTTTACAATGAACATAATGTGAAATGTTCAATACTACATACTAAATTTAAGAATTGTATGTTTCCTTTTATATCAGATGTGTGTGGAAGTGCGAGTTAATGTGAAAGAGTGGGAGCGGGTTGTGTAAAGTGTGAGATTAATGTGTACAGCTCTTCTTTGTGTCCCCCCACGGCCCACTCTGAAGCTGCACCACAAACTTTGTTGTGTGTCTCGTTACCATGGCTCAGCTCTGTGTGTTTGTCCTCCCCTTCTCCTCCTCCTCCCTCTTTTCCTCTCCTCCTCTCCTCTTTTTCCTCCTCCTTCTCTCTTCTCTTCTTCTACTTCTCTGCTTTCTCCTCTCCCCTCGCTCTCTTGCTCTCTCCTCTTTCTCTCCCCCTCTCTTATTCTGTCACCTCCTCTCCTGCTCTACTCCTCTCCCTGTTTCCCTCTCCTCCTTTCACCTCCCTCTCTCCTCCTCTCTCCCCCTTGTCCTCCATTCCCCTCTCCCCCTCTTGCTGTCTTCTTCTACCTCTCTCTTCTCCTATCCTCCCCCTCCTGCTCTACCTTTCTTTCCTCCGCCTCCCTCTTTCCCCCTCTCTCCTCCACCCTTTTCCCTCCTTTTCTTCTTTCCTTCTCTCTCACCTCCCCTCTCTCTCCTTTTTGTTCTCTCCCCTTGCTCTCTCTTCTTTCACTACTTCTCTCCTCTCTCTTTTTCTCCATCCCCTCCTCTCCTCCTCTACCCATCCCTTCTCTCTCCTCCCACCCTTCTTTTCTCTTCTTTAGGCCACTCTGGATGTGGTGATGAACCTCCAGTTTCACTACATTGAGAAACTCTGGCAGACATTTTGGTACGCAACGTCTCCCTCTAGTGACGGGAGCACCGCTGTCAGGTATGTGCAAATATTCGGCTAATGATGCAAATGTATATATTTTTATTATACTTATGATTTAAAACTTTAAACTATGAATCAGATAACTGTAATAATGACTTTTTTTCCACAATCAATCATCCCCATATCATAAATAAATACATTAAAGGAGCTGTATGTCAGATTTTGATTTTAAATTCCATAGACATGACTTAACTGTGTCCCCAGATACAAGGTAGACATGTTCAAATTAAAATGTTCCTCTTACTGATAAGATCTGAAATTATTTATTCTTAATTACAAGCATCTGTTATCATTTCTCCAGGCAGAATGAGCCTCACACAAGTCACAGTTTTAATGATAAAATCCTGTTGGTTTAAACCTTTAAAGGACTCTAATCTGAATGGTCACTACATAAACCCCAGCACTGGCAGCCAATCATTAATCAGTGCCTCTGCTGTTGCTCTATGTGATGTCCATATACGGAGAATGAGAAAAACTTGTATGTGTCCTCCATCTGCAGGTTTAGGCACTGGCAACCCAGGTTCAGTTGTGATTGTAATACTTTTTTAAACTTTAAGAGCGTAGGCTACTTTAAGAAGTAAATAAATACATAAATAACAAAATACTGTATTTGAATGTGAGCTTGTCGTCTTGTTGTGCAGTGAGGATGACCCAGAGGGCATGATCCCGAGGGACAAACTGGTGTCTCTGTGTAAATTTGAGCCTGTGCGTGTGTGGATGAGGAGCTGTGACCACATCCTGTACCAGGCTCTGGTGGAGATCCTCATCCCCGATGTGCTGCGTCCTGTGCCCAGTCAGTGTCAACTATCAAATATTATACTCACATATATTTAGGGCTGGGGGATATGACAAAAAAACTCTCTCCATCCTCTGTTCCTTTCTCCTCTCCTCTCTCTGCTTTTACTAGCACACGATTTGATGTAGACCCCTTTATTAAAAAAACAAACAAAAAAAGCATCATTGGCATTTAGACTGAATCTTGGTTAAAATGTGATAAATCGCCCAGCCCTAAATTAGACTCTGGTATAAAACTGCATACACTTTAATAACTCTCATACCTTTCTTCCTCAGGTACTCTCACTCAGGCCATCCGAAACTTTGCCAAGAGTCTTGAAGGCTGGCTGACCACCGCCATGACCAGTTTTCCTCATGAAATAATCCGCACAAAGGTAATAACAACATGTCCCTTTGCTTTAAAGAGGTTTTAGATGTCATCCATACGTGTTTGAGTAAACTTGTGATCTCTCCGGGGCCCTATTCAAACCCTCCTTGTGGATAGCTGTAAGATTCAGTCCAAAGGTCTGCCCACAAGCCTATGTCATCCATGTACAGCAATGTTCCATCATTATACAAAAGCATGTATTTTAAATAAATGCAAGATGGGGACATATACTAGTATACACAGAGAGAACATTCAAGGCAACGCAATGAAGTTACCAAGTGCACCTTTAAACCACAGTATCCTACCACGACATGTCATGAAAATATCTACATTCAAATAACTATTTATAAAGTAAATTAAAGTGATTGTTGGATTTGCAGGTTGCTGTGGTGAGTGCCTTTGCTCAGACTTTGAGGCGTTACACCAGTTTAAATCATTTGGCTCAAGCTGCTCGCGCCGTCCTCCAGAACACCTCCCAGATCAACCAGATGCTCTCCGACCTCAACAGAGTTGATTTCGCCAATGTCCAGGTAAACTCCACTGTCTGCCCTGAAGGTGTCAAGAAGGAGAAACTGCCTTATGTTCACTTTTAACCATCCTATAAATAGTTACTAGTAGTTAGTTAGTAGTTAATAGTATGAATGTAGTCCCAGGACTAAATCAGTCACCAGATATTGGCTGAACCGATATCATGGAACTCATTCCCGATCTGATATTAGTTTTCGGTATTCGGTATTGGTGCATCCCTACTTTTTAGTCTTTAGTCCATGAACGGCGTCTGCCCCTTCTCTCTGTGATGGGTGTGTTTGTTTTCATCACAGGAGCAGGCGTCGTGGGTGTGTCAGTGCGATGAGGCGGTGGTGAAGCGCCTGGAGCAGGACTTTAAAGTGACGCTGCAGCAGCAGAGCTCTCTGGACCAGTGGGCCTCGTGGTTGGACAATGTAGTCACTCAGGTCCTCAAACCTCACCAGGGCAGCCCCAGCTTCCCCAAGGCTGCTCGACAGTTCCTGCTCAAGTGGTCCTTCTACAGGTACTGATCAGTGAAGTTTTACGGCCGTCTCAAAATGATCTGGTGTTGTCTCCTCATGTGTACAGTGTTGCTATTGGAACTAAAACCACTCCCAGTGGAAAGTGTGTCACTGTAAAGTCCCATTAGTCTGTGCTCAGACTAATCCTCTGTGTGTGTGTGTGTGTGTGTGTGTGTGTGCGTGTGCGCGTGTGTGTGTGTGCGCGTGTGTGTGCGTGTGTGTGCGTGTGCGTGTGCCCCCTACAGTTCAATGGTGATCCGGGACCTGACCCTCCGCAGTGCTGCAAGCTTCGGCTCCTTCCACCTGATCCGCCTCCTGTATGACGAGTACATGTTCTACCTGGTGGAGCATCGTGTTGCCCAGGCGACCGGGGAGACGCCCATCGCCGTCATGGGAGAGGTACGGAGGCATGGGAGAGAGCTGCAGTCTATACTGTAAAACTAAAGAAAAGCACAATTAGGCATGCAAGAATTATTAAATTACAAAAACAACTGCAATTATTTATGCAATTAAATGCCCTCTGTAAACCCCAAAATTCCCATCTTTTTAATAAAATCCCTGCAGTTCAGATGTCTAAAAACATGTTTTAATATTTACTGAATTCCTGTTTTTCATTTAGCAGTTAATATTCCATTCTTCTGTTAGATTTTAATGCCCCTGGATAGATTTAAATATGCACTGTGATCTGAATCTTAATGTGAAAACATTACAGGCAATATTAACAAAGACTGCCAGGAATGTCACAATGAGATTATTATTATTATTCTGAAATCATGCAGCCCTATTTAACCACGAGATACTGGCCACTAAACAAAGCTTTTGATGAAGTTGATGTAGACCAGATTTTGACCTAAAAGAATTTTCCAAAATTTTAACAGCTACAATATTGGAGCAGCATCCATTCTCATGCAACTTTTTTATAAATTACAACATAGCTCCGTATCAGTGAAGTAGTAGAAATGTTTTGACCTCAACATATATTTTTCCATTTCTCTCATTTTAGTTCAGTGACCTAAGCTTGATGATGCCCTCCCTACTGGAAAAAGGTATGGTTTTAAATGTTTATGTATCTGCTTATAATTAAAATGTATCATTTAAACCAGACCCAAGTGTGTGGACAGTGGAAAACCTTGCTAATGTTGGTCTCTAATTGCCCCACAGTGTTTGGGGCATCAAAAGATCCTCTTAATGTATTCCTTTGATTTATCGTCCCTCTTTGTTATTTAAAAACAGTGAAATGGTCTGCTCAGGCTGAGTGACAGGTCCATTCATTATAAAGTACACGCTCAGTTCATCCCACAGACTCTTCTCTTCCATCTGCATTGACATACGCCACAAATCTATAAACCTACAGCAAGAAGTGCTGTGCAATTAACACACATTTAACCAAACTCAGATCCAACTATTTCAAATCATGTTTTAATTGCACAAAACACCTTCAAATGTATGGGGTCACCTGTCCATGGATCTGACCTGCAGCCTGTCCTAGTGGAGATGGATAAATTTAATGCCCTATGTGGAACATTCCAGACAGAGCAGTAACATCTCCATGGAGACAAGCTGGTCATAGTGTACCCTCTGCGTCATTTTCAGAAGGTGAAAGTTAAAAGTACTTCAGAACATTCTCCATGGAGCATTATTGTGGAGCCATATTGTGGAGATTCTAGCCAAAGCAACAACATTTCCATGGAAACAAAAAGGAGGCCTTTTCCAGTTTGATTAAGAGTCAGGTTTGTGGAAATGGAAGCTCGCACAGACTAAAAACATGTGCAAAAGCTAATAAAATACAAAACGACAACAAAAGAATGCAAGTTTGTCAGTGTAGTCACAACAAATGCAAAAAGAAGACATGCTTTTATTTTTGTTCCACTTTGAAACACCCCAGTCTTTTCTTTTGCTCATTTTTGCATCTATCTTAATTCCCTCTCTTTCTTTTTCTCTTTCTTCTCTTCCTCAGATGCATCTTTCTCCGATGAGATGAGTGACATGGGCAGTGACGCTGACACTTCCCGAGGTCCCACCGAACCGGCCGTGAAACGAGAGAGAATCGAACTCACACACCCAATGCAGGAGATGTGAGCCTGCACCCAATAATCTGCACCCACCCAGACCTCTCTGCACCCACCCAACCCTCTGCACCCACCCAACCCAAAACCTGACCACAAACCTGGGCTCTCCTCGGGTCCTTCTGCCTCTGTAGTGTACATAGAGAAGAGGACGCCGTTGTCAAAACTACCCCTTGAATAACTTTTCTACTCACAGAGGAAGTCGTCATTATTTTTGTTAACTGTGAATGAGTTTGTGCAGTTACTTTGTTGTTCGGGGCGTGTGTCTCGTGTGTACATCTACATAGCCGTGCCATAGAGTCAGTGGGAGTGCCTTAGATACTTAAACCACCACTATAACGGATGTCTATGAACTATGACCTTTGACCCCCTCAGCTGTGCCTCTACCGCGGTATGAATGTATCAGATTTAAACCTCAAATGTTGGAACGAGCACCTTTTTCTTTGGGTTAGGTGTGGGGTGCAATATCGCAGCTAAAACAACTAGAGCCATGCAGTCGATAACTCACCCAAAGGACCTCTGCCTCTCTCTTCTGGTCAGGTTTCCATTGGTGCAGTACTGAGCGGGTAACTGTACTTCAATACAAGATGGACGATACTACATAAGAAGCAATATTGGTCAAATGGTCAGATGTGTTTTAAGAAGTGACTTTATTGATCTCACACTGGAGAAATTCCTCTCTGCATTTTAACCCATCCTATATATATATACATATATTAGGAGCAGTGGGCAGCACACATTAGGGCGCCCGGGGACCATCTCCATGATCTTCTTGCTTCGGCTTGGTCAGGACCTAAGCTGGAGGTACCTATGGTGCATGTTTTGGGTTGGTGGGGGAAACCGGAGTGCCCGGAGGAAACCCACCCAGACACGGGGAGAACATGCAAACTCCACACAGAAAGGCTCGGGTGACCCGGGGATCGAACCCAGACCATGCATGCAAACTCCACACAGAACACACACGGAAAGGTCTGGGCGACCCGGGGATCGAACCCGGAACCTTCTTGCTGTGAAGCAAGAGTGCTACCCACTCAGCTACCGTGCCGCCGTGTTGTAATTGTCCTTGGGAATTCACATGTAACTTCATTCTTGAAAATAATACACAAAATCAAATTGGTTTTAAAGCTGCACTGCGTCATATTTCTAGTTGAGGGTTGAGGGCTGCTTGTTTCCATGGAAATGTTATTGCTTTGTCTAGAATGTTCCACAATATAGATTAAAGTTACAGTTCAGATCTGTGGAGAGTCTCCCCTATTCACAGAAGGAAATATTGCCTTTTTGTGCAATAGAAAGGCTAAATAAAATGTAATGTCATACCATGGAACATTCCAGGCAACGCAGTATCATCTCCATGGAGACAGAAAAAGAACAGAGCCCAGAAACGTTGACTATATATTTAGTTATCTCTTCGATTGGCAAACTAGTTTAGTTTAAATGTGTAACTTCTGGTAGTGAGTTAGCCACCTGCTCGGCTCTGTGATGTGTGTTGCCTGAAATATTCCACAGTATGGCATTAAACTCATCCACAAAAAAGACCTTTATAAACATGCAGACTTGCCTCTCTACAGACCTAATCTGTAACTTGGTGTAGATAATGCCATACTTTAGAATATTCCAGACGAAATAACCTCCATGGAGTCGACCAGGTGGCTAATCCTTCACCAGAAAAGTTACTTAGTGCTTCTTTAATAGGCTTTTCCAGGCTTCAGTAATTAGGAGTTACCTCAGTTTTGCCCATATTTGGTTTCTCTTTCTCCCTATAAAAATCCATCTACACACACTATCGACCTTACCCACAATGCACCGCTCCTGTGGAAACCTGCTCAGGACTGCAGTCTGTTGCTTGGACCTTGTGTTAGACGTCAGTGCTTTTAATACCTCAATGGATTTCTATGCTGTACTCCTTTAGCTCAAATGACTTTAGGCGAGTGATGAAAATGTAGCCATCGAAAAAGTTTGGGAAAAGTCCTTTGTTTTTGGTGTAAATAGTTTTCAAAAATCCAATTCAGCAAAACTATCAAATCTTTTATAAACAGTACAAGTGTAGCAGTAACTTCTTTGAGTAAATGAGATCTTTAAACTGGAAAATAAGCCTTTAAACGGTCAAATATTTCAAAGGAACTAATATGAGAGCTTTCTATAGGTGACAACCAAAAACTACTTGGTTCTAGTCTAGAGATGGGAGATATATGCATAAATGTTTTGGATATAAAAAATGGAATATTGATACTTTGCAATGGCATCACGCTGAGGGGTTCAGCATAGCAGAATGTTCAGTACTTACCATGGCAACACGATGCGCACATTAGCAAACACAACCTGATGGGTTTTAGATCAAATTTCAGGTAAGAACAAGAAGATTTAACAACACACTTTGAGGAGTTTGTGATCTATACAAGCATTTAGTCCCATTTAGGTGTTTGATTTTCAACATAAAAGGTGCGAGTGACTAACTGAAAAACGGTTGGCTAATGCTAGATCGCTTCTTTGAGAGGGACTTGTTTAACAGCACAAATCAACTCACTTGTAGTAAAAATCAGTTCTTTTAAAGTCTAAAGCCTCTGACAGGGCAGTGCCTACAGTTAGCATCCAACCCCTAGGGAATGCTGATGACATAAGCTGCAAAGTATCAATTGTTTTTGTTGTTTTTTTCTAATTGTAAAAACGATAAAAAATGCTGCAAAAAGAATAGAGTACAAAATTGTCTTAATGTTTATGAAGGTGTAGTCATAGAGTTGTAAAGGTGGTGTCACTTCCAGGTCCAGTGCTGTGACAAAAAACAAAAAAATCAAAACGGAGCCACAAATCACACAGCTGTGAAGCTGCGGCAGTGACATCACCACTTAACTCTATTATACAGTGCAAGCTTTGAAATAAGAACATAAACTGACATTTCTGCACCTTTTTTGGTCAGTTTTATGGTCAATTCACATACTGTGCATTAATTCAACCAACTACAACATTTCCAGGATTTAAGCACATTTTTGATTGATTCTTATATTGTTTGAATATTATCATGGCGATTGTGCAAAAAATAAATAAATCATATCTCCCACCTCTATTCCAGTCTTTATATTTAAAAAGTCTGTGTATTACCTTATCTGCAATCTTCACATCTGCAGAGTGGATGTGGTTTAACTGTCTATAAAACAAAATATAACTATAAAATCTATCTTTATATGAAGCGTAGAATGTGTTTGTGGCCTGATTTTTTTTCTCTATTGTCAGAAATGAATTGTAATTGATTATAAACTGATACAAACCAATCAGATGTTTGATGTATGGGAATATGCTTGGATTTAAAACGAAAACTGAGAATTTGTATTTATAAAAAAAACTGTATTGAAATTGGTTCAACTAATTTCTGTCTGATCCCGTTTTTTTTGTTTTAGCTCTGAAATAATGTTTTGTTTTATATTTGGTAAAGCGTGCCTGGCTGTCACAGTAATCTGCCTTCTTTGGATACAGTACTTTCTATGTGTACTACTCGTTTTGTAAAGCTGTCTAGAATTTTGAATATTTTTTATTATAGGTTTTTGGTTCTTACTAGTTATTTTTGTGCATTTTTGGATTACACTCCTGGTTAAGGAGGGATGACATGTACGTTTAAATAAAGGCTTAGTTAAGCTGTATTTTGTACTTCGTCATGTAATAAACTGTCAAGCAAAAAGTGTGAGTTTTTATTTTTATTATTTATCAAACAAAGACTTCACAAACAATCGTACAAACAGGTCAAACCTACTCACATCTTTTAAATAGTATGTACAGAATTAAAAATGCTACTTACAATGGCAACTTATTTTACTGAGTTCAGGTAAATTATCCAGTGTTTTTGACATTACAGACCCTATTCTCTGGGTTATGTTCACGCAGATGCATTTTCAAATCAAAACTGCATTTTTAAAGGTATTTAAAAACATCTTTGTTGGTAACAGTCTGTGGTTGGTATGCTGAAAAAGTTTGAAAATTGTAGGCATGTCTCGCTACTTTAATGGTGCACGGTGTAATGTTTCTGGCGTCAAACGCTTTTCTCCATGGAGATGTTATTCCTTTGTCTGGAATGTTTTACGCTGTGGCATTAAACCTTCATGGATTCCAAACCAGACAAGTGACAGGTCAGATGTGTGGAGAGGTGACCCCACTCACAGTCAGAATTTCTGTTTGTTTGTTTTTTTTTCTTTGGAGCTATAAAACCACCTGTAATTGAATAAATGTAAAGTTGAGATGTTTAATACTGTGGAACATTCCAGGCAGAGCAATGACATATCCATGGAAACAAGCAGGTGACCCCCAATCAAAAAGTTACGTAATACACCTTCAGCAGGATGTCGTGCTGCAATTGACAATATATTGAATACATTTGAACTAAACAAAGGGTGAAATATGGTGACTGAAAGTTTCAAATCGAAATTATTTACAAATAAAGTGTTTTATTGATGAAAATTAGAAATTCTTTATTCATTTTTGCCATTTTGATTTAATAATGTCGGTGTCTTTTGGTCTGGTATTTGAGTCTGTATAGTCCAGTTAATTAACAAAATATAATGATTATTTTAATAGTCATTTTCTGCCCTAGTAGGATTCAACCAAAGTTTTAAAATGAAAGTGCAGTAATGTGGACATAACCTTAATACAAAGGCACAGAAATCTGATTTAATACAAAACAATAAATAACTTCTACAGATGGATTTTACAGAACAGCTTTGAGGAGAGGCAGAAGTACAAACAGTTGCAACACAGGTTTAAATAAGAGTGATAATTGAGGAAAGGCTTGGTGCACAGTCTTCAGTGTTTGTGCAGTGCTTCGACTGGCCAGCAGGGGGCTCACTGAGTATTTAGAGCAGGGGTCACCAACCCTATGCCCGCGGGCACCCGGTCGCCCGTGAGCCCCATTTCAGTCGCCCGCAGAGCAGGTTCTAAAAATAGAACAGGTCGCCCTCGTACTTATATAAATAATAATGTTTTACAAAAATGCTGCGCCTTTATATGCACATATTTTAAAGTAGGCTAATAATAAAAAACACTTACAGATTTTAAATTTTAAAATATATTGTTCGAGTTCACTTATCTGCGCATGACCTGTTTGATGCAGCTGGGCTCATCAAAAAAAAAAAAAGACGAGACAGCATGGCGGAGAAGAGAAAGAAATCGTATGTTTTTAACACCGACTGGGACGAAGAGTTCTTTGTTACATGGAAAAGAGAGAAGTGTGTATGTCTCATTTGTGGAGCTACAGTGGCGATTTCGAAACGGCACAATGTGGAAAGTCGCTACGAATCACGGCAGCTTCAACACAAACTTTCCCCTTAAGAGTGCACTTCGAGCTGAAAAAGCACGAGAGTTAAAGGCTGCTTTAGCCAAGCAGCAGTTTTTCTTCACTAGACCACTGAAAAAGGCTAAAAAGGCAACCGAGGCTTCTTTCAGGGCAACAAATTATTTGATAAAAAACAAAAAGACGTTTTCAGATGGAGAAACTGTAAAAGGAGCGATGATGATAATTGCTGAGACAAATTTAAAGACGAGGAAAAATGGATCAGATGTCATCTCAACTCTGGCCGATGTACAACTTGGTGCGAGTACAGTGACAAGACGGGTGTCTGCTATTTTCGAAAACTTGAATCAGCAGCTGGACAAGGACGTGAATACAGGTGGTTCAGGATCCAGAGCGACGAGTCCGTGGACAACAGCAGTACGGCTCAGCTAATGGTGTTTATTATTATTATTTGAAATCATTCAGCCTGCTTCAATGTTGAAATGATAAGAGTTTTATTTATTTAAAACAAAAAAGGGAGTTGAAATAATGTTAAATTTATAACTACATTACCACATTACTAGTATATTTTTGCTACTGAGTAATCTAATTGTGACATGTTCATTTGCACAAAATAAATGTCACTTTGACAATGAAACACAAATGTGGTCATTTACACATAACTAATGCATGTATGCATACATTGTGATCAAATAAATAATAATACAGCGTAAAAGTGGATTATTTAGACTTTTGAATTATCTTAATTGAGCTGGTAGCCCTCGTATTATTTGATGACCTTATGGTAGCCCTCGGCTTTGAAAAGGTTGGTGACCCCTGATTTAGAGCGAGCATCCAGCCATGTACTTCCCTGTTAACACACACACAAAAAGAATCAAATATATGTTTTATTCATTTACATTAAGAAATAGCAAAAGTACATTTAAAGTTGTACTATGTAACTTTTTGCCTGGAATATTTCACAGTGTTGTATAAAACATATACAGTACATTTCTCCACAAATCTAATCTGTAATTGGCTCGGATGGGTCATCTGCTCGTCTCCACGTAGATAGAGAAGTTTAAAGGCGTACTGAGGAATATTCCAGGCAAGCTAACAACAAGGAGATGTTGGCTTTAGACCAGAAAAGTTACATAGCTCACCTTTAAAGATGTTTCAAAGAACTGGACCAGATTTTTGTGTTGTCAAATTATAGACAGAGCTACTGTTAAAACTCTTAGCAAAGTTATTCCTCACTTACCTTATGCATTCAAAGCATCCTAATTATTCACTAATTATAGCTCCTTTTCACAACTTTAAAGGGATATGCCACCCCCAGGTCAAATTTGGGCATCTCCCCACAGTCCAGAGACTAAAATAAGTGGTGGAAAGCGTTTTCCTGCTCACCCAGCCATTGTCCGAGTCTGTCGCCACTGACCGCCGCGGTATCTGGTGCTCCTCCGCCTTAGACTGGAGTCTAACGGCGCCAGAGAAAGATTTCTGCCAAAAGGAATTAATTTGCTCGATGCGTTTCCCAATTACTTTCTGTGTAGTGCGCATTCATATCGAGTGCAAATAAATGTGCAAATCAACACGGAGAGCTTGACTTGGTCATTTTGGGTGGGAACTATTTTCCAGTGCGTAAGAATACAGCCGTATCACGCACCACGTTGTGCAACAGGGGAACTCCCTTCCCGGTGCGTAACTGGGATTCCCCTGGCAGCGTGCTGCGTGATACGGCTGTATTCTACCGCACTGGAAAATAGTTCCCACCCAAAATGACCAAGGCAAGCTCTCCGTGTTGATTTGCACATTTATTTGCACTCGATATGAATGCGCACTACACACAAAGTAATTGGGAAACGCATCGAGCAAATTAATTCCTTTTGGCCGAAATCTTTCTCTGGCGACATTAGACTCCAGTCTAAGGCGGAGGAGCACCAGATACCGCGGCGGTCAGTGGCGACAGACTCGGACAATGGCTGGGTGAGCAGGAAAACGCTTTCCACCACTTATTTTAGTCTCTGGACTGTGGGGAGATGCCCAAATTTGACCTGGGGGTGGCATATCCCTTTAAGAGGCTACAGTGGGGTTATCAGCCTGCTAACCACACACTTCTTGGTTTGTGGAGGACAAAAATCCTCTATAATTAGATAATGATAGCAAACAGTGGTCCATTTTGGCCCTAAGAGCTGCTTTTACAATAATCTGTATTTATCTGCTTGCATTGTGATTTTAATGGTGCTTGTGTAACTTTTCTGGTCACGGGCCTGTCAAATACTTTTCTCCGTCATTGCTCTGCCTAAAACCTTACATTTATTCTATTACAGGTGGTTTTATTGCTCAAAAATACCTAGAAAAACAGGCGGGGTCACCTCTCCACAGATCTGACCTGTAACTTGATCTGGTTTGGTCTCCATGAAGACTTTTGCATACGAGCTGAGCTCTACAAATGAGCCTGCTTTACACTGAATTAGAACTGACCTGTTGCGAATCTCTTCTTGATGAGTGACATCCGGTACCTGCTCCCCACCAGCTCCAGGTCCATCCCTGAGAGAGAGGCCCCAGAGCCCACGAACTGCACGGCTAGGCTGGGAGCAGGGCCCTGCGGAGCCTCCAGACACTGCCAGCTCGCACACAGGGTACCAGAGCCTGAGGGGAGGGGGACAGGGCTGTAGTGGATTCAAATTCTTGGTTGACACCCAGTGTATCAGTTAAACGGTGCTCAGGCTGGTAAAAGCTCTTTCTTAGGATCTTGCATAAAAACAACTATGTAAATCAGTAATATAGAATATAATATATTGTATAAGTAAAGGGGGAGTGTAATATTGTGCTGGTTTTAGGGATTAAACAGTGAACAGAGCCCTCACCTTTGCTGTGGTTGGTGGGGGAAAGGTTTGGCAGTTTCCACAGAAGTCTCCTCTCCTCTGAGTTCCTGAGCAAAGATTAAGATTAAGATTAAGATTACACACAATGACACACAGTGACACACGGGAGAAATTTGACCCATCCTTTTTCAGGAGCAGTGAGCAGCCGTCTTTTTGGCGCCCGGGGGGCAGTACCGTGAAGGGTCTTGCCCAAGGACCCACACTGGCTAGCTCATTGCCGGAAGGGGGATTTGAACCCACTCCCCCCCGGTGAAAGTCAGTGACTTACCAGACTTGCCAGCCGGTCGAAAAAGGACGAAAAACATGAGAATTTAAAGTTTGAGCCAGTTTGTAACAGAAAAATATTCAATTAGTTCACTTATTTTACCAACCACTCATACAACAGAAAGTCATATTCACAAAATAAGAACATGAAACAAGAAACAAAATGCTAACACATTTGAGGTTGACCATTTCTATTTTCCGATAAGGATCTATTAGTAAATCTTCATTTTCATTATTAATACATAGATTTTGCACAGGGCCAAGCTCAGCCCAATGCTTTAAGGGCCCGTTTACACGAGAACGCTTACGGGTAAAAACGACAAAATATTTTATCAGAAGTGCCTTTCGTTTACATGGTGACGGCGTTTTTGGGGCCTAAAAACGCAAAAATCTGAAACCACCCTCCAGAGTGGAAAAGTTAAATACGCTCCGCTGTAGCGTCTCCGTGTAAAGTGCCCAAGACGCAAAACTGGTCAGATCTGCTCACGTCAGTACACGTTTACGTCACATAGATGCGGCAATACAATGAGGAGGACCACCACCGGCCCCTTATCCCGGCTCCAGCGGGTCGTGAGCACCGGTGGACCACCGCTACCGGCCCCTTATCCCGGCTCCAGCGGGTCGTGAGCACCGGTGGACCACCGCTACCGGCCCCTTCACCCGGCTCCAGCGGGTCGTGAGCACCGGTAGTTGTGTGCCGCCGCGCCTCGCGCACGGCCCGGACCGGGGAAGTTGCCCCGGCTCCGGTATACTTGGTTCGAGACCTTGGGGCGGGGGAAGTCTCTTACGGGCAGCTTTGAGAAATAGTGTCTGACGATAGCCGGCCCCCGCTCGGTCCGTGGGATTAGGGGGTACGGTCGCCTGCCGTACCCCCGCGGAGGGGCTCCGTGATAAGGCCACTGGGGAGGATACGGTTCGTCTCGGTCTCACCTCCGAGGGGTCGAGCGCGAGCGGCCCGCGCCGCACCGAGCTACCGGCACTCGGACCCGCAGTGCCCAGGAGCCGTCTGACGTGGGTAGAACCAGACAGGGGCCCTGAGATGGCGGGTCACGTATGCCCATCGTTCGAGCTCTTTAAGCGGGCTACATAGTCCGCTAATGTCATGCGTTAGACTTCCACACTTGTGTAAGGGGAGACCCCGCGACCTCAGCCCGCTCATGAGGCTCTGTCACCGGCCACCGGAGAACCAGGACTACAGCCTGTTCAAAAGTGGTGGATATTACCAGAGTTCAATTTTTCAGACTTCCACACTTGTGTAAGGGGAGACCCCACAGCCGGTACAGTCGTGGTTAGAAATGTAACTTGACGCTGTTGTGATGGGTTTTTTTTTGTTTTGTTTTTTTTCAGTCCAGCGCCTCCCTTCGCTGGCTTTTGCGTCCACTTTTGCGTCTTCGTATAAACGCGGATAAAAAATTGAAGACGAGACGCCACTTTTGCGTCTTCTGTTTTGATCGTCGCCGTATAAATGTAGCCTAAGACACACGGGTCTGGAACTGTATCCTGTCTCCAGTTCTGAGTGTGACTGACACGTGGATTAACCACCCAAACAGTCAGTTTGTGTCAAAAATAACGCGGAAAACTGAAACCACAGACCTCTGTTCACTCAACAAATGATGCACTTAACACTTATGTATCTGAAGTAAAATAAATAATTTTTAAAATTTGAATGATACAAGATTCAAGAGGAGATTTCGTGCTATATATTAGTGGCTCTGACTGGACTGTTTTAAATAAGGGAAGTTGTTTGTCACTCGGGGTATGAAGTAAAATCTTAAAACATGTTTTAATCTTTCATAATTTGTTTTATTGTTTCATAACATGTATCCTTTACCCTATATTTAAATCTATATTACTCACACTCAATGGGCTCCAGTACAAGTGGAGTATTATGATGATTCCACATACACCTGCTTGGCCACAACAGTAAGGACACACCGTACATGAGCTAATATATGAGTTAACACAGAGGTAATCACAGAGACTCCTCAGGCTCACCATGAGGCCGGGGGCTGGCACTGCAGGTCTGTGGCGGTGTGGTCCAGAGGGAGGAGGACCTGGACGGCGGTGAGCTGAGTGGATGGGGCAGTGGCCGGGCAGCAGTGATAATCCAGAGACACACGAGTCACTGTGCCACTGCGCTGGCACTCTGCAGAGAGAAGGAGGGGGGCACGGCCGGGGTCCTGAGAAGAGACCTGGGCAAGAGATACAAGGAACACATCAAATATGTGGAAGTATAATAGAGGATGAGTAGATTAGGATATTGAAGATGAAAGTTAATCTACATTTAGATCTACATGACTTATTTCCATTTGATTCTATTTTTACATGTACATTTACATAATTATGCCTCATTTGACATGAGTCTCTTGTTATTTTTGCTACTTATTTAGAATTTATTATTACCATTTATATTTCTGTTCTTTGTTATTATATTATACTGTGTCTGTGTTATACTGTGTGAGCTACTGTGTCCAAGTAACAGGCATGGTCACTACTTCACCCTGTTCCATCACTTGCCCGTCTCCATGGAGATGGATAAGTTTAATGTCATACTGTGGAAGTTTCTATGTAAAACAATTAAATCTCATCATTTAAAAAACAGGTATGTGTAGGTATCCTCATGATCACCAACGTTTGACCTCTGCCTGACTACAGTAGAATACTAATATACTATGTTACCTGGTATTTAATGAGAGCGACGTTGTAATACGAGGCCTGGGGGTTGAGCTCGGCCTCCCTCTGCAGATGCACCTGGAGAGCCTGCATGTTGAACCAGAAGTCTCTGGTCTCTGGGTCACTCTGAGAGGGGTCACTGTAGAAATACAACAAGGTCATTATAAAAACAACATTAAAGGTGCTGTACCTGATTTATACCGTTTTAAAAATGTGAAAAACTGTAAAATGGTTTGCAATGGTTAACAATTCCTAATTACTCCCTTATAAGTTCATAAGCACTTTTAGGCCAGAGCAGAGTTTTGCCAACACAGTAATGCTAACAACAACTAGCATGCTAACAACACACTTCCGGGTTCAATACATTGCTTTATAATTAGATGCAATTGCAAACAGTACACAACAGATTTTTTTTTTTTACTTTATGAAAAAATCAAGTACAGCACATTTAAAGCCCCAGTGTGTCACTTTTTAGCTAAATAAATAGACCTAAATAAAAACTTACATCCTTACTCTGAGCGGGCTTGCATCGCCACAAACCTGACTCTTTATTTCACCTACACCTACTAGACCTATTCCACAGTATGGCCAAAAGCATCTCCATCTCCATGAAGAATGTCCCAGAGTACGGTTTTAACTTTCTAATTCCAGGGTATCATGTAGCTGACATCCCACCTCCAGAAAGTTACATATCGTTGCTTTAAACAGTAACATTATAAGTCTGCGGGTCAGCGGACCTGAAGAGGAGTTTCTGATTGGGCAGGAAGTGGTCGATTCGAGAGATGTGGAGGAGTCTGAAGCTGAGAACAGGGACATTTGGGTGAGCGCTGAAGATTCGAGTGATTCCAGCTGGAAAGGACATGGTCAAGTCCCCTGTGATTTTCACCAGACAACTGAAGGAGACAGACAGGTATTGAGTCAGTTACATGGAGAGTATTGATGAGAAGAACAAAATTCCCTAAAGGTGTGATGCTAACTAAAGGCATTGCTCTGAAGTTAGACTTTAATCTGAGCTTTATTCTAACATGAGCAATCAGGAAGAGCTCTTTAAAACTTTTTATCCTGTGTGTGTAAACATGGTACCTGCAGAACATTCCGTCATAGACATACATGTAAACCCCCCCCCCCCAGTGTGATGTCACTGCAAAGTATCAGTACAAGTATTTCAATAAAATACCGGTTGCTTTGTCCTCCTTTAAAGTATGCATTGATGTATTCAGTGATGGCAGCTGCTACAGGCCACGCCTCTTGGGCACTGACGGAGATTGGACTAGGACCCCGAGACAGGTGCACTGTAAAAATACACAAGTCACTTTTCGTCATCATGTACATATGTTCATATCCGTGCTATTAATTGGATAAATTATATTATATTGTGATGTCTGAGCAACTGTGTCCAAATAATTTCCCTTGTGGATCAATAAAGTTTGTCTAAGGTCGTTTTCACACCAGGAAAGTCTGATAGTTCACTTGCTTTGGTCCGGACCAAATTTTTCATTTATTTTTTTATTTTGGTGCGGTTCTTTCACACTGCAGTTTTTCCCCAAGCGAACTAACATCTATAAACAAAAGCACGTGTGCTGAGGTCGCTCAGCCATTGGACAGAATGAGCCCTGTCGGTGTCCAAACCCGGAAGGAGGAGAATAACGGTGTTACGTGCTGTTTTCAATCTAGCCTTAGCGATATGGTTTGCTCAGTTTATACAGTTTGCACAAATGTTTCAGCAGCATCGTGAGGTTTACACTATTTTACAATCAATTTCCAAACGACGAAGACACAGGGCAAGACGGCTACGGAGGACAGCGCTCGTGCGCGCATCAAGTTCTGACTCTTGTTCTTCACGCAAAACGTAAGTAAGCCTCGTAAGTTTCGTTTCGTTTCGTTTCGTAAGCCTCGGTTTCCCATAATGCTCGACATACGACGGGAGCTCGTTAAGTACAAAAAGCCAACTTGTGTCGGATTGAGTCCGGTCTGCATTCTCACCTCAAACGAACCGCACCAGGATTCGTATGGAACCGGACCGAGACCGAGCTTTTTAGGTGGTCTCGGTCCGCTTGTTTGCTCCGGATCGAGACTTTTGGTTTTTATTCCCACCAGCCCAAAAGGTCAGAATCAAAGGAGCAAATGAACTCTGGTTCGTTTTAAATGAACCAAACAAGGCAGGTGTGAAAACGACCTAAGTCTAAAGAGTTTTACATCGTCTTGGAAGGTGGTCCTGGTGCTGACAGGGCAGGGGCGACACCTGTCCTCTGCCCGGGCTGGGGGCTCGGGGGGGCTCCCCCCACTCCCCCTCTCTGGTCTGGGGACCCCACTCACTGGGGCTGGAGGAGGAGGAGGAAGTGAGGGAGGGGCTGGGGTCTGGGAGGGGTGAGGAACACAGAGAACGAGACTGGAACAACAGAGAGAGAAAAGGGAATTAATGCACAAAAAGAAGACATTCTGATTATAATCTATTGGGGGTAAATGATTTTTGGATTGGTATTTTGTGTTTTAAAAAGAGGTGTTTCTACACTTTCTCTCTGAAAGCAAGAATTATAAGAGGGCTGCCATTTAAAAGACACAGCTATTCATAGGTTTCCTCAGTGTGAAAAAACTGATTGAACAGAATGGGTCTAGTCTGGTGGCTGTCCAGGATTCATAGAGCCATAGTTACATTTGTAAATCTTATAGTATCGTATAGTAGATTTTATGAATCAGGTTTGTAAATATAAAGTCTGACTCACTCTCTCTGAGCCGCTGAGTCGCCCTGAGGTCTTTTTGGCGTGGGTCACTCGGGCTGAAGGAGCAGTGACTCCCTCTAGTGGCTCCTGTCTGTATTTGTGCTTTGAGCCTTAAAAAAAAAAGATCAGTGAGAAAAGCATAAAAGGCATAAAAACAACCATTCCACAGTATGGCATAAATTAATAATGTATTTATTCAGTTGGGTTTATTCATGGGTTTTTATTGTTAAAACTAAATACCTTTTGGCACCACAATTGTCTTAATGAAGTTAGGTACTGGAGAAAATTCTAGGCAAAGCAATAACATGGAGACAAGCAGGTACAAACCCTTCACCAGAAAAGTTCCACATTACACACGTCTTCTATACCTTTATGCGACCCAAGGCTGCAGGGCTGGTTGATATCGAGACAGTCTTGGTCTTTGTCTGTGGAGAAGCAGAGGTCCTCCTGGGGTCCGGAGTGTCTGGTGAGGGGGAGGCCATTTCTACGCGGTTCACTCTCTGATGATCTGTGCTTCCTCCTCTCTCCTCCTCCCTCCTTTTGCCCACTACTTCCTGTTTTAGCATGTGACTTGGTGCTTGTTAAAACCACTGCAGTTGGAACTCCATCACTAAAAGGATTATGCACAGAATTCCAATGTGAAATTTCTTTTTTAGGGTCCACTCCTGATCTACTGTTGTTACTGGTTGCTATGGTACCAGGAGGTGGAATCAGTCCAGCTCCTGTGGCTGATTGGTGCGTGGGGCTGCCAATCATCGTGATCGCAAATGGGTCTTCTGAAGTAACAGGAGGAGGTAAACTTCTATCGCGTTTTCGGTCTTGTTTTTTGCGATGACTTGATGAAGAAGTAGAAGAGGAGGGAGTTTTATTTGATTGTATTTTACTGTCTATAGCAGCGAAAGGATCTCCTCGTATCTCCTGATTGGTTGAGCGAGGAGGGGGGCGGGTCCAAGAGTCTGAAAATGTCTCTTGATTAACAGTTCGTTCAAAAGCGAGAAAAGGGTCATCTTGGGGGATATGTTTACAGTTCCACACAGAGTTCTCCATTTCCGGGGTGAGAAGGTTCGGAAAACGCACTGAAGTTTGATCATTTTCCGGCGGGACTCGGGTCAGACGAGAGGAGGTCGCCGACCACACCCCGTCGTCATGGAAACGGGGGCGGGCAGGTCCAGGAGAGGGGTCCCGGAAGGCGGAGAGAAAAGGGTCAGAGGAGCGCCCCCGGGTTTGGTCCATGCTCGTGGGGGCGGGAGGCCATGCCGCCCAGCCCTGGCCTGGTTCAGGAGAGGGCCCCAGTGCCTGATGGGAAGGAGAGTCCAGACCAGAGTCCTCAACGTTTTCAGGAGACGAGGAGTCAGAGGAGAAGGCAGCGTCTGAGAAAAGAAACAGATATACATTAAATGGGCTACAACAAAAGAAACGGGAACGAGAAATTAATGAATGTTGCTTTTTCAGTACCAATATTTAAACTAAAGGGTCTTTAGGTCTTTTTCTTTTTTATCTCTACTGACTGTCAAGAGGACGGCACTGAAAGGGAATCATTTTGTGTCCACCTTCTCATGGTCATCTGCAAGTAATAAAACTGTAAACATTTGTAACGTTTGTTTTAACTAGTATTTATTCTTCTAGTAACTATTCAACTTTGAGTGTCACCAACAGTGTCAATATTTTGAGATATTCTGACTCAACAGGGGCCAATAGTCTTATT
Organism: Paratrypauchen microcephalus; assembly: GCA_036785185.1. Lineage (NCBI taxonomy): Eukaryota > Metazoa > Chordata > Actinopteri > Gobiiformes > Gobiidae > Paratrypauchen > Paratrypauchen microcephalus. The sequence continues at coordinate 910,928 of JAVJIX010000131.1, forward strand.
AAATCCAGCAAATTATTCTATATAAATTGGTACAATCCTAATTAGGACAATTAAGAATAATGCATAGAATGTTTCGGTGTTAACATTTTATTCGATTATTACACCAAATCTGGACTCTAACTTGTAAAGCATAATTGGTAAATGAGATACAAATAAGTCTTTTTACCAGCAGGTTTACTGGTAAATAAAATTGCTATTGTTGTTTCTTAATATGTTACTATAACTGGTCAAATTGCATGAGAAAAGAGCAAGAAAACAACTGCAAGTACATCACATTGGACCTGAGAGAATATTCTTGTAATACTTAACGAGACAAAGGTAAAGTCTTACATTCAGTGTCTCCAAACACACCGTTTCCTCGGAGCGGCTCTCTCCCCTCGCAGCTCTTGGACTTTAGGGCAGAGTCCAGAGGAGGTCCAAACAGATTGTCAGCAGATGCAGAAGAACCCAACCTGAGGCACAGAAAACAACAGGAGAGAGACAAACAACAGGAGAGGCAGAGGGGAGAAGAAGACAGGTTTAGGGTAAATGCAAATACAGAACACTTTAAATGGAACCATCTGTGTATGAAGGGCCTCCGTTATTTAGGTTCTAATACCAATATAACAACTGGACTGGCTTTAATGCAGAATAAAATTAAATCAAAATGCAACATATAAAATAGCAATTTAATGGTGCACTATGTAACTTTTCTGCTAAGAGTCCAGCACCTGTTTGTGTCCATGGAGATATGCCATGGAGATTGCTTTTCCCTGGAATGTATCTAACCTGGGAAATCCCAGGCTGTCTTTCGTTCGTTCCGATCTGAAAGACAGCCTGGCAACTATGGCAAGCGAGCTCTCCTGATTCTGGGAGCCAATCAGAGAGCGGGGAGGGGTGGCAAGACGTGTACTACGTGACAAACGGAAGCTTGTAGTTTGAACTGACAACTGACATGATTGGCTCTGGGCTAAGTATACGCCAAATGATAGACATTCGTAACGCCCAATAAACAGCCGTTGGCAATCGTAAACCACACCTCCGCTACGAGATATTCAGTAGGTGCTCCCAGACCATATCTCACTTGTGATAGGGTCAGGTGTAAACCAGGCAAGAATGTACCTGTTCTGTAAATTGATCAGGATATTGGCTTGGTGCTTGTCTCCATGGAAACAGATAAGTTTAATAACATACCAAGAAAAATTTCAGGCAAAATTCTGCACTCCATCTGGTAAGTTCCACAGATTTTTACTGTCTAAGTCTAAGTAGTTAGTTCTAATAAATGTATGAGTTGTTTCACCTGCAGTGGTCAGGGCTGGACGTGGACCTCCTGAGTCCTTCAAGATCTCCATCTGTGAAAACAAAAAAAGATCCACTTCAGGAGATATTACTGCAAACAAATGTCATGTAAAATAAAAGAATATTACAAAATGTGGTGGCATCATTCAATAAAAAAATGCCATTCTGTAGTCATATCACAAAAATATAGATTTAAAGGTGCACTATGTAACTTTTCTGGTGGAGGGTTCACTGCCTTCTTCTTATTTCCATGGATATTATTGTTTTGACTGGATTGTTCCACAGAGTAACACTAAAAACGTATCTTTCTCTATTGGTGCAAGCAGGTAGTGTCAAAGTCAAAGGGTCAAGTTATAAATCAGATCTATGGAGAGACGTGCCCACTCACAGTAAGAATAAAGATTTTTAAAGGTATTTTATTTCAAATGTAAAACACCCGGAACTGAAATGACCCAACATAGAGAAGTTTAATGCCATACAGTACTAATGAATATTCCAGGCAAAGCAATAACATCTCCATGGAGACAAGCAGGTTAAAGAACTCTCCTCCAGGAAAGCTACATAGTGCACTGTTAAGCATATGTTAGTATTCCAAAACAATGTCATGAATACATATTACACAAATAGTTTTACATTTAAAGGTCCCATGGCATGAAATTTTCACTTTGAGGTTTTTGAACGTTAATGTGAGCTCCCCTACCCTGTTTAGCCCCCCCCCCACCCCCCATGGTTAAAAGTTGTGAAATGTCTAAACTGAGCATTTGCGATCCTTTTCTGCGTTAGAAAAAATCAGAGCTCAAACGGGCGATTTTGAACAAGGAAACTTATTGACATCAGATCGAAAAAAGAAATGCAAATGCAGTTCCACCCCCGTCTGTCTGTACTCAGCGTCTCTGTAAATCACGCCCAGAGAGTTTGGACTGCGAATGCGCTAGGCAATGTGAAATGCGTTTTTTTATTTGCCTGGAGGCACGTCTGAGTGTTTCTAGGCTCGGAAGTCCTTTATCTGAGCCTCTGGACCTTTGAACAGCAGTGGTTTAATTTTATTTTCTGTGGAAATTTGTTTATTTTTCAATGGAACGCTTCTAATCTCTTCTCCACGCAAAAACGTGGAAATGGATCAGAGAGCGCACAGCTGAGAGCTGAGAGCGGAGAGTTTGGCCAACCCCCACCCTCTACTATAGACCATCTCTTTTCTCCTCATTTGCATTCAAGCAACAACGCCCATAATGGAGTGTTCAGAGAGAGAAAAATTACTCTCTCATCTTATCTCTCTTTCTCATGCACTGAGTGTTGATTTTGAAGAAGGATTCATTTACAGTATTAGGGAACCATTAAGGAGCCATATAAAAGCATCAAGAAGTACCATGTCATGGGATCTTTAAGAGCACAGTCCCCTCCCTCAGTATTCAAACCCTCTCCGTGAGAATAATAAAACATTTGAGGAGAGGATCGTGTGACTAATGGGAGACAGCCCAGTGCACAGGGTCAAGCAGAGGACAGATATATGGGTCACTGGAGCTAAGCAGATAAATGAGAATCCTACAGTGGCAGAATCTACAACTGCTAATCCTTGTGAAGTTCTAATATTTTATTCTGCCATCTTTGTTTGTTTATTTAGTTCACATAAAACGCAGAAGACAATAATGGGTGATCTTTACACACATGACACCTCAAGAAAACCAATCAAAATTACTAATGCAGGGATGTAGGGATGGGACAAGATCTCGTGCCACAAGATTGTACCACCATTGTTTACATGGATTGGAGTTCACATTTTCAGAAGCAGTGCAAAAATGATCGCACAAGTACTCAATAAAACATATTAAAAAAATGTAAAAGCCAAAACTGTGAAATGAATGCCAGTTTATTAATACATGTATCTCGCCTTGTCTCGTGGACCTTATCTCGTGTCTAGTCTCTTCTTGTGAGAATTCTGTCTCATCCCACCCCTACTAATGTATTATCCTACATTAGAAATAAAAATAAATGCTCTAAAAAGAGTGGGTGGAAGAAGAATTGATTTAGTCCCATAATAACTCATTTTTATACATTCAATTCCCTTATCATTGGACTAAAATATGTACTTTTTTATACTTTTGAGCTGATGTCATCAACATTCTCTGGGGTGTGCTGCTAACTATAGGCTCTGGTCTGTCTGAGGCTTTATTTGAACACTGTCTGATCTTTATTTTAACACTGTGTGAACAGAAAGAGCTGATTTAGTTGGAACTACAACAGGTGAGCTGATCTGTGTAGTTAAACGTGTGTGCATTGTGTCACCATGGTAACACCATAGAGATACATGTAGGACACCCCCAGCGTGATGTCACTGCAAAGTAACGATACAATATTTGCGTTACGTTAAAACATCTATTTTGTTTCTCATAAAGACTGATGATTAAAACCCTAATTTTGATTACATTGTCATATTGTGATTCAGTGCTTTTGGTATAATGCAGCTTTATGCAAACAAATACGAACTACAATTAAATAAACTGGTATGGATTGAAACATGCAAATACTCAAAGCCTAAGTATTAATATCTGCATCACAAAAAAGTTGGTGTATCCCAAACTTACCTCTGTGTGACGCACCCTCCTCCTCTGATCGACCTCCTGTGGCACTCAAGTTTCCTAAAATTGTCCAAAACATTAGATGTAGTTTGATGTGGTCAGGTTTTGATAATGACAAATTCCAAATTCCACGTCCTATTTTAAACACTTACTGGGAAGATGTTTTTGGACTAGTGCCTAAAATTGAAGAAAGAAATGGTGAAAAAAACAATACACAAGTGAAGCTAAGCATGTTTAGATTTCCAGAGGTGGGTAGAATAGCCAAAACTGTACCCAAGTAAAAGCAACGTTACTTCAAATTCAAAATATTACTCAAGCAGAAGTACAAAGTAGTGACCCAAGAAATTACTCAAGTAAGAGTAACTGAAGACATAAGATCAAATTTGTGCTTTTGTGATTTGAAAGGACATAAACTTGAGAATTAATGTTTTTTACAATCTGAGCCTTATTTCGGTAATAAAACAAGTTGTTTTACTCACCCATAGCACTTTGGTGTCATATGGAGCACTTCCAGAGATGTTTCAGATTAGCGATAGCCGTAGCGCGAGTTCGCATATAATATATGCCCCGAGCATATAATACTGTATATGCCCTGAGCGGTCTCCAAATAACACAAACTTTAGCACTTTTCAAATCATAGAAGCTCGATGTCTTAGTCTACGCTTTCGTTTGAGTCAAAAGTGGCCTGTAATCCAAGATTTATCCATAATTTACAGCTTTGCGTTTCATGTTTGGGTCTCGGGAGCTGAGAGTGAAATAAACTGTGACTCCGCACATGTGCACTGGCCTCCTCATCTACTCGAAATTATGGCTAAATCTCGGATTACAGGACACTTTTGACTCAAACTAAAGCGTAGACTAAGACATCGAGCTTCTATGATTTGAAAAGTGCTAAAGTTTGTGTTATTTGGAGACCGCTCGGGGCATATATTACATGCTCGGGGCATATAATATATGCAAACTCGCGCTACGGATATCGCTAATCTAAAACCTCTCCGGAAATGCTCCAAATGACACCAAAGTGCTATGGGTGAGTAAAACAACTTGTTTTATTACCGAAATAACGCTCAGATTGTTAAAAAAAAACGTTAATTGTTGTTTAAATAATATAAAGAATATGATTAGGAAAAATAAATATCTGAGGGAGTGGTGCAATGTTCAAATCATTACTTGAGTAAGAGTATTGGTACACTGTAAAATATATTACTGAAGTTGGAGGAAAAAGTATGGTGTTTGAAGTACAATTTGTTTTAAAAAAGTTACTCAGGTAAATGTAACAGTACTACCCACCTCTGTAGATTTCAAATACAGTGGTACCTCACCTTACGAATGAGCCAACAAACGAAAATTTCAAGTTACAAAACGCCTTCACGTTAAATTTTGGTCTCTAGATACGAAAGAAAATTCAAGTTACGAAACGCGAAATCTCAAAAAATCAAATAATGTGCGCTCAGCCACACACATTATACGCTTTTCTCAGACTGGATTTAAACTTTTCTCACATTTGTCTCTGTTTAAACACTCAAACTTTCATAGATTTTCAACAAAATTATTAATAGTGAAGTGTGGGGGGGAAGGAGGAGGGGGGAGAAAACTGCGCGCAGACACGTGTGATAGCGCAGCATGACCTGGCGCGGGGCTGCCAGCAGGTCTAGACCTGGACTAAACCTGAACTAAACCAGGACTAAACCAGGACTAAACCTGGACTAGACCAGGACTAGACCAGGACTAGACCAGGTGGATTAAAGCGCCGCGCGGGTCTATTTCCTGGTTTCGTTTCGAGTCACGGCTGAGGGGAGCAGCGAGGGGGACCGCACGCAGTCTGAGCGCATGAACGAGACCCACGAACGCATGCAAGAACGAGACCCATGCTCAAACCGTGCCTCCTCTAGACCAGGTCTAGACCAGGTCTAGACCAGGTCTAGATCTGGTCTAGACCTGGTCTAGAGGAGGCACGGTTTGAGCATGGGTCTCGTTCATGCGCTCAGACTGCGTGCGGTGAGAAAAGTTTAAATCCAGTCTGAGAAACCAATCAGAACACAATGTTACACTATAAAAAAAGTTACACTATAAAAAAAAAAAAAAGTTGGATCGGGGCCTTGGAACGAATCAGGCTTTTTCCATTGAAATAGCTACTCAACTTACGAAAAATTCACGTTACGAAACCACTTCTGGAACGAATTAATTTCGTAAGGTGAGGTACCACTGTATATTTAGATTCAATCACTGAGCACACTCACCTGTTGGCGCCCCCCTCTGTTTGGAGGCAGAGTCAGCGCCCCCACTGTGGCCTTCAGCTCTCTGTCCTGAGCGGCTGCAGTGCTCCGGTTGCCACTGGTTACCGGGCGGATCTGAATGTGGAACTTTTTGGGCTCCTCATCGTCGAAGTCTGAGTCACTGGAGTAAAAGTTGTGCTCTTTCTCCTCAGCGCAGCGTTCAGAGATGGGTCAAGGAAATAAACACTTAGAACGGGTTAAAGTGGAGAGCATTTTGGATATCGGATCATTAACAGTCTACTTCATGTTAACCGCCTGGGATCCAGAACACACAAGTCTGGTTATTGGTTATACCTCACTGAGTTCAGCTGGGTGTGATTAACAAGTGGATTAGCCAATCAGGCACATGCATGGTCTGACCGTATCAAAAAAAATATGGCTGCTTATGAGGGGGAAAAAACCCCGACAAGGGACTGAAAAACATCACAAATTTCAACAGAATCAATGACAGAAGCACTAAACTGTTTAACCTGAGGTGAGAGAAATTGGATTTTGTTCAAATAGATGACCAATGAGCTCCTTTGTTTCACATGTGTCACTGAAATAAACAAATATGATTGATTGATATATTATTCTGTTTGATATTTGTCTGATATCTCTCTGTATAAAAAACACTAGAAGAAATGGATTTTTAAAACTAAAAAACTTCCATTCCATTCTTATTTGGCAAGTAGCGGCTAGTGAGTTAGTTTCTATATATAAATGGACTATTACTTTGGTCAAAATTATTCACCAGTTAGTAGGAGACTGGTGACATGAAAATAACAAAACATCTCTTCAAATCCAGTATAATGTAAACATGGAAAGGGTTAACATGTTTTATTTTCACATCCACAAATAATCTCAGTCATAATCTTAATCCTAGTCATTTCTTTCTTTGAATTCCTAGAAAATAAAAAATGCACAAAAAGGAGCTAACATTCTCCATGCTGTCATATTTGAGCCATGCCCCACTTATCTTGATGCTAAAAAGTGGAGTCAGGGAATAGTGTTAATGAAGCTCTTTCCTCATAACATCTGTTTTCATTATCGTCTAACCAGGAGGACGCGTTTGGTCATTTGCAGTAATAAAAGGGAGCAGGGTCATTATAATTTTCCTGCTCTTCTGATAATGAGTTCATGAATGGAGTCAGTGAGGCGCATAAACCAAACGCACCCAGACCGTGACCTTTGACCCCAGGGTCTAACTGCATTAACTCAATACTGTGTCAGAGGCGTTCAGAGCTATTAAAGGCAAATTAACGTTTTTTTACAATCTGAGCCTTCTTTCGGCAATAAAACAAGTAGTTTTACTCACCCATAGCAGTTTGGTGTCAATTGGAGCAGTATCGCAGAACTTATGTTGAGCCGTTCTGTTCTACTAATGATCCCGTATCCGTTAGCGTGAGTGCTCGGGGCACTGATTTGCGGTCTCCAAATAACACAAACTTTAGCACTTTTCAAATCACAGAAGATCGCTGTGTCAGGGTAGACTTTTAGTGGATTCCAAAACGGCCTGAAACCCGATATGCAGCTATAGTTTCATTTGATGACGTCATCAGAGAGGACAGTGCGCATGCGTGAACTCAGCTGTTTTGTAAACACTGCTAGTCCGAAAGAAGCTAACACCGCTCTGAACTTTACTTTTCTGTTGCGATATCGGGTTTCAGGCCGTTTTGGAATCCACTCAAAGTCTGCCCTGACACAGCGATCTTCTGTGATTTGAAAAGTGCTAAAGTTTGTGTTATTTGGACACCGCAAATCAGTGCCCCGAGCACTCACGCTAACGGATACGGGATCACTAGTAGAACAGAACGGCTCCAACATAACTTCTGCGATACTGCTCCAATTGACACCAAACTGCTATGGGTGAGTAAAACTACTTGTTTTATTGCCGAAAGAAGGCTCAGATTGTAAAAAAACGTTAATTTGCCTTTAACTCTGACTGAATTAGGAAGAGTATTTGATTTTAAGTCTGATGTGAAAGGGGTGAGGTACTTATGTATACATTTTAAGTATCTGTACTAGGGATGTCCCGATCAGGTTTTTTGGCCCTCCGATCCGATTCCGATCATTTGATTTTGTCCCGATCCGATACTTACATAAAGTACATAAGTACACTTATTATTATTATTATTATTTATTATTATTATAATAAAAATAAAGTAGACTTATTACTTATTATTTGTCTTTCTGGGTGTCATGGATGAACTCCAGATGTCTGTGGTGAATGAAACATGGGGTACATCTGATAACAGGACATGTAGTTTGTCAGAAATCTTCTTATAAAGAGCTGCAGAGCTTTCTCTGTGAAATAGTGGCGAGATTGCACTTCAAATCGAGGTTCAACGTGCTCCATAAGCATAAGAAATCCAGGGTTCTCTACAAAGGCGAATGGTAGGTCACTCATTGAGATCATTTGTGCTCCTGGCTGTGTTCTCCTGGGCCTTCGCACTGTCAAGGGGCATTTTTCTCTCCTTTTCAAACTCTCCTGCAGCGTGAGCTGACTCGTCTTTGGCTGTTTGTTTTTGAGGTGCCGTATCGGTTTGTTGTTACCTGGCCAGCCAAATGATATCTCTCTGTATTTCCTATACAGCGCGATACCATTTGGACACCCTCGCTCCACCCTCGTTCCTCCGGTTAACAACGGACTCCGCGATTCTGATTCGTTCAAAGATGGTGACGTCAGGGCACCTGCCTTTGCCCGCAACGTCCCTTCCATTCAGCTGTAAAATTGGTATTAAAGGGATATGCCACCCCCAGGTCAAATTTGAGCATCTCCCCACAGTCCAGAGACTAAAATAAGTGGTGGAAAGCGTTTTCCTGCTCACCCAGCCATTGTCCGAGTCAGCACTGACCGCCGCGGTATCTGCTGCTCCTCCGCCTTAGACTGGAGTCTAACGGCGCCAGAGAAAGATTTCGGTCAAAAGGAATTAATTTGCTCGATGCGTTTCCCAATTACTTTCTGTGTAGTGCGCATTCATATCGAGTGCAAATAAATGTACAAATCAACACGGAGAGCTTGACTTGGTCATTTTGGGTGGGAACTATTTTTCAGTGCGGAAAAAGAAAGCCGAAGCACGCTCCACGCTGCGCAACAGGGGAACTCCCTTCCTGGTGCGTAACAGGGATTCCCCTGTCAGCGTGCTGTTGCATTCATATCCCTGCTCGATATGAATGCGCACTACACAGAAAGTAAGAGGAGCTGCAGATACCGCGGCGGTCAGTGCTGACAGACTCGGACAATGGCTGGGTGACCAGGAAAACGCTTTCCACCACTTATTTTAGTCTCTGGACTGTGGGGAGATGCCCAAGTTTGACCTGGGGGTGGCATATCCCTTTAAATGACCTAAAACACATCGATTCCTTAAAACCACAGCAGCTGACAGCTCTAGAGGCCTTTCTTTTCAAAAAATATGTTTTTGCATTGCTTCCTACCGGCTTGGTTCACGTCGCTGTCCGTTAACTGTTCTCTGATTGGTTCACTTAGCTGTCTGTCTAAGCGCAACAGCAGCGCATTCTGGACCAAGCGTTACCAGACTCGCCACTGGTACAGCGATGAGTCATGGATTCTTCCAGGCAAGGTTTGTTGTGTTAAATGTAGCCCTTTCCTTTCCACCCCTTGCAATCCCAAGTTTACATATCCCACAGTTTGCTATGGCAATGTTGTTGTCATCAACTTTATAGTATTTCCAGACCGCAGACATAGCGTTCTTATAGCGCTCTTCTTATCTCCTCTTTGTACTTGTGCTATGTGAAGCGCAGGCAGCTCGAAGGTGAGTGTTAAGCTTAACCAATAGCGTGTCATGCCGCACGCGTTGATGTTTCTGTGTGAACTCACCGCATAACCATAGATCTCATTTAGGATATGTTAAAAAATAATAAGTATATATATACATATATATCTGATACTGATCGGGAGTTAAAGTCCGATTCCGATCTGAAACCATGTGATCGGGGCCGATTTCCGATCACATGATCGGATCGGGACATCCCTAATCTGCACTATACTTAAGTACATTTTGTGAAACTTTTTACTTTTATTTAACTGCATTTGAGAGCAGGTATCTGTACTTTCTACTCCACTACATTTTTGAACAGGACTGAAAAGAGTATTTTTTTAATGACGATCGAAAAAATCTGTGCAAAATACTTTTACTTTTTACTCTTTAAGTACATTTTTAAACAGGTATTTAATACCTCTAAATACTTTTACTTAAGTCGATTTTTCATGTGATTCCTTTACTTTTACTTGAGTATTTATTTTGTTCTGGTGTCTGTACTTTTACTTAAGTAACACAACTGAGTACTTCTTCCACCTCTGTTGATTAAATAAAAAGATGCGTGAAAAGTCCCTCAGTCGTCCAGGTAGAATCCATGATCAAATAAATAAAAAGGGAAATCAAAACAGCAGGCTGTTGGCTGTTGTTGAAACCCTTGGGCAAAACACTTCCACCACATTGCCTTTTATGAATGTGGAAAGTGTGTGTGTGGAGGTGGTCAGAGGAGCCAATGGTGCAGATTGGCAGTCTCACCTCCGTCAGTCTGCCCCAGGACAGCTGCGGCAACTAGTAGTGTTCTATAGACATTACAATTAGTGCTATGAAGCGTTTAAAAAAATAATCAAATTAATTACAGGATTAGTAATGAATTACTATAACTAATCACATTTTAATCTTAAGAGAGCGAGTGAGAGAGAGAAAGATTGAGGGAGAGGGAGAGAGATTAAGAGAGAGAGGCAACCCACTTTGCGATTGAGTTTGTCACTTTTTCTGTGGTCGCTTTGCTCATTCGTTTCCCAAATTCTGCGAGCGTGGTTTGTTGAAGGGCGCTCACGCTTGCACTATCACCAGTGACAACAGAACTAGTCCGGACGTGTTTCACGTTCAAATCATCCGTCAGGCTGGAGCAGCTTCGGTGATCGGAAAATTCTTTTTGACCAAAGCTACAAATCACCGCATTCTTTACCGTCTTTGGTCTTTTTATAAATAAACTTTCCTTTCAAAGGCCCGAGCAGCGATTTGCTCGCCGCACCCCAAATATAAAATGCGCACGCATTAAATTGCCGCTCATAATTGCGTTAATTTTTATAACACATTCATTTGCAGTGTAATTATTAAATCTAATAAACGCGTTACGCTGACAGCCCTAATTACAATAGTTATGCCTATTCAAAAAAAACCTGTGGAGGATCTGTGTCAATTTAAATCCACATTACAAGATATATTTAAACATTAATACCTAACTCCTTTTCTCTTTTTTCTGAGAATTGTCATTCATTAATAGATATGTCTACACTGTAACACCATAACTGTTTTAACAGTTGCGTGTAAAATAAGACACAACAGCTGTTTAAAGTACACAGACACACACACACACAGAGATACACACACAGACACACACAGACACACAGACACACACACACACAGACACACACACACACACACACACAGACACACACAGACACACAGACACACACACACACACACACGCACACACAGACACACACACACACAGACACACACACACAGACACACACACACAGACACACACACACACACACAGAGTAATCATTTCAAACAGCACTGATGGGTAAAGGATATCATTTTGAGCGTTTTCAGCTCGTATTACAAAGCCCTCATCGTCCACTTCCAGAGGCGAGTTCTGTGGAGGAGGAGACAGCAGAGGTCAGCAGATATGAACTGTACAAGTGTCAGAGCTTTATCAGGAATTCACTTTAATGACAACAAAATACTGACTGGCATTAAAAGGTGCATTGTGTAACTTTTCTGGTTGAAGGTCCGTCAAATGCTTTTGTCTATGGAGATGTTATTGCTTTGTCTGGAATGTTTCACAGTATGGCATTAAACCTTTTTGTCTTCATGAAGACCAAACCAGACCATGTTACAGCCAGGTCAGATCTGTGGAGAGGCGACCCGGCTCACAGATTTTTTTCCTAGGTATTCTTGACCTATAAAACCACTATAATTGAATAAATGTAAAGAAGAGCTGTTTAATGTCATACTGTGGAACATTCAAGGCAGAGCAAGTACATATTCATAGAAACAAGGTGACGGACCCCAAACAAAAAAGTTACACAGTGCAACTTTGTTTATTCTGTTGTTTGTTCATTACTGATAACATGTTTTCCCTCATCAAAGCTCTACAAAAGATCTTCTTCCCCATAAGGGTACATAAGGCTGAGTGGTTATCTCACTCGCCTTACTGCAAGAAGGTTCCCGATTCAATACTTGAATCACCTGGGCCTTTCTGTGGGGAGTTTGCATGTTCTCCTCGTGTCTGATGGGTTTCTACAGTCCTGTTCCCATATCAACCCAAAACACGCACAAGGTAAAGCAAAAACACAATCTGTGGAACGGTTATTGAGGAAGTCCCCAGTGTCTAATATTCTAGAGAATGTGTGGTTATTTTTAAAATGAGCTGTTCAGATGATTTATGGGCACAGTTTGTTCTCTGTAAATGCACTTTTATCAGATGGTTCAAACTACTCCAGCCAAAATCACAGAATCACAAAGCGCATGTACGCATCTGATTATTTCTTTCCTCTAGGGCTGGGAGAAATGGACATAAAAATCGATCCTGATCTCATCCCTGTGACATATCGTGATATCACTTCATTATTTACTGTAACTACTGCCCAAACCCACTTCTCTAATTAGTCTGCCTCTGTAAAGCTTTGAGTGACCAATCACAGTGTGGTGTGAACTTTCAGAAAATGTTCCCATTCCTTCAGCTTAACCTCTGTCCAAGTTCATAAAAGTCTCACATTCGCAGACATTTTGCAATATAAAACAACTAATTTACAGAATAATTACCAGAATCATCAAGGGGTTAGCTAGCTGACTAAACAAGAGTGATCGTGTTTTAGTTTTTTGTTTGGCGTTGCTTAAATAAAGGTGTTGGTCTCTTTAAAGTGACACCGTAGCCGACTGTGTGTGTGTGTTTCCTCTGCTCTGTGCACGTGCAGCTGTGAGGAGGCTCTGGCCCAGACACACACAGGTACCACACTCTGCTGTTGCTCTGGGGTTTGGACAATTCTCAGAAAGACCAGAATAAACCTGGGAAATCCTACACTGGACCTCGTCACTATCACGCTCACATGATGAAACACTTTTAGTCTATTTGCCTAGTAGCATATTTGATACTGGACATGTGAGTCTGGTTTGTAATTCATTCAAAAATAATAACCACACATGTCTGCTTAAAGGACGTGTGTCATTATTATTATAAACAGGCCACGTCTAATTAAAGGACCCCTCCTTGAACTGCCACCTTAACATGGTGAAGGGCTTTGAGTGCCTGTATGATCCTGGGAGCTATGTTGTCGGGGGCTTCATGCCCCTGGTAGGGTCACCCAAAGCAAACAGGTCCTGGGGGACGGGTCAAACTAAGAGCGGTTCAGAAACCCCTATGACGAGAAACACAACAACGACAGTTACATCGCCCAGATTGGCATCACTGGGGCTCCACCCTGGAGCCATGCCTGGGGTGGGCACTCGATGGTGAGCGTCTGGCGGCCCCCATAGCCCGAAGGAGCAACATGGGGCCATCCTCCTATGGACCCACCACTCACAGGAGGAGCCATAAGGGTTGTTGCAGTGACATCTGGGCAGCAGATCTGTTTAGACTGTTGCCCCCGCGACCCGAACCTGGATAAGCGGAAGAAAATGGATGGATGGTCTACTTAAAGGGATTGTACACTCTTTTTTCTTGTTTCGTAAAATTTGTCTATTTTGAAAGCAGCTCTTAGGGTCAAAATTTGTGTTTTTTTATTGTCTGCAAACCAGGAAGTAACCAGGAAGTGCGCTGATAGTATGCTAGTTGTTGACAGCATTATGGACATGGCCACTGCACACCAGCTGTTGCTCGTTTCTGTGAAAATATTATGCCTACAGAATGTTACACAGTATGGAATTAAATGTACCCGTCTCGCTTAATCCATCCATTGCTCAAAATACCTTGGAAAACATGCATCCTTACTATAAGCGGTCTCCATGGCGATAGATACGTTTAATGCCATATTGAAAAGCATTTCAGAGGCTTGTTTTTCTTATCTTGATTTTATAATGCCTTGAATGTTTTTCTGCCTTCAAATCTACATCAAACTTCATCATTAACGTAATAGTGTAGTTATTTGCTCTCATAGTTGCCTTACGCTATAATGTTTGGAGTTGGAGTTGCAAGAGTAACTCACTGGTGTTTCCGTCATGGCTGAATCCCTGTAAAAACAAACACAGTCAGAACCAGCTCATTGTCACATCTTCACATCCACAGAGTTTGCATTTCTCACGTTGAGCCTGGTTCTTTGTCTCTCCGGCCGAGCCCGGGGAGCCTGAACGCTTTTCCTCGAGTCTTCTTCACTCCTTCAGGGACCATAGTCATGGACTCCTCAAAACCAACCAGAACTGCACACACACATGCAAAATTTCAAGCTAGTAATGTTATAGTTTACTAAAAGACTGTACAGTGTATTAAGCTATTATCACATACCACATGTAAATCAGTATTTTACCTTTTGCTCACCGTAAACCACAATAGACCCTTTTCACAATACTGCTCGGCTAATGAAAAGAAATAAAATAAAATACAGGGCTCTGGTGTTCTGAAATGTTCCCGGACTAGCCCAGTTGCTAAGTGGTTTATAGCACAAACATCGAACGCCACATCAACTAATTCTATCTCTGGAATAAACAGAGTCAAATCACTCGTACCTGGCCTGTCTTTGCCCGTCCCCTTCTGCTCTGCAAACTTCTGGATCAGGTTGTCAATTCCAATATTTTCCACATTTTGTTTGAATTCCTCATGGACCTAGAGACAAACACAAGAGAATACAGTTTACTGAAACATACAAAAAGAAAATGCACCTTTGAATATGACTTAAATCGTGAATAGTAAACGGCTTTGGGGCCAGCGTACCTGTCCCACCTGCACATGGGTGTCCTCTATGGAGTGAGAGTAACCTTTAATGAGCTGTTTCATTTGACGCAAGTGAGCCTCCTCAATCTCCTGAAACTTCTGCAAATGTAAGAAAATAAAACTTTAAGTTTAAAGGAAAATATAAATATATGCTACTATATTATTATATATTTAGGAAAATTCTCAAGGGCTGTACAGGGTTGACCAATTATGTATATGCAATTTATTTAAATGTAAAGGTTCACTATGTAACATTTCTGGTGGTCTGAAACCTTATTACCTGGAATGTTCCACAGTATGGTATTAAATCTATCCATGTCCATATGACGCAACCAGGCCAGACATGCTTTCATCCAAGTTATGCTTAAGCAATAGAACAAAATGTAAGACAGCATAATGTGCCATAACATCACCATGGAGACAAGCAGGTAGCAGACCTGCATCAGAAATGTTACACAGTGCACCTTTAAAACTGCATAAATGAGTCTACAGTAATGAGGTAGCCTAGTGGTAAAAAATGTGATAAATAAAAGTAAAATTATGTATGCAGTCAAGTACTAACTAATACATTTTACTTTTATTACTTTTACTTTGTTCAGCCAATACAAATCTTTGCAAAAACTACACTCAAAGTCTACAAGGCGCCATGGCCCTGAGCCAGTACAGGAGGTGGGGCTGCCAAATTAACCCAAAGATAATATGAGAGGATTTAGTATTAAAATCTCCATTCAGCACAACTCATTTGTTGTTGTCTGCTCTGGGGCTATAGTCTTGATGAGCCTGGCTTATATTACACCAATAAAAGTGTGTGTTTTGCTCAATTAAATGAATAAAATATTAGTTATAAAAAGCATAAAATATTCTATTGTAGTGTCAGCAAGCAAAGTATTTTTTCATGTTTGAGGTGTACTGTGAAAAAGGGTGTACTGTGGCTCATGTTTTCAAATACAGTGGTCCTCACCTTACGAAAGACCCAACAAACGAAAATTTCAAGTTACGAAACGCCTTCACGTTAAATTTTGGTCTCTAGATACGAAAGAAAATTCAAGTTACGAAACGCGAAATCTCAAAAATTCAAATAATGCGCGCTCAGCCACACACATTATACGCTTTTCTCAGACTGGATTTAAACTTTTCTCACATTTGTCTCTCGTTTAAACACTCAAACTTTCATAGATTTTCAACAAAATGTATTAATAGTGAAGCGTGTGGGGGGAGGGGGAGGGCGGTGTGTGTGCGCGCGGACACCTGTGTGATAGCCCGGCGCGGGGCTGCGAGCACGAGACCCGTGCTCAAACCGTGCCTCCTCTAGACCAGGTCTAAACCAGGTCTGAACCAGGTCTAAACCAGGATTAGACCACCGCGGCTCTTGCATGTGTTCGTTCATGCGCTCAGACTGCGTGCGGTCCCGAGGGGAGTCCTCGCTGTTCGCCTCAGCCGTGAGTCGAAACGAAACCAGGAAATAGACCCGCACACAGCGCTTTAATCCACCTGGTTTAGTCCAGGTTTAGTCCTGGTCCAGTCCTGGTTTAGTCCAGGTTTAGTCCTGGTCCAGTCCTGGTTTAGTCCAGGTCTAGACCTGGTCCAGTCCAGGTTTAGACCTTGGTCTAGACCTGGTATAGTCCACGTTTAGTCCTGGGTCTACAGTCTCTACGCAGGACACAGTGTTACATTATAAAAAAATGTTACACTATAAAAAAAAAAACTTGGAACGGATCAGGCCTTTTCCATTGAAATAGCTACTCAACTTACGAAAAATGCACGTTACGAAACCACTTAAGATAAGATAAGGTAAGATAAGACTTTATTTATCTCACACAGGAGAAATTTACTTGCCACAGTAGCTCCAGGACATTTGGACAAGAAAGAAAGTGCATGCAGGCAGGAATGGGATAAAGTAAGTAATAATAAAAATAGTAATAATAATAATAGTAACAACAAGCATCAACATGGAAATAATAGTAACAACAAGCATCAACATGGAAGAGAGGATATTGCACGTCTGGCCTATATGTTAGAATTATACAGTCTGATGGTGGTGGGGATGAAGGATCTGCGGTAGCGCTCCTTCTTGCACTGGGAGTGTCTTAGTCGGCTACTGAAGGAGCTGCTCAGCAACTCAATAGTCTGGTGCAGAGGGTGAGAGGTGTCGTCCTTAATGGACATGAATTTGGCCAGTACCCTCCTCTCAGCCACCTCCTCTACACGGTCCAGAGGACAGCCCAGGACAGAGCTGGCCCTCCTGACCAGCTTATTAAGTCTCTTCCTGTCCCGTTCTGTGCTGCTCGGGGCCCAGCAGACGACAGCGTAGAGGAGAGCAGAGGCCACCACAGAGCCATAAAAAGTCTTGAGCAGAGGCCTGCTCACTCCAAAGGATCCTCAGTCTCCTCAGGAGGTGGAGGCGACTTTGGCCCTTCTTGTACAGGGCGTCGGTGTTGTGGGACCAGTCCAGTTTCTTGTTGAGGTGAACACCCAGGTACTTGAAACTGTCCACAGTCTCTATGTCCTGCCCCTGGATGTTCACCGGTGAGTGAGGTAGTGGTCTCCTCCTGAAGTCCATCACCAGCTCCTTTGTCTTACTGGTGTTAAGGCTCAGGTGGTTGCGCCCACACCAGTCCACAAAGTCACTGATGACCGAGCGGTACTCCAGCTCGTTCCCCTCCGACACACAGCCCACAATGGCCGAGTCATCAGAGAACTTCTGGAGATGGCAGCTGTCCGTGTTGTATATGAAGTCCGAGGTGTATATGGTGAAGAGGAAGGGTGAGAAGACAGTTCCCTGGGGAGCCCCGGTGCTGCAGACTACCACCTCTGACTCACAGCCGCGCAGCTGCACGTACTGTGGACGGTCAGTGAGGTAGTCGATGGTTCAGGCAGCGAGATGTCCATCCACTCCCTCCAGCTTCCCCCGCAGCAGCGCCGGCCTGATGGTGTTGAAGGCACTGGAGAAGTCAAAGAACATGACTCTCACAGCACTCCCGGCGGTCTCTAGGTGGGTGAGCGCCCGCTGCAGAAAGTAGATGACGGCGTCCTCTACTCCTACATTTGACTTGTAGGCAAACTGCAGCAGGTCCAGGGTGGGGCTCACCACAGAGCGGAGGTGGCTGAGGATCACCCTCTCCATGGTCTTCATGAGGTGGGAGGTAAAGGCGACTGGTCTGTAGTGGGCCGGTTCCCACTTCTGGAACGAATTAATTTCGTTTTAGTCCAGGCCTGAGACTTATCGCATGCCTCAGCATTTTGGGAAATCTATAATTGATTCAAGATGCATGTCGCAGAGTGTGCACAAAGTAAGAAGCAAGAGACAGAACAGAAGAGAACAGAAAGGCTTGACTCAAGATGTCTGAGGTCTGCAACTTAATACAACTTAATAGGTTTTTTGTCTGAAACTATAAAATAAGTGTGTATTTTATGAGACAACAGAGTGGGATAAATTGCAACAGAAAGTACCCCACTAAACCATCATTTTGAGGACCTATTTATTTATTTATTACAGTATACAGTATATATACAGTACATATAATTACAGGTAGGGATGTCCCGATCCGATCACGTGATCGGAACTCAGCCCCAATCACGTGGTTTTGGATAGGATCGAACCTCCCGATCAGGATCGGATATATATGTATATATATTATTATTTTTTAACATATCCTAGATGAGATCTATGGTTATGCGGTGAGTCTCACAGAGTGAGACTCCACAGAGAAACATCAACGCGTGCGGCATGACATGCTATTGGTTAAATACACAGAAGCAGGCAGCTCGAAGTTCAAAGTGTGAGTACAGAGAGGAGAGAACAAGAGCGCTATAATGAGAGCTATAAGAACGCTATAATGTTTGGTGAGTATGTCTGCGGTCTGGAAATACTATAAAGTTGATGACAACAACATTGCCATAGCAAACTGTGGGATATGTAAACTTGGGATTGCAAGGGGTGGAAAGGAAAGGGCGACATTTAACACAACAAACCGATACGGCACCTCAAAAACAAACACCCAAAGACGAGTCAGCTCACGCTGCAGGAGAGTTTGAAAAGGATAGAAAAATGCCCCTTGACAGTGCGAAGGCCCAGGAGAACACAGCCAGGAGCACAAATGATCTCAATGAGTGACCTACCATTCGCCTTTGTAGAGAACCCTGGATTTCTTATGCTTATGGAGCACGTTGAACCTCGATTTGAAGTGCAATCTTGCCACTATTTCACAGAGAAAGCTCTGCAGCTCTTTAAGATTTCTGACAAACTACATGTCCTACATCCGTGACAGTGTACTTTTTATGTATTATGTAAGTATCTGATCAGGACTCAGTATCGGCAGATACTGAAAATCAAATGATCGGAATCGGATCGGAGGGCCAAAAAGCCTGACCGGGATATCCCTAATTACAGTATACAGTATAGTGTACAAGTATTTAAAAATATGTTTCTAAAAAATCATTAGATTAGATTAAAGTAAGTTATTTATTTATTTATTTATACCTCTGATTTACAGAGTTTAGTGCTTCACCTGCTGATTCTGCAGAAATACTCCTTTTTCTCAGTCCTCTGCATATTTTTTGTTTATTTTTTTCTTTTTTATTTTTATCCAACAAAAAGTGCCCCATTAGGGCTCAACATAAATAGCCAATTCATAGGTTTCAATGTCATAGCTGACTTGTGAGGACTTTTTCCCCACTCAAAAATATAATATTTAGTTTGTTAATGTTTGTTAATCACTACGGCAACAGTGGTAGTTTCTCTATGGACAGCCTATTCATGGGTTATACTTTTTTTGCTATATGTGAAATTCTGAGGACTTTTCACCAAGCAAAAGAACAATATTTTGTTTTTGAATTGCTAATCGTTATGGCAACAGCGTTAATTTTTCACCATGGATTCAAATTTCCGTGACAGGTCCTGTATGAGAGCATTAAACAGAGATAAAGGAAACTTTGACCTGTATTTAGCACCAATAATGTGCTCACTGTCATACTCAGACCTTCTCAAAGCTAATTAGCCACATATGAAGGGCCCAGTCATTATTTCAAAACACAGATCCCCTAATTAAGCTTTGGAAGAGGTTTCTATGGTAACAGCAGCCGTAACCACGGAGGTGGCGAGGGTGACTAATGCCATTGAAAATTTCGCAATATGGTACCTTTAATAAGACGGGTAGATAGACATAATGTTTATACATTTTGTTTTCCACATCGACTGACTTATGAATTAATTGTATACAAGAAATGGAGCTACGGAGGGAACACTTGCTTCAACAGCCCAATACTACACAAAACTGACTCGTGAGCTTTAAATAATGTTAGAATGTTGTTACTTCCACAAAAAGAGACATGGAGTTGTGTTGTTTCATTCACAAGTTTGAGTAACTCCTTCAAAAGTTCAAAACTCTATGCACAGCTTCCAGGTGCTGGTAACAACAGGAACATTGAGTAATTCCAGAAAAAAAGGAAGTTTACCGCACACTCGCTTGACTTTACTCTCATTACTTTATTGGGCTTAGCGAAAAGTAACTCCTTGTTTATTAGTCTGTCTATACCTCCAAATTCAAAATGTTGTTCCACCTTGTGATGTCATGTAATGGTAGTTCTCAAGTGAACATCTACATTATAAAAACATAAAAAAAACATACTATATTTTTCAGAAATTATGCTTAAATGAGTATCTAGGCGTAACTAGTTCGATATTAATTACCTCCCTGGATGAGTAAGGGATTAAGATAAGATAAGATGAGATAAGATAAGACTTTATTGATCTCACACAGGAGAAATTCACTTGCCACATTGGCTCCAGGCAGCTTAGTGCAAATGATTAGACAGACATCTTAGTATTGTAATGGAAATATGATGTAATGTCTTTGTAGGATTAATTCATTTGTTCAAGGACCCTGACAAACAAAGAATAAACTAACTTAATTTATACTAAAAGACCTGCTACAGTGTAAGTGGTGTACATGGGCCTGACCTGTGCGGACTCGCTCATCTTCTGCTCAAACTCTCCTCCCACGCGGTTGTACTTCTCGATGCACAGGGCAAACGACTCTGCCGCTTTCCTAGACTTCAGCTCCGCCTAGTGACACCAGGAGGAACAGACAAATATGGTCACTGCTGGAGGAATATCACTGCGGTAACGCCAGACTGGTATGTGCTGAAGGCAAATATTTGAAGCAGATTGGTCCAGACATCAGCGGAACAAGCAGAGAAATCAAACTTTTGTTAAAGAAACTATACATAAGATTTAGTTTTTAAAATCCTTAATCATGACCTATCCATGCTCCCTGATATGCTAAAGACATGGTCGAATGGAATAAACTTTTACTGGTAACAATTCTAATGCTGATTTATTCTTTATAATTACAAAAACACAGACAAGTTCTCTATGTTCTAATTTGGTGTTTTGGTTCTCAAGATTGTTATCCAATCAGAAAGCAAAATGGACCTCACATGAGTCTCTCATTTGGGTTGCTTGTTTCTCATTTGGGTTGCTGAAATCCAGTTAGTGTAAACTTGAAATGCCTCTCTCTGATCTGACCTGTCACTACCCAAACCCCAGCACCTGCATCCAGTCATGAATGAGTGCTAGTGCAGCCTCTGCAGCTCAGTCATGGACTGGCTATATACTAAGAATGAGATAAACCTGTATGTATCCTGTGCCTGTATTGGCAACAGAGGTGCAGTTCGGTTTGTAATACTTTTTAAAACGGTAAGAGAGCAGGCTACATACAGTTCCTTTCAAATCCAGCTCCAGAAAGCCACATCTTTCCTGTCTACAAATGCATAAATTGCTTACCCTCTGCCTTTTTCAAAAGCAAAATGGACTGAATTTGGCCAAAAAAGGCTGAGCTATTTGTGCTTTTCTGATTCTAAAATGTGATGATGTCGTTCTCATGGGGAGGCAAGAACCAGACTTGCCTACTGATTACATTTGTCATGAAATGTACTAAAGGTAAATGCACAGATATTGCACTTGATCATTTCTGTTATTGACTAGACCAGTGTTGTATAGTAACGAAGTAATTAGGGGTGTGCAAAATAATCGTCATGACAATGCATCGCGATACTAACTTTCACAATATACTGCATCGATTCTTGATGCCAAAAATCAATTTTTAGTAATTAATAATTATTTATTTATTTATTAATAAATAAATAAATAAATTACTAGTTGTTGCTTTTTTTATAAATCCTATGCACTTTTTTCTTTGTGAAAGGGTATTGTTTGTTATGATGGTCGCTACCTCCAAAATGGCAAATGTTTGAACATCATTTTTTGTTTTAGAAAAAATCCTATGCACTTTTTTTTTGTTATTAATTGGTTTGGTTTATTTGTTTTTGTTATTCAATAAATTCAGTTATGATTTGAGTTGCTCAGAGTTCTGTATCAATTGAAGACACTACCCAGATACACAGCCACTGATATTTAAGTTATCCTCTTTCTTTTTGTACATTTTCACTGAAGTATGTCGAATATATTGCAATGCATCGCAATAATTCAAGTATCGTGATGCATCGTGATAGTATCGCATCGTGGCATATGAATCGTGATTCTAATTGAATCGTGACTTCTTTGCCAATACCCACCCCTAGAAGTAATAATACTTCACTACTGTACTTAAAGGAAAAATAAAGTTTTTTACAATCTGAGCCTTATTTCGGTAATAAAACAAGTTGTTTTACTCACCCATAGCACTTTGGTGTCATATGGAGCACTTCCAGAGATGTTTTAGATTTGCGGTTAGCCTAACGCGACTTCTAGTCATAGCTCGGGGCATATAATATATTCCCCAAGCATGTAATATGCCCCGTGCGGGCTCCAAATAACACAAACTTTAGCACTTTTCAAATCATAGAAGCTCAATGTCTTAGTCTACACTTTCGTTTGAGTCAAAAGTGGCCTGTAATCCGAGATTTATCCATAGTTTACAGCTTTGCGTTTCATGTTTGGGTCCCGGGAGCTGAGAGCACAGTCCGCACATGCACACTGGTGTCCTCATCTACTCGAAACTATGGCTAAATCTCGGATTACAGGACACTTTTGCTTCAAACGAAATCGTAGGCCAAGACATCGGGCTTCTATGATTTGAAAAGTGCTAAAGTTTGTGTTATTTGGAGACCGCAAACATTTGCCCCGAGAACTCACATTATGGAGATCGCAAATCTAAAACATCTCTGGAAGTGCTCCATATGACACCAAAGTGCTATGGGTGAGTAAAACAACTTGTTTTATTACCGAAATAAGGCTCAGATTGTAAAAAACTTTACTTTTCCTTTAAGTACATTTTGGGAGACTTTGTACTTTACTTGAGTTTTTAAAAAAATGATAACTTTTACTTTTACTTCACTACATTTCTGAATTTAATTCCATACTTTTACTCTGATACATTTTCAATGTGCCGTTTAGTTACTTGTTACAAAAAAAAAACAAAAAAACCTCTACTGACTGAAGAAAGTCAGGACGTGCCTGGGCTTGTTTGCTACTTGTGCATGACAATCAGCCTACACCTGTTGGTTTCATGCAGCTAGTTTAATCAGTCAACATCCCTGATGGAAGAGGAGACAGCGTCCACGTCGGCTACAAATGAAGGGGGACCTGACCATGAGCATCCCTGGCTGTACTTAAACACAATGTTCTCTTACGCTGATATCAAGGATTCGTATAACGCATTTTGTGCCTGCATTTACTTGCTCATAGGACGGCGTTTCATGGATATCACCAAACCCAATATCTTCGACAGTGCTCCATGACACAAAACTACCATGGGTGAGTCGAACATGGTGTTTTACAGTAGAATTAAGGGCGGGGGGTTAAAAATATTAAATTCAGACTGCCTTTGCTTGATACTTTTACTTGTACTTTTAATTACATTACTTGAGTACATTTATTTTTACATTACTTGTCATACTTAAGTACAAGAAGTTCCAGATACTTTAAGACTTTTACTCAAGTAACATTTCAGTCAGTGACTTCGACTTTTACCAAAGTCATTTTTGGGAGGGGTACCTATACTTTTACTTGAGTTTGATTTTCCACTACTTTATACAACACTGGACTAGACTGAGTAATCTTGTATTACAACAAAAATCAGCATTTTAACTATAATAATTTTAGCTGCCCCCCATGTATATTAAATATTATTGCCCGATAGAATGTTGTGATGTCATCTGAAACCCAGCACTAAACTCTACAGTGAGCCCATGTATTTGAGCCAGTACTCCATAGTTTATGCTCATATAATTCTAACCTTCTCCACTTCTTTCTGTGGTGCTCCTTCCTTCTTGAGTCGTTCCAGTTCCATACACTTGGTGTGGTACCCCTCTTTGGACTTCTGCAGGTGCCCGTTCTGAACCTGCAGGGCCTGGACTGCCTCTACGGTGCCCACCATCTCCTCTTTTGTCTGATACATAACAAAGGTCTACAGATTAAACTGTGCCCTAGAGACTGTATATTAAATAAAGTAAATACAAAGAGCAGACACAAAAGTACCGGTAATTGGATTTGGGTGAGATACAACAGAACGGACAGAGGGCAGACCATGAGAAAGCAAAGTCCCATACAATCCATACGTTTCAGAGTGATGAAATCTAGCCTGGGAATTCCCAGGCCGCTTCCGTTCGTTTCAAACTGTGATATGGTCAGGTGTTAACCAGACTAGATGAAATCCGCTGCCATGGCAGTTAACAATTCAAAAAAAAAAAAAAAAAAGATTTCTGAATAAAGAGAAGTGCTTAAAACAGCGTCTATTTGTGGGTTTCATCTTGTTTATACTTTCTCATGATCTGTAAAGAAAACAGCATCTTGATTATTTGGTTATTGTGAGCTTCTCTTATCATCAATACATCATCAATATTTGTTGGTATATTTTACAAAACAAAGTTGTGGTAGGATTGCAATTTGTTTACGTATGTGATTTTTGATTACTCAAATGAGTGTGTTGTACAACATAAACAGAATAAGGTGCACTAAGTAATTTCAGATCTGTGCAGAGATAAGAATGTATGTATTTTTAGCAATAAAAATACCAAGTGCAAGTTTGATGCAAGTCTAATGTCATACTGGGGAACACTGCAAGCAAAGCAATAACCATGGAGACAAAAAGGTGAGTCCCTTCTACCACAGGGGTGCTCACACTTTTTCAGCATGCGAGCTAATAATAATAATAATAATACATTTTATTTCAAGGCGCCTTTCTAGACACTCAAGGACACCGCACAAAGACAATCAATTAAAAACAATTAAAAACAGGCAGTATATACAAAATAAAACTAAGAGAATGGACAAAGCAATACAAGTAAAATGAAACAGTCAGCAGGGAGAGAATGATTAAGTGGGGTAAGATATTTTGAAAAGATGGGTCTTGAGTCTGGATTTAAAAATTGGTAGTGATTGAATGTTCCGGAGGTCTGGGGGGAGTGAGTTCCATAGATGGGGAGCAGAGCGGCTGAAGGCCCTGCTCCCCATGGTGCTGAGACGAGCGGGAGGGACTGTGAGGTGGGCTACTTATAAAATGACCAAGTCAAAATGATCTACTACAACAAAAATGCAAATAATTTATTTATTTATAGCGCGTATTGAGGAGGGAGCCTGTGTGCTCTATGAGCAGGAGAAGAGAGTGTGAAAAGGAGAGGCGTGCTGACGTGAGGCACGGACAGGTAGGATGTTTTAAAAAGTTTAACCTGCTCTGTGATACACGCTGGGACACAAAGGTACACACTGCAACGGACAAGCTGTGTACGCTGGTGGCGCACGTGGTGACGTGCAGTGTCCGCGGGCTCGAGTGCACAGGCTGCAGTGAGAAGCCCTGCGTGGTCCCGCATACCGGTAAAAGTTTATTGCTGACTGCAGCGGCCATAATGAAATATTATCACAGTCATCTCGAGACCAAGACTGGTGTTGAGTACTACGACACTACGATCTACCCACACTACCTTGGCAATCGACTGGTAGATCGCGATCAATGTATTAAGCACCCCTGCTCTATCAGAAATATTACATAGTGCACTTTCAGTAAAGAATCCAGATCCCACAGTGATCCCAGCCCTACACACACAGGCTATTTTAGCTGTACCTTGCGATGAACTTTGACCTGCTCCTCTGCATACTTGTTGATGTCTCTGATTAGGTCGTTCATTTTCCTCATGAGCTCCAGGTGACATAGCGCCAGTTTGTCCGCAGACACTCGGAACACGTCCCACATCGGAGCAAATGTCCTGGAATAACACAAACATAAGAGATTATACGGGTATTTTGGAAATCTTGTATGAGCACAAAAGCTAAATGCTCTTAATCTTGAACTTAAAACTGTCAACATTTTCATAAAAATTTTCCAAAAAAATTCCAAAAAAAAAGAGTGCATCATAAACTTCTATTAGAGAATATTCATTGATTTCAGCAATATTTTGAGAACTTTACCAACTCAAAAGATAATTTTTTATGCATTGTTAACATGTTTTTAAAGCAGCACTATAACATTTTTCTATTGGAGAGCTTGCCATCTGTTATTATTGCATTCCCTTGAATATTCCACAGTATTCAATCCTATCTGTTTCCATGGAGGCAAGCCAACAGAGCAGGTCATATCTGTGAGGTGAATGCAAGATATACAAGTGCAGTTTATGCAAGTTTAATACCATACTGTGGAACATTCCAGGCAAAACAATAACAGTTCTCCTTTAATAATTCTCAATCCAAAAAGAGAGATATAGATTTTTTTTTATTGTCTCATTAATAGTCCTGCATAATTGATTTGAATGTATTTATTGTCACCTCTAGTTACTTATAACAATGTACACTTAAAGTTCTTCTGAATTTGACTGTTACTGCTTGCTTATACTGCAACACACTGGCAATGCGTTCAGCTTAAAGTGCCTTCTGTATTCGAATGTTTTGTCCAAAAGCGTTCCCTGTTTAAAATAATACATGGGGGTGAATAATGAGAGAAAGGAACAGCCCACAGACTGCAGAGATCTATGTGTGTGTGCGTAAATCTCCTGACAGGTATAAAACTCCTGACAGGTGCAAATCCCACTATGGCCTGTTCCAAAAAGCTGAGAATTGCTGCAAAGCTACAGCTCATCACTATTTGGTGGCAGTTTGGCTTGTGGATGTTACCGCTCAGCATTTTGTCCTTCTTGTCGCGATGGTACAAATAGATTAATGAAGAAAGTGCTTTGCAGAATACAGAGCATGGATGGTTATTATTTTGAAATACATTACAAATAGAGCTGCCAGTTTGGGGGGAAAAGCCCATTCTTCCTCCTCCTCAAAAGCTGATAAATACCATCCTATCCGGCAACACAATCACAGGAGACAGCTTAAAGGGATATGCCACCCCCAGGGCAAATTTGGGCATCTCCCCACAGTCCAGAGACTAAAATAAGTGGTGGAAAGCGTTTTCCTGCTCACCCAGCCATTGTCCGAGTCTGTCGCCACTGACCGCCGCGGTATCTGGTGCTCCTCCGCCTTAGACTGGAGTCTAACGTCGCCAGAGAAAGATTTCGGCCAAAAGGAATTAATTTGCTCGATGCGTTTCCCAATTACTTTATGTGTAGTGCGCATTCATATCGAGTGCAAATAAATGTGCAAATCAACACGGAGAGCTTGACTTGGTCATTTTGGGTGGGAACTATTTTCCAGTGCGGAAGAATAGTCGAATCACGCAGTACGCTGCCAGGGGAATCCCACTTACGCACCGGGAAGGGAGTTCCCCTGTTGCACAACGTGGTGCGTGATTCGACTGTATTCTTCCGCACTGGAAAATAGTTCCCACCCAAAATGACCAAGGCAAGCTCTCCGTGTTGATTTGCACATTTATTTGCACTCGATATGAATGCGCACTACACATAAAGTAATTGGGAAACGCATCGAGCAAATTAATTCCTTTTGGCCGAAATCTTTCTCTGGCGACGTTAGACTCCAGTCTAAGGCGGAGGAGCTGCAGATACCGCGGTGGTCAGTGGCGACAGACTCGGACAATGGCTGGGTGAGCAGGAAAACGCTTTCCACCACTTATTTTAGTCTCTGGACTGTGGGGAGATGCCCAAATTTGCCCTGGGGGTGGCATATCCCTTTAAAGGGCCTATATTACACTATTCTATCTATAGCCCTATTCGGACGGGATTAGTTTTATGGGGTGACATGGGGTAAAGTAATAATTACCAGGGAATTTAGTCCTATCTGAACGCGCCATGTCCGTAAACATAACGGAGTATGTCTGTGAAATTTACAGCGAGTTTCACCTTCTGTAAAACGGTCTGGAGGAATGACCATAGGTAATATTAATCCCGTGCGAATGCGACCCTCGGTAAAGATGTATGTAATATTTCGTCACATCCGTTTAAAGAAAACATTTACCGCAGTTTTCAAACACGGAGGAGCTTGAAGCGCTTTGTTTCGCCGGCAAACAAAATGATCTACCGGTACTCTCAAACAAACGCACACATCGACCAATGAAAAAGACCAAGAGGGATAAATCAGTCGTCAGAGGCATGAAACTTCTGCTTGTTTTAGGTCATGTATGCTCTATTAGTCCTGATTATGGGACATAATTTGCATAGTTCGCTAATATTACACATAGGCTAATCATGACGTGCACGGCAACGAATACGTGACGGCAGAGCGTAAACAAACTCCTCCCATGTCAAATAAATATTACGGACATTTCTTGTCCTGTGTGAATGGGGTCATTTATATTCCAGAGGTCCTGTGATAAACCCACATTACTCTACATCCCCCTGTAGAACTAATCCTGTCCGAATAGGGCTTATGTTATAATGTTGTTTCCTCATTAAAAACATGCCTGGAGCTTTGTTTCATTCACATGTTTAACACAAACATCCTGCATATTTAGCCATTGCTTTTCTCAAAATAAAAACACCTGTTCCACCTTGTGATGTCATATGGTAAAACAGGAAGTGCACCACTGTGTTTTTTAAAATCCACACAGCTTTACTAGAATCAATTGGATGATTTCAGTCCTGAAAATACAAATCTCTTCTGAGCTAAAAGTAAAAAGGTAGTCAACTTATGATAATTAGCACTTCATGACATCACAAGGTAGAACAGAGCATTTTGAGCTCTGGAGATGCAGACAGACTAATAAAAAAAGATTACTCAAAGATGTGTGAATGAAACAAAACACAAATCTAGGTACGTTTTTGATGAGGTGACAGCATTATAATGACTAAAAGTCCTTTTTTATGTCATATAGGAAATTTTGCAGTTGACCCAATAATACCGTTTTGAGTTACGTTAAATTGACCAGTAATGATGAATAATACACATTCCATATACCGGCGGATTTTTATATTGTCCATGCTTAGTTTAATGGAACACATTTTTATAGCCATGTTGTAATAACACTTCTGGTTATTATGATGAGAAAATGACATTGCCTTAAAGACAGTCACAGTACCATATCTGTGAGGCCATGTGTAAATTATAAATATGGACATTTGGTGTGGAGCAGATGGTTCTCATTCATATCTCATACACTGACATACTGTTTGCTCTATAATTGTGTTGCCGTAGTGACAGGACATATGTCGGAACCTTACCGAGGCAAGAGGGGCAGTTCTGTGCTACTTACCCCAGTGCACTGCTGTTACTCGCAGTCTTGGCCAGTTTGCTCATGGACTTTGAGTAGCTCTCCTCAATAGCAGCCCTGAAAAAACATAAGATACAATTTGTTTTATTCATATTCATCGGTCAAAAAATTACATTATTTTATATTTTGTCTTTCATCTTAAAACAAACAAAGCTTTCAATATTAATTTCCTGAAGTCAAATGAAAACGCACACCAAAGTGCTTGTAGAGGTGCAAATGCAAGGAGTAGCGATTTAGATGGTCAATGTCCAAAATTTAAAAAAAAAATTTGGACATCAGCTCTCTGAGTGTGCTTTTTTGTGCATTTTTTCACCTTTAAATATTCATTTCCTGACCATAAACAAAACAGACTCTTAATCTCAATATAGTTACATTTCTTCATCCAAACAGATCACTGACAATAATTGAATCTGTCTTGATTAAAATTAGTACTTTGTATTGTAACTCCATTAAAACAAACAACAAATTGAACACTTTTTTTTACCTTCAGTGAATAAAGTCATAAACCTTAACTTTTAAGGTGCACTATGTAACATTTCTGGGGTGTCAGGTGTTAGAAGATCTGACACTTGCTTCTATCCCTGACATTGTTATTCCTTTGGTTAGCACGTTCTACAGTTTGCATTAAACACATTCGTCTTTATTCCAGTAAAGGCAAAGAAATACCTTGAAAACATGCATTCTAACTGAGCAGGTTCTCAATGGATCTAACCTGTATCTGTGGTATCACCTGCTTGTCTGCATGGAGACAGATAATGCCATACTGTGGAACATTCCAGGCAAAGCAATAGCATTTCTAAAGAGACAATCCAAAACCATACCACCACTTTTATAGTATACAGTAATCCCTCGTTTATCGCGGGGGTTAGGTTACAGAAATAACCCGCAATAAGAGAAATCCGCAAAGTAGGACAACTTTATATTTTACAATTATTCTACATGTTTTAAGGCTGTAAATGCCTCACCACACACATTATACACTTTTCTCAGACTGGAATGAACCTTTTCTCACATTTATCTCTTGTTTAAACACTCAAACTTTCATAGATTTTCAACAAAATGTATTAATTGTGAAGCGTGGGTAGAGACACGGCCCCGGAAGCCCCGCCGGACGCGCGAGGAGCACTGCCCCAGGACGCGACGCGCACCAACCCCTTGGAGAAGTGCGCGACACGTGCATCCCTCATCGTGGACAAATCCGTGACAGAGCAACGTGACCGGCGCGACGCCGCGCGTACACCGGGGCTGCGAGCACGAGATCGAACCGGCGCCCAGAGCACGTGCCCTCAGCCCGAGCCCCAAACCAGCCGCACGAAACCAGCAAAGAGTGGTTTAATCCTGGTTTAGACCTGGTCTAGTCCCGGTTTAGTCCTGGTTTAGTCCTGGTCCAGTCCTGGTTTAGTCCTGGTCCAGTCCTGGTTTAGTCCAGGTCCAGTCCAGGTTTAGACCTGGTTTAGGCCTGGTCTAGACCTGGTTTAGTTCTGGTCTAGACCTGGTTTAGTCCACGTTTAGTCCTGGTCTAGTCTCTTAGCCAATCAGGACGCAGAACACAATGTTACACTATAAAAAAAATGTTACACTATAAAAAAAAAAAATTTAAATCCGCGAAACAGCAAGGCCACGAACAGTGAACCGCGATAGAGCGAGGGACCACTGTATATGGTTAATTAAAGGAAAAACAACATTTATGATACACTAGGGCTGAAATGTAAAATTTTCTAATTGCAAAATTTTAGAAAACGATTGTAATTTTCTATTTATGTTCCAACAATAGGAGTGTTCACAGTTCACAATTTGATCATAGAAAAGGGGAATTAACACCTAAGAGAAGAGCAAATATGAGATGTTTTCCACATTTGAGAGGCATACTGTATGTTACAAATAAGTGTGTGATTGGATTTTATTCACTGTCCACCTGGTCCCAGAACCTCTTGAATTTAAACAGAAAGTAGAAAGACTAGCTCACCATTCTCCAGTAGCACAACTATAAGGATTTACACAGTAATCCCCCCTTTAAATTGTCAGTACTTATGCAGTCTGATCACATTACAGCCTCTTCTAATGGCCTCATGTGTACTCTGGTGTACAGTTTACTTTGGCTCAAACAGCAGAATCCTCCTCCACTTGATAAAGTTTCATTTGCATTGGTACGGCCTGTCACGACTCTGAAG
Source organism: Paratrypauchen microcephalus (assembly GCA_036785185.1). Lineage (NCBI taxonomy): Eukaryota > Metazoa > Chordata > Actinopteri > Gobiiformes > Gobiidae > Paratrypauchen > Paratrypauchen microcephalus. The sequence goes on from JAVJIX010000131.1 coordinate 942,742, forward strand.
AGCCAATATAACTACAGAAAAAATTACAATAAACACAGGTATTGCCACTGACACTAATAAAGCATGATAAATATACCCACCATTACCATCACCACCACTATCTGCTTGTCTCCATGGAGATGTTATTGCTTTGCCGGAAATGTTCCATGGTATGACATTAAACACATCAATCTTGCATTTAATCATTCATTACGGGTGTTTCTAGTGCTTAAAACTATAAGAATTCCTTCTGCGAATAGGAGCGACTCTCCACAGATCTGAGCTGTAATGTAGAGTAGGGCTGTAACCTGCTTATCTCCCTTGTGATAGGTTTAATCTAGTTTCCTACATGTGGTTTTATACGTGTCAGATCCAGACCATTCTAAAACTATTCTGAAAATTTCTCTTTTCATTCAAGCCCCATGTCCACCCTCTTCTATCCAGTGGTGAGTATTCAGAAAATGCAGACTTCAGAAGTTGTTTTAGCTCAATATTACAATGAACAAAATGTAAAATAATTATATAATCTAGTTTAATCAAGTCTCATATGTGACCAGCCACGCAGAAACCCGCCACAATATCGGCATTAGTGAAACCCAGATAATCGAATTTTAAGTAATTTTCAAAATTTGTGATTTTCGTTTCTTTGCAGAATGTGCTAGTTGAGATCATGAAGAAGCCACTCCATGTTTCAGATAACAGCATTAGTTGCGTTAAAAACATTTTTTATTTCAAATTGGCTTGTTTTTCGGAAAGAAAGGAGGCGTGCATAAATCACCATAATTTCCCACGCTCGCACTCCCGCCAATCATATTCCGAGTAGTGCCGATGTGTTTTCCCCTGTTCGCCTATCAGCTGTGAGGAGCTCATGAATATGTATGCTTCATTTCAAGAGAATGACATGAAAATGGACTTTTAACTTCTACTTGGACACAGGACAGGTTCGGGAGACGTCCATTTCTCCAGAGCTCATGTACAGAGTGCAGTCTACGAATTTAGCTCCGAAAGTCGGTGGATATACGCGATACGCACATACACGTGGAGATACGCAAATTTTCAGACAACACGGGGTGAGTCATATTATTATCATATTATTTCTGCATCAAATGGAGATATTAGGCAAAAGCAGGGCCTATTAGGCAAAAGCAGGGCCAATAATAATAATAATAATAATAATAATAATAATAATAATAATAATAATAATAATAATAATAATAATAATAATAATAATAATAATAATTATTATTATTATTATTATTATTATTATTATTATTATTATTATTATTATTATTATTATTATTATTATTATTATTATTATTATTATTATTAATAATAATAATAATAATAATAATAATAATAATAATAATAATAATAATAATAATAATAATAATAATAATAATAATAATAATAATAAAAATAAATAATAATAATAATAATAATTATTATTATTATTATTATTATTATTATTATTATTATTATTATTATTATTATTATTATTATTATTATTATTATTATTATTATTATTATTATTATTATTATTATTATTATTATTATTATTATTATTATTATTATTATTATTATTGGGAGGCAGTATCTCAGTTGGTAGAGCGCATGCCTAGTGATCCAGGGGTTGGCGGTTCGAATCCCGGACGGATGGACCGCGTGTGGTCCCAGCTCCCACAGATGAGCGCTGCCATTGTGTCCTTGGGCAAGACACTTAACCCCACCTCGCCCCCAGTGTCTGCGGACACTGGTAGCCCCCATGGCAGAAGATAAATCAAGGCCCGTTGTGACGTGAGCCGTCCTCCTGTGGACCCACCACCCGCGGGGGGATTCATGAGGGGTGGTGCATTGTGTTCTGGGCAGTGGAACACTGCTTGGACTGCTGCCCCCACGACCCAGAGAATGGAAAAAGCAGAAGATGATGAATGAATGAATAATAATAATAATACATTTTATTTATAAAGCGCTTTTCAAGACACTCAAAGACGCTGTACAAGAGATAAAACAAGTAACAAAACAATAAACAATCAGAAAAACATTAAACATTAAGAAACATTAAAAGCAGTTTTAAAAAGGTGAGTCTTGAGCAGTTTTTTAAAGGTCAGAGCAGTCACGGATAGGTTGTGGGAGTGAGTTCCAGAGGGTGGGGGCAGCAATGGAGAAGGCTCTGTCACCCCAGGTTCGGAGCTTGGTCCTGTAGGGGAGGGACAGGAGGTTGGTGTTGGAGGAACGGAGGGAGCGGGATGGGGTGTGGCGGTGCAGGTCAGAGAGGTATGATGGGGCCAGGTTATGGAGGGCTTTGTGGGTCAGGAGGAGGACTTTGAATTGGATACACTGAGGGATGGGGAGCCAGTGGAGGTTTTGGAGGACAGGAGTGATGTGGTCTCGGGAGCGGGTGTGGGTGAGGAGGCGGGCAGCAGAGTTTTGGATGTATTGGAGTTTGTTGAGAGTTTTGGAGGGTAGACCATAGAAAAGGCTATTGCAGTAGTCGATTCGAGAGGTGATGAATGCATGAATGAGAGTTTCGGCAGCAGAGAAAGAAAGGGATGGGCGGAGTCGTGCAATGTTTTTGAGATGAAAGAAAGCAGGAAAGGTTATGTAGTTTATGAGAGTGTGGTGTCAAAAAGAATGCCAAGGTTTCGGATGAGTGGGGATGGAGTGAGGGTTGTGTTGTCTAAGGTCAGGCTGAAGTCTTGAGTGGATTTGGTGATGTTTTTGGGGCCAATAATGATTAAGTCGGATTACAGGTGATTCTGACTTAACATATTATCCTGTGTATTATATAGACTTTTTTTTATAAAAGCATTTCTATTTTAACAAAGTACCTTCTAATTCTGACCTGCCTTGAAACGCCACACCACAGTGATAGTCAGTGATGGGGCAGGGCTTAGCTTAATGTCATGCAAATGAGCTCTGAAGGCCTGGACAAGAGAATCTTTAAAATGGCTTTTCTCAGCTCGTCGTTTTCAGATGTGCCGCTTTCAAATGGCCACAAATTTCAGATTTCCACGTGTAAGGCATCATTGGAACCAGCTTAGAATCTATAGTTTCAGAATCTGCTTTAGAATAACTCAAAACACCTCCGGGATAACTTGTGACTGCTTTTCCTGTGGCCTTTCACATCTTTTAAATCGATATAGTAATAATCTATGCAGTACAAGCCTATATCTGTGTACATATTAGAAGTTTGGTCTGAAAATAAATGCAGATCTTTGGACATAAAACTTTAATACAAAATTTAGTCCAGCTGGGTTGAACAGAATGGGAAAGCAGCAGTAAATGTGTTTTAATATAAACAAATGTCATTATTGCCGCTGATGGAGCCATTCTAACTACAGCACAGTGCAAAAGGGGGAGCCCATCTTTTATTTATGCCAGAGATATTTGACCTGTTAAATATTTAAACAATTGTGATTAGAAAAATACATTGATAAGAGAGACGGCAAAGAAAGCAGGCTCATTATAGTGAAAAATGCAACTAAAATGTGTGGTATAACAATGAAATGGAAAAAAATCTTACAATTACTTCCTGTATTTTTGTCTACAATTTCAGACAACCTTTGCAGTTATCCATGTCTTTGCAGAATTCACTACAAATATATAATTTTCTCCATTCTAACGGTACTTTGTAGCAGTCATCAACATTCTCTGGGGGGTGTAAAGCTAACTGTGGGCACTACTCTGTCTGAGGCTTTGTTAGAGTTTAATCTGAGCTTGATTTTAACACAATCTGACCATAAAGAACTGATTTAGTTGGAAGTACAACAGGTGAGCTGCTGTTAAACAAGTCTCAGGCATAGAATTACAGTCACAACAAGCACTAGCCAACAGTTTTACAGTTAGTCACTCTCACCTTTTTGTTTTTCCACCTAAAAAGACCACAGACTCACAGGCTCCTAATGAGTTGTTTAAAACCATTTTGTATTTTTTCTTGAGTTTTCAGATCATCTTAAAGGGACAGTGTGTAAGATTTTTACCCGTTAATTACCGAAATTGAAGATACCCATTCAAAAATACATTGTTTTCCAAGCCTTTTCACTTCCATCATGAAATCAAAGTATTCTTTTGGACTTAGATATAGTCACATAAAAGGGGAATCTTCCCCATGCAGAGGCAGCCATTTTAACTACGAGAGCCGCAGAAGGACATTTGGGCTCCGCCTTCGCCTTCGGCAAGGCTAGCGGTTTTGGGTAAACAACGACAAGCATGTTGCCGGATCACACGTCGTAATGGATCTAACACGAGTTTTGGACTAAATTGTTTTACTGGATTTTATTCGCTGGATCCTTACGGACAGATTCAGACCAAGTTTATGGTGAAATACTGAGTTTGACCTGTCCAGAGCCTTCAAAGGTAAGCTAAGCAACAAACCTCGTTTTGTGCTTTTCCGTATAAACTCCCCATGTGCTCGGGGACTGATTATTGTGCCGGGAAATGAATTGCATAGTCAAAAAGAGGAGACTGTAAGATTTCATTTGATGTGTAGATTGTCATGGTACACGATCGGGAATGTGTGCTTTCAAGCGAAAAGAAAAAAAAAAGCAATGAACGGGACCGCGTTGTATTTATACAGTAGCGGCGCGCGGTTCGCGCGCGGGTACGCGAGCTGTCCGCGTTACGGCGCGCCCGGGTGACCCTCGAGGTCTGCCGTAGCTAAAACAGGAAGTGCAATAGCACCATCCACCTATGCGCCACGAATCCTACACACTGGACCTTTAAAACTTTCTGACAGTGTGTGCATTGTGTCACCATTGTCACTGCTGAACATTCCACCACAGACACACACAGTAGTCAAGTTGTAAAATTAAACCAGGGGGATGGTGAAATGTTTCATTTATGTGACATATTTTCCATTTTCCATAGGATATATGTTATCACACATGTACACACACGCACACACACACTCTGGACAGACACACACACACACACACACCTTAGTCCTGGTTCAGACCTGGTTTAGACCTGGTTTAATCCTGGTTTAGACCTGGTTTAGTCCTGGTTTAGTCCTGGTTTAGACCTGGTTTAGTCCTGATTTAATCCTGGTTTAGACCTGGTTTAGTCCTGGTTTAGTCCTGGTTTAGACCTGGTTTAGTCCTGATTTAGACCTTGTTTAGTCCTGGTTTAGACCTTGTTTAGACATGGCTTATTCCTGGTTTAGTCCTGGTTTAGACCTGGTTTAGTCCTGGATTAGTCCTGATTTAGACCTTGTTTAGTCCTGGTTTAGACCTTGTTTAGTCCTGATTTAGACCTTGTTTAGTCCTGGTTTAGACCTTGTTTAGTCCTGGTTTAGACCTTGTTTAGACCTGGCTTATTCCTGGTTTAGTCCTGGTTTAGTCCCGGTTTAGTCCCAGGCCCCTGCTGTCAGCTAATATGTCCCTTTGATGCAGAAATAATATGATAATATAACTCACCCCATAAGAACACGGTCAGCTCCGTAGTTTGCGGTGTTGTCCGATAATTCGCGTGTCCACGTGTATGTGCGTGGAAACCGACATAATTATCCCAAGTCCCGAGGCGAGAGTTCCTTCTTACGTAGCATTAACGTAGCGTACATATTAACGGGGCTCGCTCACAGCTGATCAGCGAACAGGGGCAAACACAACAACGCTAAACGTCATGATTGGCAGGAGCGCGATTGGTGGGTATGCTGCAACATGATTGGAAGCCGGAGCGCAGTTTGGCCTATGATTGGCTCTTGGAACTGGCCACGATTCACGTTGGTCACCTATTTTGACTTCAAAACGGCGAATTTTGCCAAAACGTGAGAGATTTTCATGCCTGATTGATAAAATGCTACCAGGGATGGAAGAAGGGATGCCCATTTTAGAAGAGGGATGATTTTGACTATTTTCTCCCCCAGGGGGGATGCCATCCCCCCCTCCCTCAACTCAAGTACTGGACACACATGATAAACCCCCCAGCGTGATGCCACTGCAGTGCATCTTTAATGGGAAATTGGCACATGTAGTGCTATGACGCTGGCTATAAAGTAGATTTCTTCGTTTTGCCACTCTATTACAGCCTATCCAAAGTCCACAGACACAGGAGTCCTTCGCGCCTCTGATTGCCTGGGTGAGTTTGTGACACTCTCCAGCTGATTCACTTTTCTATTTCCCCTCTCTGATTGTTGCTCCCTGTTTTCCGAGAAAAAAAAAAAAAGAAATTTCTCTCCATCAGAATCAGGAGCAGATCGATGATTTGTGCTTTGTGCCTGGTTGGTATGGGAGTGACTGAAGGCCGTGATGGGGCTCCTGTGCTCAGCTGATTAGTAATTTCCCTGTGTAACTGCCACACAGTCAGAGCCGGAGTTTTAATAGGTCAATTTGAATCACACACTGGATGAACTGAATGAGGGCTGATGGATGCAGAGAGCAAGTTGACTTTTCTAAAGTATAGACACAACAAGATTTTCTACAACAAATATTTTGTTCTTTGCAGATGACAGCTATGGAGCTGAACAGTGACTGTCCACTCTGGTTCTGGAAGTCAATTTTCCATTATATTTTCCATAGACTTTTCTAAAAATGAAAATATTAAGAGTTCAAAGACATCACAGAGGCTGGTCAGCTATGTGGTAACAAATATCCATAACATGGGTTTAATTGCAAAAAGCACATTTAAAATGCAAGGTTCTACAAAATGTTTTAATAATTTAGCCTTTAATTTACATGGTGCGCGGTACAAGGATCCGTTACGTACTTGTCTCCATGGAAATGTTATTGCTTTGCCTGGAATGTCCCATGATATGACATTAAACATATCCTAGTATTAAGTAGTAGTAACTAGTATTCATTTATTATAGGTGTTTCTGTTGCTCAGAACCACAAGAATTCCTTCTACGAATAAGGGCACCACTCCACAGATCTGAACTGTAATGTAGCGCAGTAACCTGCTTGTCTCCCTGGTGATAGATTTTTAATCAATACTGTGGAACATTCTAGACAAAGCAATAACAATTTTCATGGAGACAAACAGGGTGTGGACCCAGTACTAGAGATGTTACGCAGTGCACCTTTAAATAAGATTATAGGTCTTGTGGTTATTAGTTACCATAGACCTGATTAGCCCTGAGCTTTCAAACTTCTAATGTAAAGATTTTTTTCTGAAAGTCTGGTAAAAACAAATGAGAAATTAAATTCCAGAATAGTTACAGCGTTTGCAATTTAATAAATTATGCCAACTCAAATTGAAATTTCAATTCAGTTCAGCAGCCCTAAAGGAAATGAGGCTCAGTGGTAGGAAATCTAGTGAGGCTGTGCTTACATGTCCTGCCTTGATCGTCTGTCAGGTTTAGATTAAACAGCAGAGTGGAGCAGTGAGGAAAACAGGAGACCAGAGGCTGCAAAAGGTCTGTCTCTGTCCACAGTCTTTTCTATTTAAGGAAAAGCATATCCGCTGTTTTCTGGACATTTTTTGGAGCAGAGTTAATTTACTTTTTTTCCTCCTCATATGAGTAACATCAGCACAAATGTAAAAATAATCACACATGAGCTTCAACCCACCAAGTCTCAAACAAGCCTCACCAATCACACTCAGTAAACCTACCAGGCTTTACGTTGGGTGAGTTTATTTGACATTTGCAGTTAAAAAAAAACACTTTGGAAACATGTGAAAGCTGCTAGTCTGGTTAACACCTGACCATATCACAAGTGAGATATGGGTCTGGAAACTCGCTTCGAAAAATCCCGTAGCGGAGGTGTGGTTAGCGATTGCCAACGGCCGTTTATTGGGCGTTATGAATGTCTATCATTGAGCGTATACGTAAGTCCATAGCCAATCATGTCAGTTGTCAGTTCAAACTACAAGCTTCCGTTTGTCATGTAGTACGCGTCACCGTCTTGCCACACCTCCCCCGCTCTCTGATTGGGGCCCTAAATCTGGGACTCTCGCTTGGACGAGTTTCCAGGCCGCCTTCCAGTTCGAAACGAACGGAAGCGGCCTGGGAATTCCCAGGCTAGAAAGCTGCTCAAAGTGCACCCAGAGACAAAAACAATTATTATAAGTATTATAAACAAACAGGAGTCTCTGTACTTGGGCACTGTTCTGAGAAGACGTACTGAATTTGTCAAGCCTTATAACTTCAGATAAAAAAGTATTTTCAAATATCTCCTTGTTAACAGTAAGTAAAGTAAACGATATTCTGAATATGTTCTCAGATAAATCCCGTCTAGACTTGGCACATTGGAGACTGTTCCGTTCCATCAGTAGCACCTCCTCCTCCTTTTCCGTTCCATCAGTAGCACCTCCTCCTCCTTTTCCTTCTCTTTTTCCTCCTCCTCTACTTCCTCTTCCTCCTCCCCCTGCTTCTCCTCCTCTTCTCATGAAACAAACTTACCTCTCGCGGACAAACTCTGCGAGCTCTTTGGCTGCCAACTGGCCGTGCTTCATGTTGTGGTAGAGAACATCGAAACCTGCATTTTTCTCCCCCTGTCAATGCAAAAATGAAAATATAATATTAGCGCAAATGTGAAAAAGCAATACAAATCAGTGAGTGCATTTACATGACCAGTAAAAATCAGATAACTAGAATAATCACATTACCCAATAGTTAGATCTGTTTTTGGCCTGTTTTTAAACAAGAGAAATCAGATTGTCAGAAATACCTGGTGATTGTGTCAGTGATTGTGTCACTATGTAAACTGTTGTATTTGGAAGACAAAGTACAATGATTTAAAAATAACTCTTTCATTCTTTCCTTTGCCACTTTAGTTTGCCATTGTTCCATAATTTTCCTTGTCAAAACCTGCAGATATTAAACTGAATGATGTTGATGTTGATTTACTGCTTACTTTTAAGACTTTACTTTTTACTCATCTGCCGTTCATCTTCACCTAGAAGCCATTCTTTTGAGGACAGTGAGGTTCAGATCTTAGCCAGGGAAAAGAACTGGTTTGAGAGGGGAGTTAAAGAGGCTATTTTTGTCAAAAAAGAGAATCCGTCGTTAAACAGAAATGGGGGAGTTAGACACAACTTGTCTCCCATCTATAATTCGATTCTCAAACCAAGTCAAAAACAGACAAAGAAACATTAGGACAGACAAGCCATTGCAGAGGGTGGAGAGGGTCGTTTGTATTGAATAGGGAGACGAATATGGACGCCAGAGAAATTTGAAATACAAAGAGACAGATTAGTTGATCGTTTCAGAGCTATTTCAGTGTAGTGAGCTCCTCCCTGCAGCTAGATATAAACAGGGTCTAACCAGCACTAGAACCAGAACTGACGAAGCCTCTCGGATGAGCGGAGAAACGTTTTTGACCAAACAAACTTTGTCCAGTTGACAAATTGAATTTCTCCATTTATCAATTTACTTTTTACTTTCATGTTTTAGATTTAGTCTATTGTAGGGTTGTCAAAATTATTGAAAAGATTATATATATATATATATATATATATATATATATATATATATATATATAAATACTAATCGATACTAAAACTAGAATTGCAATTAGATACCCATTTCAGCAGGTATCAAAAACCTTTCCTGAATGATGTTGAGCTGTATCAGAACAAGTATAAGAGCACATACCCTAGTATATGCTCATGGAGCACTGTGGAACCTACAGGACCACTGAGGGACTACACAGATGTAAGACCAGGATGAGGGTAGGGGTAATATATGTTTACTTTCACAATTATCTTTTAAATGTGATCAAACAGAGCTGTGGGATACGCTCCTAGTGCTTAAACAAAGAGCAGAATCCTCAGTCCCAGATAGAGAGGCTGACAGGCAGCTGCTTCCCAAACCTAAAAATATCTCAGAGACGCAGACAGCAGTTCCCAGGTACCAGGGGAATGACTGGAATGCCAAAGGAGACCAGCCAAAAGAGTGGGAATCCTACACTGTGGTCTGGGCTTAACAACAGACAAAATTAAACAGATTGGATAATATTGTATACTATCATTATGAGCTGGTCTATTCAGAACAACATATTGATGAAGTTTATTATGTTAATTATTGGTATTGTATATATTTAAAAAAAGAAAGAAAAATATGGCTGGCAAGCAAAGGAAAGAGGGATTTAAAGGGATATGCCACCCCCAGGTCAAACTTGGGCACCTCCCCACAGTTCAGAGACTAAAACAAGTGATGAAAAGCGTTTTCCTGGTCACCCAGCCATTGTCCAGGTCTGTCAGCACTGACCGCCGCGGTATCTGCTGCTCCTCCGCGTTACACTGGAGGCAACGGCGCCAGAGAAAGATTTCGGCCAAAAGGAATTAATTTGCTCGATGCTTTTCCCAATTACTTTCTGTGTAGTGCGCATTCATATCGAGTGCAAATAAATGTGCAAATCAACACGGAGAGCTTGACTTGGTCATTTTGGGTGGGAACTATTTTTCAGTGCGGAAAAAGACAGACGAAGCACGCAACACGCGGACAGGGGAATCCCTGTTTACGCACCAGGAAGGGAGTTCCCCCGTTACGCTGCGTGCTGTGTGATTCGGCTTCCACAATTCAGTTATGGATATCCACAAGGCAAGTTACAGATATCTGCAACTGAATTATAGATATCTGTAATTCTGGTTTGAGATATCTACAATTTGATTCTGATTAGTCATAACTCAAGTTCAAGATCATCTTTAATCTCAATTGAAGATATCTACATGCTCTTTTTCAGATATCTTAAATTAAGTTTTGACTAGGTGAAATTATGTTGTAGATATCGCTAACTGGAGTTCTGGATAGTCATAATTTAGTTGTAGATATCTCCTATCACTATACAGCAAATATAATATGGTTTAAAATCCCTAACCCCATAACGAAAACACTTTTTAATTGGTAAATGGTCACATTTTTATACAGCACTTTTCCACCTTCAAGAAACTCAAAGCTCTTTACTACTACTACTACTACTACTACTACTACTACTACTACTACTACTACTACTACTACTACTACTACTACTACTACTACTACTACTACTACTACTACTACTACTACTACTACTACTACTACTACTACTTACTACTACTTACTACTACTACTACTACTACTACTACTACCACTACCACTACCACTACCACTACCACTACCACTACCACCACCACCACCACTACTAATAACTACTACTAATAACTACTACTAATAACTACTAACCACTACTACTTTTTATACTGTTACAGTATCGTTAATGTACAAGAGCTGGAAAGTAAATGAAACGCCTAATGAGTCATAAAAGTTTTTTACTCAATCCTCTACAGCTCAAATTTGATAATAAATAACAAAAAGTTACCCATTAGTACAAAGAAAAATTACACACGATAAACAGTGACCCCTAAAAATTATTGTTGCAACTATCAAGTATAGAACTATTTCTGTGTTAAACATGTGTGACTGAAACAAAACACATTATAACATAGATCAGAAAATAGTAGAACATAGGCCCTTTAATATTCAAATTTCCTCTCCCCTTTTTAAAGGTCCCATGGCATGAAATTTTCACTTTCTGAGGTTTTTGAACGTTAATGTGAGCTCCCCTACCCTGTTTAGCCCCCCCCCCCATGGCTAAAAGTTGCGAAATGTCTAAACTGAGCATTTGCGATCCTTTTCTGCGTTAGAAAAAACACACAGCTGAAACGGGCGATTCTGAACAAGGCACCTTATTGACGTCAGATCGAAAAATGCAGCTCCACCCCCCGTCTGTGTCTACTCAGCGTCTCTGTAAATCACGCCCAGAGAGTTTGGACCGCGAATGCGCTAGGCAATGCAAAATGCGTTTTTTTATTTGCCTGGAGGCACGTCCGAGTGTTTCTAGGCTCAGAAGTCCTTTATCTGAGCCTCTGGACCTTTGAACAGCAGTGGTTTCATTTTATTTTCTGTGAAAATGTGTTTTTTTCATTAAAACGGCTCTCCTTTCCTCCTCCGCTCTTAAAACACGGAAATGGATCAGAGCGCAGAGCTGAGAGCGGAGAGTTTGGCCACGCCCCCACCCTCTACTATAGGCCATCTCTGTCCTCCTCATTTGCATTCAAGCAACAACTCCCATAATGGCCTGTTCAGAGAGAGAAAAATTACTCTTTCTCATCTTATCTCTGTTTCTCATGCACTGAGTGTTGATTTTGAAGAAGGATTCATTTACAGTATTAGGGCACAATTAAGGAGCCATATAAAAGCATCAAGAAGTACCATGTCATGGGACCTTTAACCCTAACCCTGTACTGATGACTGAGCCAAGGCAGTGGTGTAATATTGAAGACTCATTTGCATACAGCTGAGAGCCGGGGGAGCGAGGACAGAGCGGAGACAGGTGCTCTGACAAACAGCTCACCTTTCAGCTCACGTTTCTTTAAAGAACCTCTGCCAAAGAGGTTGTGTTCACTCTCTATGGCAAAAGGAGAAATTCAATTTGTCAACTGGACAAAAGTTTATTTGGTCGAATACATTTCGCAGCTCATCCAAGCTGCTTCTTCAGTTCTGGTCAGAGTGGTGAACACGCTCTAGAATTTGTCATAATTTCAGTTGAAGAGGTCAATATAACTCACGGTTTTTGGACCTTGTCTTTATTTGTTGGCTCTAAAAACTTGCCAAATTAAAAGGTACTGTATCTGGTCTTTAAATGTGAAAAAAAAAAAAAACAGTTTTAAAGATTTGCACTGGTCCCTCACTTACATACATATACACATTCATATCATCCTAATTATTCTTTATGATGAGTTAATAAGCGCTTTTCACAACTTTCACAGACCAGAGTGAAGTTTAGTTAAGCAAACAACTAGCAAGCAAAATACGCATATGCACTTCCTGATTATCAGATAATAAAACATTTTATAATTAGATGCAGACAGGACACAGCTGACTTATTCTGACCTCAAAAACTGCTTATACAATATATCTGTACTGGGGCAAGACACTTTTTGAATAGTGACGTGCAGTCAGGAGAGGCAGGTGAGGCCTGTCATCACAGAGAAAAAAAAAAGTTAAATGAAAAAGATAGATGGTTATATTTATCCAATGATTTGTACTATAAAGTTATTTTCTATTTAACTTTGCCATTTTGATTCATTTTTTATTCAAAATCGCTGAATTTTCACTTTTACCGTTTTAATAGTGAGAAGAGACGTGCGGAGAGACACCAGTCATTCATGACTGTGCTGTAGCTCAGCAGTGACAGATACTGTGCTAAAGCGGCTGTGAAAAGGTGCCGGGTGAGGTATGTAGTTACCTGGCCTTATGGTAGAGGCACTCGTGGCCCAGGGATTCTTCTTGCAACTCCTGGGGCCAAATTTACTTGCCAACACCTGGTTTACATATTTGTAAATCTGATTGTGATGACGTCAGTGCCTCACCAGCCATGACCCTCACCGCACGTCACTGATTTTGAAATACATGGAAAAAATGGGTACAAGGCCTTTAATCTTATGTCTCACAGTCATTTCAACTGACAGCAATCACACCACTGGGAAGGAATAATGATGCCACTTTCTGAAGCCATTGTGAAACACAATTTCCATTATGTTTATTTATAATGATAGAGAAGATGTTGAACTTTGTGTCAGTTTTTGTTTCATGTGGATAGGCCCAGTAATTACAGAGATATGAGCCATAAACCAGGTCAACAAATCTGCAACCTGGCAGAAAATTCAACCATAGTGTAAAATTGACCTGTCCTCCAGCCCCATTCCAAAAAGTCCTAGATTACAGAAAAGTGATATAGGACTTTTAAACTGCAGGATTTTACAGTGTTGTGGAGTCATGTGAACCCATCTATAAGTTTAAAAAGCCACAAAAACCAAACGTAATTAGTCAGAGTTTTCAGTACAGACCTGCAGACGACCTCTTCCTTTTGTGGGGTACTACAAAACCCTTTTCTCTCTATGGAACCGGGAATAATGGCATTGGGGAGAGAAAGGCTCCAAACATGAGTGCTTTTTCATACAGCGGAGGAACTATTCAAAAGACTTTTTATGCACCGATAGCAACTTTTAGACTCTGAATGATGCAAGCTTGTTTGATACAGAGGCAAAGTACAACATTTGCTGTGTTTTCAGGTTTTATTTGATCTCTTGAGTTATCAGATTATTGAAATGTAAAAGAAATGCAACGATGCAGCTTTTTCACAAGCTAGTTAGTTATGCCATGACATAACTAACTACTAGCAGGTAGAAAGTCTATTGGGTTAACCAGAATTGGTTAACGTACGTCAAGATAACAATACTTCCTACAACAGAAGCATAGCCAATCTGGACTACAATGGACAATGCGGAGAAAATTCTGAGAAAATAAGTCCAGTGGCATGAAATATCTATTAAATAGTGAGGCCGATATGAGTCCTGCTGCGATATGTGCTCCTCCGTGAGTTTATGGATATAATAACAGCATGAAGAAGTGAGGATAGACTGAGATGATGCGGCAAAACTTCTGATGCTGTCCACAGTGCTTATTGAAGGTAAGTACGAATTTACCATGTGTTTTGGAGAGGAGTTTATTTACCGTTTTCTTCATATGAAAAACATCAGCGCATCTGACAGGGCTCGTATACTAAAGTTGTGTGTGTGCACGTACACGAGCAACAGTGCCGTGTATTGGCCCTCCTCCTCCAACTGGGCCAAAAGCCCAACAGTGCCATGCCTGGGCACGGTTCGATTGAGCTCACATGGCACAAACATACCATGCTTTAGGGGAGATCCATGCCTGGGCATGGTTCTAAAGTCCTAATGTGAGTGCAGTCTACTTCTTTGTACAGCCTATGATCCTGTACTAATATAAAATAACTTCTCCATTAGAACTACAGCCTCGTGTCTCTTCCAACTCTCGGGCTACTAACAGTAAAAATGCAATCTCATCCTGGCATTCTCCATGTTTCAAACTATTTATAAGGATATGAACTACAGCTTAAATATCCCATCAGGAATAAAAACCAGAAATGATCAAAAATAAACTGTTGTATCCATGGCAATACAATGACGTGAATGTATGAAAAAGCAAGAGAGATACAGGAAGAAAATGCATTGAATGTCAGGATAATTACACTAATAACTTCAAGCATTTCAAAAATAAACATACTGTTTTGTATTAGATGATGAGGACAGGAAAATGTGTGGTTAAAATGGATGGAAACAACTGATTTATCAATCTATTGATACTTTGCAGTGACATTACAGGGGGGGTGTACTACATGTTTCTTTAAGGTAGCTACGATGGTGACACAATGCACACATTAGCAAAGTGTCAAAAAAGTTTTAAAACTCAAGAAATAGACTTAGACAAACTTTATTGATCTACAAGGGAAATTGTTTTGGGTACGGTAGCTCACTCATGAAATATAATATACAATATAAAACAGAGGGCAAAAGAACAAAAAGAAAAATAGATGGAATAGCAACCAAAGAGCAACAGACCTGTGTCAGATGAGACACAATTATATACATAAGATAATGGTAATAAATATATATGTACAATCAGATTTAAGTAGAAAAGTAGTAGTACTAAATACTACTAAATGGCCTGTGATTAAAAAAAAAAAAAAAGGTTGATGGTTGTGAAAAACGTTATTTGGACAAACTGTGCTCTCGGTCAGAGGCACTAAGTTCTGGAACATTCTCCCATCATCTATAAGAGAGACTCCAACACTGGACACTTTCAAATCACACTTGAAACAGCGGCTAAAGGAAAACCAGACCTGTGGATACTTTTAATGTTTAACTGCTGCTATTGTCACTTGTCATTGTTTTTGGTGTTTTTGCTGAGGTGTCACCTGCCTAGGGACTACAAAGGGAAATTAAAGCCGCAAGCGGCGTTTGTCGGGACCTCGCACCTGCGGCCTATGGGGGGGCATGCTCCATGCCAGCAATACAAAATATTTCAGCCGCTCAGGATGTCATGTCAATCTAAAGCACAGTAGCAGCTTCAGTGCATTTTTTTTACAGTTCCCTTGTCTACCACATGGTGGCCCTATGACATACAGGCAGTTCATTTGCATAAAAAAATGTTTCTCTTCATCATATACAAGGCTATGCCAAATTTTGTGTGGTTGCGTTTAGGGGGCTAAGCTACTGTATTTTCTTGCAGTTCACTTGCCTACCATATGGTGGCGCTATGCCAAACTACCATTTAATTTGCTTGAAAATGTTCATAGTCACAATATACATAAGCTTATGGGGTTTCAGGCTTTTAAACCCCTGCTAAATGAAGTGGTGACACACCTCCTATTGAATTTGGCACTTTCAAATGGTAGCAAAATTCATCAGGCCGCCATTTTGTCATCTTACAAGATATCAAAAATCCCTTCGCAATTTAACATCTCCAATGTCTTGAGCTCATGTACAGCAAAATATACGCCCATCTGATGTACGGTGTAGGAGGAGTGTTTTAAAATCCATTGTATGTCTTATCACACAAAATCGCAATACAAGTCTTCTTATCTCACTTCCTGTTGGGCGTGGCCATGACATTGTAATTACAATTTTGTTCAACTTAGTGAGATACACACCCATACCAACTTTCGTGTGTCTGGCTGAAATCGTATGCCACCCACGATCCTCTTTGTGTTAAAGTGCTCATTTGCTGTACATTTTCTGACAGTTCACTGGCCTGTCATATGGGGGCGCTATGTCAGACTGCCAGTTATTTGGAATGAAAATCTTGGTAGTCCTCATCTACATTACCCTGCGAAGTTTTAGTCTGAGGAAAAACTCCAACTTCAATAAATACTCATAACTCATAACTCCCATTCAATAAATACCTAAGTTTATCGATCCGCCGTATCGTCATATTACCGCCTATTTGAAAATCCTTCGCAATTTAACATCTCCAACGTCTTAAGATTATGTTCACCAAAATTTAAGCCCATCTGAGGTACGGTGTAGGAGTAGTGTTTCAAATTCCATTCTATGTCAAATACCACAAAATCACACAAAAGGCCAATTATCTCACTTCCTGTTGGGCGTGGCCATGACATTGCAGAGAGGCGTTTGTTTGTCTTATTGAGATACACGTCCCTACCAAATTTCGTGCGCCTATCTTAAACGATATGCCAGCCCCCAAAGACAACGTGCTAGGGGGCGCTATCGAGCTCCTGGGGTTCACCGGGGGACGGGTCTTTTTGGAGGCGTAGCTGCCGCCCTACGTGATGCCCCTGCAAAGTCACGTTCGTTTTGAAGCATGGGAACATGCTCCAAATTGCCCAAAAGCGTGTGAACAAGAACCGTAATAATAGAGAAACAGAGCAACTACAATAGGGACCTCGTCCCCCTTCAGGCTCGGTCCCTAATTAAAAACAATTGAGGAGGACTTGTTTACAGACTTGTGTGCTCTGACGGTGTGCAGGCCTCTGCTCAAGACTTTTTATGACTCTGTGGTGGCCTCTGCTCTCCTCTACGCTGTCGTCTGCTGGGCCCTGAGCAGCACAGAGCGGAACAGGAAGAGACTTAATAAGCTGGTCAGGAGGGCCAGCTCTGTCCTGGGCTGTCCTCTGGACTCTGTAGAGGAGGTGGCTGAGAGGAGGGTGCTGGCCACACTTATGTCCATCATGGACGACACCTCTCACCCTCTGCACCGGACTGTAGAGGAGCTGAGCAGCTCCTTCAGCAGCCGACTGAGGCACCCTCAGTGCAAGAAGGAGCACTACTACAGATCCTTCATCCCCACCTCCATCAGACTGTATAACTCCACTACATAGTCTTAATGTGCAATTTTATTTTTCCTATATTCTCTTATTTACTTATTTTATTAGTATTATTACCATCTCAACTGTCTGCATGCACTTTTTTTGTCCTTTCTTTTGCACTAAACTGCCTGGAGCTAATGTGGCAAGTGAATTTCTCCTGTGTGAGATCAGTCTTATCTTATCTCTAACAGCACAACTCAGATCCCATGTTGTAGTTCCAACTAAGTCAGTTCTTTCTGGTCAAATTGTGTCCAAATAAAGCTCAGATTAAAGACTAACTGCAGTAACAGAGGTTCCCCGGGTCGCCCAGGCCTTTCTGTGTGTGTTCTGTGTGGAGTTTGCATGTTCTCCCCGTGTCTGGGTGGGTTTCCTCCGGGCACTCCGGTTTCCCCCATCAACCCAAAACATGCACCATCGGTAAAATCCTCCAGCTTAGGTCCTGACCAAACCAAAGCAAGAAGATCATGGAGATGGTCCCCGGGCGCAGTAATGTGCTGCTCACTGCTCCCAATATAACAGGATGGGTTAAATGTAGAGAAGAATTTCTCCTCTGTGAGATCAAGAAAGTCACTTCAGACAGAGCAGTTAGCATCCCACCCCCAGGGAATTTTGATGACCTCAACTGCAAAGTATCAGTTGACTAGTGATTGCAGAGTCACAGGATCAGTAGTAAGTATAGTTGCACTACTGTGATACTACAGAACAGGACAATAAAAAGTAGCTGCAATTTTGAGTCCGTAGTCTCAGTATTGGCAGTAGCACTATCCAGAAATAGTATTTGAAAAGGCCTTTATATGAAAATAAAACAATAAACACCACTCTCACGTGCTGTGGACCGTATCGTATTAAGTTAGGAAGCTGATTATCCATATTATAAACCAAGAGAATGGCTGCTCTGTAGTCATCTGTCAGACATAATGTTACTCATCTCCATGGCCTGCTCTCTTAAATCTAATTAGCTGCACCTCAGACTTCCCCCTGGCTGCTCGGAGAATAATTACAAACAAGAAACCTGACATCATAGCACAGGTTTAACAATGAACTCAAGTCAAAGCAGCCAGGCAGAAAAGGCTTAGGGAGTGATGTATGGACTGAAATGGTATAAGTGTTATTAGAGGATTTATTATTTTTTTCATGTATCGGTATTGATCTCAGGCTGATCATTTACAATGGATTTTAGTCTATTTTGAATGGGAATAGATGATCAATAAAACGAATGGCTGCATGTCACACAATCATAAGAAATCTGAGAATGTTTTTTACAAAAGTGAAAGGTGAATTGGTGAAGTTTGCTACAACTTTACTTAAATGTGCACTACATAACTTCACTCAAATGGGGTCTGCCAAATCTTAGACAAACTTTATTACAAGGGAAATTATGACACAGTAGCTCACACATCACAAAATATTATAATAACAAAGAGCAAAAATATAAATGGTAATAATACATTCTAAATAGCAAGAGACTGGTGTCAAATAAAGTATAATTAGATAAATGTCTCTCATGCTATATTGCTTTGGCTGGAATATTCCACAGTATGGCATTCAACTTCAACTTCACTTCATTCATTTGTTCCATCTTGAAAAATATGCATTCTTGAGGTGGGTCGCCTCATAACTGACTCGTAACTTGGCGCGGTGGCATTACCTGCTTGTTTCCATGGAGACAGATGAGCTTAATGCCATGCTGTGGAAAATTACAGGGAAAGCAATAAGACCATGGAGACAAAAGCAGGCAGCAGACACTCCACTAAAATATTACATAGTCCACAGAAGAAGAAAAAAATTTGGAAAAAACAAAATCCAGGCACTCCAAAAAAAGTAAAAATCACAAGGAAAAGAATAATTAAAGGTCGTTATAGAAATAACAAGAGAGATTACATAGTGCACCTTTAGGTTTGGGAGTTATCATAGATAAAATATTGAGATCAACAACGGCAAAACAAATACCGGATATCGTATCGGTTGAGGAAAGCCATACCACACTGAAAACCTACAAGCTTTTAAAGTGACAAACTCTCACACTTGTAAATTTGCCTGTTCTGACATTTTGACAGAAAAAAAACTAAATAATGGACCAGACGAGCAGCATTTCCGAGATCATTTGTAGAGAAGAAGAAGAGGGCCGAGTTCAAACTAACGCATGAACAAGAACGGGAAAAGGCCAATACACTTTGGAGCTGTGGATAAAGCCATTTGGCATTCTAATCTCCAACCAAAATCTGAAATATGCAGAATGTTTTTTGGAGAATTATATGTACATTTTCAGCATGAATAATTTCCATTATGAAGTATATAAAGTGACACGTCCACAGTCAGTGTTCATTTTAGTGCAATACTTGAAACTCAACCACTTAACTTAAACATTTAACTCGCACAATTTCTGTTAGACTGCCATTGAATTAGAGCATATTACTTTTGGTCATTATTTCCCATAGCATTAAATTAAGGAGCTGTAATTTCTGGTACAATTTGGATGGGAATTGAAGCTAAGCATGTGCTCATATTTACTTAATAATTGAACTGAAAATAATAAAGCTAGGAGGATCACTGTCTGTTGAACAATTTGACCAAAAAAAAAAATATATGGATCTATCTCGATTTTGGATATAATTTGATATTTTTTCTTTTCAAATTCAAAATCAAAATGGCTTTCAGTGTTGATTTCAGGCACATAATCAAGAGTCAATACCATTTAGCATTAAAACTGTCCAATATAAAAGTCTGAACTCTGCTCCAAACCTGCTTTTACCAACAGAAGATTGGTTGTTAATTTAAAAAATGTAACCATATCATACCATACCAATATTAGACATAACGGAACTGCAAGCTTACAGGGCTCTAGTGTAAACATTTCTGGATAAAAGCAGCCCTGGTCTTCTCCTTTCACCTTCTCTCATTAAAAGACACATTTTAACTCTGCCCCTGGTCCACAGAGCTGATACAGTGTGTGGAGGCTCCAGTGTCTGGGACATTCCTGATGTGGGTCATATGAAACCACAGTGACTCCACAGGCCTGAGCACAAACAGGAGCTCAGACAAAGGGACTACACACACATTAAACATTAAACATTAGCAGTAGTATTATTGGTAGCTTACTTACATTCTTTGTTCAAGATCAATTCAGTTAAAGTTTATTTATATAGCACATATAAAAAGCTAGTATTAAAAGCCAGGGAGAAGAGATGAGTTTTCAGTGATCACGATAATCACTTCACAATATGAAAAGCTGGAACAATCCATTTCGGGTTTCAGTATTTATCATTTGTACAGTTTTTTTGCAAAAGTGGGGAGATTCTGGGTATTTTTGTTGCAATATAAAAAATTTGGTTAACTAGAAGATTAAATATGACTAATTATGTGTTGCAGCTCATGCCTTTTAATGATATCTCTATTTCATTCTTATTTGTCTATTTATGACTTGCTTTATTGTCATTGTGTCAGTGGCATAAACTAAATGTTCAATATTAATGTTTCTTACAATATTTCAGCATCCTGCGTCAAAATGACAGGCCTAGATATAATGCTTCATAATTATTGTGAAGTTTAGTACCATTTTACTTCAAAAATATGATATCTGAAAATGTTGTTTATCAATCACAGCAGTAATATATATATTGGATATCAGTGGCTGTGGTTACATGTACTCTAAAAATCACCTCTCCTATGTATGGGTGTGTGCATGTGTGTGTGAGTTTCTATGGGTCTGTCCAGTCAGCACATGAGTGAGAGTGAGTGAAGACAAACAAGGGCCTCTGACAGGGGCCTCTGACAGGAGTGCCTGATAGGGGCAGGACAGGTGTATTTGACAGGTGCCTGTGGGGCGGTTCACACATGGAAGAGCTCCAGGATTTAAAGGCCTGGTTCAGGGCTGTTATTATGTGGGATAGTGACGGCTTGTTGTGTTGAAATACTGTACTGCAATAATTCGAGACAATACTTTGTTATACAGGTCACAAATAGAGCAATTTGGGAAAAGGTCTAATTGTGATTTTTTTTTAACAAGCATTGTGATTAGATTTGTAAGTCTTAATATGATTCTGTTCAGCGTTCACATTTTAAACGCGCCCAGAAGAATTGACTAAAAAAAAAAGACATAAATATAAACGGACAAACTAATACAAGAATCACATTATAGAATGTTTGCACAGATCTAAACGACAATCACTGTGTGCACATGGACAAGTGTAATCCGATTGCAAATGGATTGGGATCGTATCGGATTCATATGCACAGGCAAAGGATTGGATAGGGATTGGTTTCCCCAATCCGATTGGAACCCCTGGCTTAGGCCGATAGCAATCCGCTTGGGGCTGCCTTGTGCACGATTTCGGATCGGATTGGCGTACTGTGCATGCATGGGAATTTTCGCCAGGGATTTCACCCGGAAGTGGCAGGAGGCGCCGACGCCATCATAATTAGCGATTGTTCTCGGAAAAGTCAGACGAAATCATGGCTGCGAAGAAAGAATGCACAACACGTACACCACTGCTGCTCCGTCAAACTCCGAGCGCCATCTTTGTATATCGCCACATAGTTTGTTGTGTTTTTATCGAGTAGCCATCACCCGGAAGTATTTGGACTACGCGCCACATAGCGTAGCGGAGCCGGCCAGGTTGCTGACCATTATCCGATTGCACGAGCTTCATGTGAACTTGGATTGGACGACAGACCACCTGCCGAGTAACAGGATTGGATTTGGAGAAATCCAATCCGATCCTACCATATGCACGCACTCAGTGTTGGCAGTGTTCAATGCAGGTAAGACAGGAGATTTAGTCGTTTATGGAGGCAATTGCGGTACTTTTATTTGTGTCCATTCAAAGTGCTATTTCGGATCAATGGTTATTAATCTTGCAGCTCTATTACACAGAATGCTTCTAACCAATTTTTTTCATTCCAAGGAGATATTTTATGGCACACAGCTTGGTTATTGTGTTCAAATAAAGTACAAACTAATGCCTAATAACGCCTCTGACAGAGCAGTGCGTACAGTTTGCATCACACCCCCCAAGGAATGTTGACGACATCAGCTGCAAAATATAAATTATAACTTGACTCTGAGCATTTTATCATCTGTGTGTTGTGGTCTTTTTGGTTAGGGGTTGATCAAATTTTGAGACAGAAAAACCAGCAGATGCAGTGACAGAAGGGCACAGGCTTTTGGAGCCTTAATTTTGCTTGGTCGGTCCTCAAATCTTCAAATCTTTGGCTTAGGGCTCTGTTTGTGTGTTCAGACATTACCATGAGCTCCCAGCCTCCCCACACTCTCTGCTCTCTTCAACTAATCAGGACTATAGTTAATTATCCACAGCACACACAGGGGGACCACTCCAACTCAGGACATGGCCATTTGGATCAAGAACATCACAAAGCAATCGAGTGTGTCTGCTGTATTTAAAGGGCCCATAAAACGCAAAATTGACTCTTGAGAGCTTTTAAGGTCCCATGGCATGAAATTTTCACTTTCTGAGGTTTTTGAACGTTAATGTGAGCTCCCCTACCCTGTTTAGGCCCCCCCTCCCCCATGGCTAAAGTTGCGTAATGTGTAAACTGAGCATTTGCGGTTCTTTTCCCCATTTTAAAAAAGACAGCCCAAACGGGCGATTCTGAACAAGGGAAATTTCTGACGTCACACTCAGGGAAAAATGCAAATGCATTTCCACCCCCCGTCTGGATGTCTACCCACCATCTTTGGAACTCATGGCCATAGATTTTGGACCGCGAACGAGCTACGCAATGCAAGATGAGTTTTTTTATTTGCCTGTAGGCACGTGAGAGTGTTTCCAGGCTCGGATGTCCTTTATCCGAGTCTCTGAACTAGGGATGCAAATTATCAATTAATTCATTAATCTATAGTTGATTGACCTTATCGATCGACTTACGATTAACTGATAAGCGGCGTTTTTCACCTGAATTTTAGTGTTTCAATAGGATCTTTAAGAATATAAGCTATAGTATACATAACACTGAGTCAAAAATATATCATAGTATTATTATATTGTATATTCCTCAATTAATTATTCCTTAGTAAAAAGCAGACACATTTTTTTTTCTTTTTTTTTATAGTGTAACGTTTTTTTTTTATAGTGTAACATTGTGTTCTGCGTCCTGATTGGCTAAGAGACTAGACCAGGACTAAACGTGGACTAAACCAAGTCTAGACCAGAACTAAACCAGGTCTAGACCTGGACTGGGCCTGGACTAAACCAGGACTGGACCAGGTCTAGACCTGGACTAAACCGGGATTAAACCACGTGCCGCTGGTTTGTGGCTCGGGCTGAGAGTATGCGGTCCAGGCGCCGCGGATCGATCTCATGCTCGCGCCGGTGGTGCACGTGTCGCGCACTTCTCCAAGGGGTTGGTGCGCGTCGCGTCCCGGGACATGGCAGTGCCGTTGAATGAGCGTGGTGCACCCTGCCCAGGACTAGACGAGGTCTAAACCAGAATTGCGGCTCTTTGCCTTGTTTCGTGACCACGGGTGCACGTGTCCCCTTGACACGATTAGCGATTAGTTACAATTAATGCATTTTGTTTGGCCAGCGTCTTGATCGACAATTAATTGTAAGTCGATTAATTGTTGACATCCCTACTCCGAACCTCTGAAACAGCAGTGGTTTAATTTTATTTTCTGTGGAAATGTGTTTATTTTTCAATGGAAAGCATCTCATATCTTCCTCCGCGCTTAAATGCGGAAGTGGGGCCAGCGCACATCTCACCGATAAAGAGGAAAGAGCAGAGAGTTTGGCCACGCCCTCACCCGCTGCACTGGCCCATCTCTGTCCTCCTCATTTGCATTCAAGCAACAACGCCCATAATAAAGTGTTTGAGATATTTTTGACTCTGTGTTCATGGGGCTTTCTCATGAATTTGGATTTTGATTTTGGAGCAGGATTCATTTACAGTACAGGGGGTCCTCGGGTTACGACGGTCCCGGGTTACGACGTTTCGTGGTTACGAACGCGCCTCCATTAAAAAAAATATGTATATATTACGCGTCATTCCGTCTTACGCGGTTTAGCGTGGTAAGAGATGTAAACAAACACGAACGGCGCGCGGCGCACGGCGCAAGAACACGCTCTGTTGGTTGTAGGGAGAAGAAGACAGCCTCGTGTGCGTGCCCAATGTGGGCGGAAGTACCTGATGTGGGCTCTGATCTGCTCCTATGAAAGCGGCAGTGATAACCAAGCAGCGTAGTGGTCTAATTATTGAGATGGAAAGGTTATTTGTGCTTTGGTTGGAAGATCAAAGGCAAAATCCGGTTTACGACGAAATTCGGGTTACGACGCGTCTTAAGAACGGATCTACGTCGTAACCCGAGGACTCCCTGTATTAGGGAACCATTAAGGCACCATATAAAAGCATCAAGAAATACCATGTCATGGGATCTTTAAGTCATGTCAAAAACAGACCTGAAGTTGTGTTTTGTGTTTGAGTAATCCTTTATTATTTGTCTGTCTACATCTCCAAAGCTCAAAATGCTCTGTTTTACCTTGTGATGTCCTTTAGTGGTAGTTTTCAAGTTAACAGCTATGTTTTACCTTTTGTTCAGCAGAGTGGCAATTCCAGTGATTCTAATGAAGGTTTCAAAAAACAGTGGTGCACTTCCTGTATTACCACATGACATCACAAGTTGGAACAAAGCGTTTTCTGTTTGAGAGAAGAACTCTTACGCAGGGTTTGTGTGTTGAACATGTGAATGAAATAAAATACAACTCCAGGTATGCATGTTTGATGAGGAAACAACATTATAACATAGATCAGAAAATAGTATAATATGGGCCCTTTGATTCAAACAATCCCTGGCCCAGACAGTCATCTCATCCTGCCTGAAATCAACCATCATAATCCTAGTACCAAAAAAGTCCTCCGTCACCAGCCTCAACGACTACCTTCCTGTGGTACTCACACCGGTAATCATGAAGTATTTCAAAAGATTGGTCCTCTAGCATATCAAGGACTACCTCCCACCAGACCTCGACCCCTACCAGTTCGCATACCGGGGAAACAGATCCACAGATGACGCCATTGCCATAGCACTCCACTCTGTGTTGAGCCACCTGGAACAGCAGCAGAGCTACGCTTGGCTGCTCTTTGTGGATTACACCTCAGCCTTCAATACAATCACCCCGGATATTCTCATATCAAAACTGAACACCATTGCCCTTCCTCCTCTCACATGGGCCTGGATTAAAGACTTTCTGACTAACCGACCCCAGACTGTGAGACTCAGCCCCCACCTCTCCCCCCATCTGCACACTAAGCACCGGCGCCCCACAAGGCTGTTTGCTGAGCCCCCTCCTGTACTGTCTCTACACCCATGACTGCAGTCCAACCAGCGACAGCAACCTCATAGTGAAATTTGCTGATGACACAACAGTGGTTGGGCTCATCTCAAAGGGTGATGAGTCAGCCTACAGAGAGGGGGTCCTGAAGTTGGCCGCCTGGTGTACAGAGAAAAATCTTTCTCTGAATGCCAAGAAAACCAAAGAGATCATCGTTGACTTCAGGAGGCACCGCACAGACCTAGCCCCCCTCTACACAACGGAGAGTGTGTGGAGAGGGTCAACACCTTCCGGTTTCTTGGTGTTCTCATCTCCAATAACATCTCCTGGACTCAGAACATCACAGCAATCACTAAGAAGGCCCAGCAGTGTCTACATTTCCTGAGGGTGCTCAGGAAGTACGAGCTGGACCCCAGCCTGCTACTGACCTTCTACCGTGCGTCCATTGAGAGCCTGCTGACGCATTACATCACCGTGTTGTACGGTAGCTGCATACAGGTATTGGCTTCAGAGGGTAGTTAAGACGGCGCAGAAGATCATAGGCTGCCCTCTCTCCTCCCTGATGGACATCTACACCTCCCGCTGCCTCAGCAGAGCTAACAACATCATTAAGGACAGCTCCCACCCTGGCTCTCAGTTCTTTGACTTGCTGCCCTCAGGAAGGCGTCACAGGACTAACAGACTCAAAAACTTCTTCCCAAGGGCCATAACCACTTTGAACACTCACATGCACTGACTCACCCCATACAGTAGGGATGCAACGATGTGAAAATTTTAGCCGATACCGATATCCAATATTAATGTTGCTTATATCAGCCGATACCGATATTAGCCGATACCGATGTTTATTTATTTTTAATTCTGAGATTTTATACAGACTGCAAAATAAATTTCTGAATGTCTTTTATTTTCAAAACGTGTTCTGACTGATTTTTTTTTTTTCAATTCAAATTTTTTTTTATAGTGGGGTGGGGGGCAGGACCAGAGTGGAACTAGACCAGGACTAAACGCGGACTAAACCAGGTCTAGACCAGGTCTAAACCTGGACTGGACCAGGACTAAACCTGGACTAAACCAGGACTGGACCAGGTCTAGGCCTGAACTAAACCAGGACTGGACCAGGTCTAAACTAAGATTAAACCACCGCGTGCGGCTCTTTGCCTGGTTTCGTGCGGCTCTTGCGTTCGTTCATGTCGAGGTTTGATGTGCTCGGACCGCATGCCTCCTCCTCAGGGCCACGGCCACGCCGCACGAAACCAGGCAAAGAGCCGCACGTGGTGGTTTAATCCTGGTTTAGACCTGGTCTAGAAGAGGAACGGTTTGGGCACGGGTCCCCGGGTGGGACGCGCGGTCTCGCGCCGGTCACGGATTTGAGCACGCTTTACTATTAATATATTTTGTTGAAAATCTACGAAAGTAGAGTGTTTGAACGAGAGAGAAATGTGAGAAAACGTTAATTCGAGGGATTACTGTACTGACAAATATCGGTCTTTAATATCGGCCCACTTTTACACATCCAGCCGATATCGATATGTTAAAAACTTTGGCAATATCGGCCGATACCGATGTTAATGCGATATATCGTCCATCCCTACCATACAGTATTCCTATCCCCCACTCTCCTCCCATCCACCTATTGTGCAATTACATAACACGGTGCAATATATCTTGTTGGACAATATCTCTTACAGTGTAATAATATAGTTTTTGTAGCATATCCACCTGGGCAATATTTATTACTGTGTAATATCTTGAACTGGGTTTTTGTAGCATATCCACCTGTTGTTGTGCAATACCTAATTACAGTGCAATATCCTTTGGTGCAATACTTAACACAGTGCTATAGCTTGTAGACAACATTTAATACAGTACAATATGCTAAACTGTGTTCTGTGTCTCTCTACAATGTAGAGACTCTAGTGCGTGTATATGGTTGTATATGTCACCCCTACTGCAGTATATGAGCAAGACTTGCAATAACCTGGCAAATTTTTTGCACTATTTTTTTTTCTTCTATACTGTGTTGTAAATATCCTGCTGTGTTGCAAACATCGTACTTAAATGTCTGCACTGAAGTGAGATGCTTTCAATCTCATTGTGAGTATGTATAATGTAAATTGTACATATGAATAGTGACAATAAAAGGCATTCTATTCTATTCTATTGTGATAAGAGTCAAAGATCAGCTTGTTTGTGTTAATAAATAAAAGATAACAATACTGTGGAACACCCACCCTACAAAACTACTAGATACAGCACATTTAACTAAACTAAAGTACTCAAGTCATGTTTTAAGGTCTGCTCATTGTTCTCTGTGTTGTGTTCTTGGCTTGGTTCCAGCTCACCTGCAGCCTCTATTTCAGGTGTGTCCTACTTCTGTCTCTACCTCGGACAAACTCACCCCTGTGTGACATTTAGTTTTGGGGAAAAGTTCAGAAAAAAGGTACAGGCATTTAGTACTTTTGTGTTATGTTTGCTTTATTTCACTGTTTAATGTTATGCATGCTTTTGTATTGTGTTGATTTTAATGTGAAGTACTTTGGTCATTTTGAGTGTTGTAAAGGGCTCTATAAATAAAGTTTGATCGATAGATAATGTCTAATGGATTAGTGTAGAATAGGGCTGCACAATATATCGTCACTATGTAACTTTTCCAGTAGAGGGTCCGCTATGTGTTTGTCTCCATGGAGATGTTATCGTTTTGTCTGGAATGTACCGGTAGGGCATTATCCATCTCGTATTTACTCAATAATATGGGTTTTTATTGCCCTAAAAGCTTGCATTCTTACTGTCTAACTTGGCCCTGTGGTGTCATCTACTGTTTCCATAGAGATAAATAAGAGTAATGCCTTATTGTGGAACATTCCTGCCAACCCTAAACCAGGCAAACTGATAAACAGTACAGAAGTGTAACTTGGACCAGAAAAGTTGCACAGTGCACCTTTAAATCCAGTTGAGAGAAAAGCACAGAATTATTTCCCCTTGACAAATGCAAAAAGCACCTCACCCACACATTTTTCAAAATCAAAATAGTCGGTATTTTTCTAAAATAAGCCAAAGTACATCAGTCGGCATCACCAAGTTTCTTTTAGTTCACTGATTGGTCCGGTCTCTGATTACCTTTACAACTCCCGGTAAAATATGAAATACACTTTTGTCAATATTGCCCACTCCTACTTGGAGATGCATTGATCTCATACTGATGCCTTGAAAGGCATCAGTACAAATACAAAATAATAATTCATCTCAGATTTCAGCATATATATACTAAAAATATTTGCTGGATCGGATATCGGCATCTAAATATTGGTTCAGCTGATATCCAGACTGGGCATATAATGATGTAAAAACACAAATTCCTGGTCATAGTTGGCCCAGAAAATCTCATAATGTTATAAGTGTTTTATACAAAGTTGTTCTGTGGTTACATAGCAGCTACAAAACATATTTGGATCAGTTTGTTCTTATTTTGGTTTGAAGGAAATTAATGCTGTTCAGTCTCTACACTTGCTATCAACATCAGTTGATATCAGGAATCGGCAGATGCTTTAAAGTTTCACTAACTTCTACCTTGGAGGGTCCGCTAGTTACTTGTTTTCATGGAGATATTATTTATTTGCCTGGATTGTTCCACAGTAGGGCATTAAGCACATCTCCATTTCAATTTCCCTTTGTACAATTACAGGTTATATAGCTCTTTTAGTTCTATAACCTTAGAAACATACATTAAATACCTTAGAAACGACATTCTTACCACGCGCAGGCTTGCTTCTCCATAGATCTGACCAATAACCTGTCTCCATTGTGATTACCAAGTTTATTTCCAAATTGTGGCATAATCAAAGTAAAACAGTAATATCTCCATGGAAACAAGCAGGGGGCAGACCCTCCACCAGAAAAGTTACACAGTGCACCTTAAGTCTTAATATTAAAATCGGTATCGTGCATCCCCAACTCCTACTTAAAGGTGCATTGTGTAACTTTTCTAGTGGAGGGTTTGTCAATTGCTTTTCTCTGTGGAGATGTTATTGCTTTGTCTGGGATGTTTCACAGTATGGCATTAAACTTTTTTATCTTCATGGAGACCAAATCAGACCAAGTTACAGGTCAGATCGATGGGGAGGCGACCCCGCTCACAGTCAGAATGCCTGTTTTTCTAGGTATTTTTGAGCTATAAAACCACGTGTAATATAATAAATGTAAGGTTCAGCTGTTTATTTATGGTACATTCCAGCGAGAGCAAAGACATATCCATAGAAACAAGCAGGTGATGGACCCACAACCAAAAAGTTACAAAGTGGCATCTTTAACAAAACTATTCTAAAACTGATGAATACAGGATACATTGTTGTCGTAAAATAGAATAGCAAATTCAAGTCTTTGAACCCAAGCCTATGAATGAACTTCAAACTCTGTGGGCCACTTCTCTTCTGGAGGAAACAGGTGAATAATCAGAGCTCTAGAAGATCAGTGTTCAAAGAGGAGGAAAAATGGCCCAAACCAAAACCTGCAACACAGAGGCAGGAAGCAGACCCTTTGAAGCTTTTAGAAACAATATACTGATGATGGATCAGGAACTTGAAAAGAAAAATAAATAAAAGGTACAAAGTTTTGGACTGGAAAAACTACTGGCAACAACAACATCTACTGTAGTTTGATGTTGTTGCTGCCAGTAGTTTTGATTGATTGTTTTTAATGCAGTCAATGGTCTTGCACCTTGTGTGACATTTTGACCCCTCACAACCCAACAGAGCTCTACGATCTGCTGGGCAACATCTGCTGGAGGTCCCCGGTCCCGGGGCAAACAGTGGGGTGATTGTTCTTTTGCAGTGGCTGGTCCAGAACTCTGGAACTCTTTGCCCATTGAGTTACGTTCCATCACTGACCTGCCTTTATTCAAAGCCAAACTTAAAACCTACTTATTTAGAATGTCTTTTAACACTTAGTGGCCCTGTGACACTTTCTTTATTTTAATGGTGTAATGTGCTTTGTTGACCTATCTGTACGATGTTTATTGTTTTTTATCTTGTTTTTAATGTTGTACAGCACTTTGGTCAGCTTTGGTTGTTGGAAGGTGCTATAGAAATAAAGTTTCATTGATTGATTGTTTTTTTGTGGAGTTGGAAATGTATTTATTTATTTAGTCACATAAGCAATTAATGCCCCCTACAGTGGATATAAAAAGTCTACACACCCCTGTTCAAATGCCAGTTTTTTGTGATGTTAAATTATTTATCTTGATGTACTTTTTTTTTTTTTACAACTTTTTCTACCTTTCATGTGACCTATAACCTGTACAACACAATTGAAAAACAAACAGAAATCTTTCAAGGAGACAAGGAGATGAAGTAAAAATAAACAACTGAGATAATGTGGTTGCATAAGTGTGCACACCCTTTTAGAACTCGGGATGTGGCTGTGTTCAGATTGAACCAATTCCATTCAAACTCATGTTAAACTGGAGTCAGCACACACTTGTCACCAATTCATGTGCCTCTGATCGACCCCAAATAAAGTTCAGCTGTTCTAGGAGGCTTTTCGTCACATTCTTGTAGTCACATCTTCCAGTACAAGCCATGGTCCACAGAGAGCTTCCAAAGCATCAGAGGGATCTCATTATTCAAAGATATCAGTCAGGTGAAGGCTACAAAAGAATTTCCAAGGAATTAAGTATACCATGGAACACAGTGAAGACCGTCATCATCAAGTGGGGAAAATATGGCACAACAGTGACATTACCAAGAACAGGACATCCGTCCAAAATTGATCAGACGAGAAGAAAACTAGTCAGGGAGGCTGCCAAGAGGCCGACAGCAACACTGAAGGAGCTGCAGGAATTTCTGGCAAGTATTGGCTGTGTACTACATGTGACAAAAATCTCCTGTCTTCTTCATATGTCTGGGCTATGGGGTAAGGTAACAAAATGGAAGCCTTATCTTACAAAGAAAAACATCCAAGCTCAGCGTAATTTTGCAAAAAGACACCAGAAATCTCCCAAACACATGTGGGAAAATGTGTTATGGTCTGATGAAGCCAAGGTTGAACTGTAGGTATGGCGCAAAATAACACCATACCTACAGTGAAGCATGGTGGTGGCAGCAGCTTTGGGGCTGTTTTTCTTCAGCTGGAACTGGGGCATTTGTCAGGGTGGAGGGAATTATGAACAGTTCCAAATACCAGTCAGTGTTGGCACAAAACCTTCGGCTTTCTGTTAGAAAGCTGAAGATGAAGAGGAGCTTCATCTTTCAGCACGACAATGACCCAAATCACACATCTAAATCAACAAAAGAATGAGTCCAGACCTGAATCTTATCAAAAATCTGTGGGGCGATCTGAAGAGGGCTGTGCACAGGAGATGAGATCTGACAGATTGCGAATCTGTCAGATTTGGAGCGGTTTTGCAAAGAAGAGTGGGCAAATATAGATGTGCAACGCTGATAGGCTCCTACCCTGAGTGCTGAAATAAAAGCCAAAGGTGCTGCAACAAAGTATTAGTTTAAGGGTGTGCATAAGTTTTTTATTTTATATCTTTCCCCTTTTAAGGTTTCAGTTTGTTCTTCACTTGCGTTGTACAGGTTATAGGTCACATTAAAGGTGGAAAAAGTTGTGAAATTATCTTGCTGTCATTTTTTTACATCACAAAAACCTGGCATTTGAACAGGGGTGTAGACTTTTTATATCCACTATATATTACGCAAAATTGACTCTTGTGAGATTGAAGCCATGTTAGAATGCCGTTACCTCTTCAAAAAACACTTAGCGTTGTTTTGCTTCATTCACACATGTTTGAGTAAGCCTGCATTATTTGTCTGCATCTCCTACCTATACAGGGTTTCTGTGTTAAACATCCGTGAATGAAACAAAAAACAACTCCAGGTTTGTTTTTGATGAGGAAACAACATTATAACATAGACCAGAAAATAGCGTAATAGACCCTTAATTATGAATCTCAAGATTTGAAACACTTACCCAAAAGTGATTCTGAAAGACGGCCATGTTTCCTCACGGACTCACTGCTCCCTGTAAAGACACAGCATCAGCGTTAGCCTTTGGCGACTCCAGCCCTGTGTTTCTGTAGCACTCTCTCAGCCTTTCTCTGCCCTCACTACAAACTGTGAGCCATTAGAGCCCCATAACAGCTCCTAAACCAGCTCCTGGAAAGTGCCTCTGTGTGGGAGAGAGTCCAGGGGGAGGCAGCCTCACAGGACAGAGGGGGAAGAAGAAAGGAGGAAGAAGATGAGAGGAGTGTTGCCACCATACTAAAATTCCAAACTATCTTTCAATTCTAAGGAATTGGCTTGACTTGAGTTCAATTCAGTCTTTACTAAGAACACACAATACATTCACATAGTTTCCAAAAAAAAAAAAAAGTGGCCCCCTGTACACTTTGCTCCTCTAAAGAACATTGTCTACTGTAACTCTAATGCTTAACCTATTTTGTAAGTCTCTTTGGATAAAAGCATCAGCAGTACAACACTGGCCTTTAAAAAGATCTTACTTGAACGCTTTTAATTTCACAGATAGCTGACCTTTTTTGTGCAGCTTATGCAAAAATGAAGGAGGGAGAAGGAGCTTGGATCCTTCATAAAGCTATGGGTAAACATTGTACTTAACTTATGTACTTTCAGATTTCCATATGTGCATTCATTTCCAGTTATGAAACAAGTTATAATTATTCCCAAATAGGGGGCTCTGGTCGGCAGTGCCTTAACTTTATCTAACTTGATGAGATGGGCTACACAGGAGCTGGATTGAAGAAGGCCTGGGGAGGCAAAGGATGCCTATACATAATGCCAATACAACATCAACTCAGCACTGCCCCCCTTCCAAAGACATTTATTTATTGTGCAGCGTTCCTGTGCCTTACAGTGTTGTGTTTTTTAGGCTGTACATACTTATTATTATTATCTTAATTTTTGATGCATGCTCTTTTTTCCAACTGTTTCTGAAACTTGCGTTGTGACACTGCAATTTCCCCATTGTGGGACAAATAAAGGATTATCTTATCTTATCTTATCTTTCCACTCACGGCCCCAGAATTCAAGCACATGCAGAAGGCAAGGTGTGTGACCTGTAGCTAACTTCACTCCAGCTGCTCAGTCTGCACGTCGTGTGTGTGCATTATGGAACTATTTTGCCGCCATAGAGGAGTCCCAGAGGAGAGAATCAGTTCTAGGAAATGGGTCACCATAGCTCTGATTGGTCCAGATAATGTGTGATATAATTTCAATATAAAAATAGATGTATTTCCTTAAAAAAAAAAAAAAAAAAAAAAAAAAAAAAAAGAATAAACACAACTGACTCGAAATATGTTATATAATGTTAGCTGATGAAAATCTCTTGTTCCAGGCTAATGGACAGACATAAAAGTGATGCTACAGAGACGCACCATCACCAAACCATATTCAATAATGTAGAA
The DNA here is from genome assembly GCA_036785185.1 of Paratrypauchen microcephalus. Classification (NCBI taxonomy): domain Eukaryota; kingdom Metazoa; phylum Chordata; class Actinopteri; order Gobiiformes; family Gobiidae; genus Paratrypauchen; species Paratrypauchen microcephalus. Next base: position 977,034 of record JAVJIX010000131.1, read on the forward strand.
ACTCAAAACTACATTTCTATCATTATGGGTTTTTAAAATGCTCTTTGCCTCCCTACACCTGTGGCTTTCTTCAATGCAAGACACTTTCCAATTTAAGTCTTAAAAGTGTTGATGTTTGTTATTGAAATCATATGTGATTTCTAAAGACGCACCATTGATACTGGTATTGGATATTGGCACCAATACTGAAACCTTAGCTGGATCGGATATCAGCTTCCAAATATAGTTTCAGTCAACCTCATTGGACAGATAAATCAATGTAATGAGACAATTTACTGGTCCTAGCTGGACCAGAAAATCTCATAATGTTTGAATTCTTATTTACACAAAGCTGTTCTGTGGTTATTTGAGGGATAAACAACAGCTACAGAACACATTTGGATCAGTTTTGTCTTATTTTATTTTTGTTTAAAGGAAATAAATGCTATTTTCAGTCCCTGTCCTGGTATCAGTTGATACTTATCAGTAGATACTTAAAGTTATAGTATTGTAATCACTATCATCAGAAACTGTTTGTTCTAAATATTCACAGTGTTAGGGCAGTTTTGTCATACAGTGTAGCTCTATCTATTCCTACTTAGTTACACTACACTGACCCTCTGTTGAGTTAGTCAAGTCTGTGCTTTGGCCGGACCGCTGACCAGACCCTCTCAGTTCCTCCAGTCTTAATCCAAGTGTTGTTTATTCATAGACCCTCTTATCAGTGCTTCTGTAGAGGAGCTGTTTGGGGCTGTTGCAGACCTCCCTGTGTCTTGGCATCTGGCCCTGTAACCTTCACACAGAAGAACACACACAAGTTGGGTTTCCACGCTTTTAGGGGACATACGTTTCCTGGAGACTGAGCCTAAACCCAACCACAGTCAGTACCTAACCTTACCCTCAACCCAAATCATTATCCAGTTAAAACAATGTGTACTTAATCATATTCTTGATCTAATACTAAAGGGCTGCACAATTTTGGGGGAAAAAATAATAAAATAAATATCTAATCAAGATATTTTTGACAACTATTAACACAGTATTGTGATTAGATGTGATAAATATAAATATATAAAAAGCAGGATTTTGTTCATAGTGCACATTGTAAACAACTCAAAGACCATTAAGATTTGAGCATTTCCAAACATGTTTGTAGAGTCCTAAACTACAGGTACAACAACATATAAAAAACAGAATATTAAAAAAAAATTATATAAAAAATTAGAGTCTTTGCAATTTGAAAACTGTGCCAACTGAAATTACAATTGATAAGACTGAGATATACATTTGCTATTTGCCTCACCTTAACCTAACCTAACCTCCAGCCTATGTCACATTTTCATTTTTCTTTTGCAATTGAAACTACCTAGATGCCAGAGGGATTACGCCATCTTATCCTGTATCTGAATTTAAACCATGTTGTTGATCGAATAATAAAGCATTTAGTTTGAGCAGGCTTAGGCTTAAGCCTTTATTGGTCTCACACACAATGACACACAGTGACACACGGGAGAAATTTGACTTCTGCATTTGACCCATCCTTTTCAGGAGCAGTGGGCAGCCATCTTTTTCGGCGCCCGGGGGGCAGTACTGTGAAGGGTCTTGCCCAAGGACCCACACTGGTTAGCTCATTGCCCGGGGGGGATTTGAACCCACAACCCCCAGGGGGAAAGTCCATGACTTACCAGTTGAGCTAACCAGCCAGTAAAAGTCACTGGAACCTGATTTTTGTCCCTATGATGTGAATGTGTATACAGATTTGAGTCACATTTTAACAAGTCTCCGCCCACACACACGCACACCTCTGAGGGCGTGATAATTAGCTCTGCAGAGGAGAGAGAGAGGGAGCCCCCCCCAACATCCACTGACAGGAATCCTTTAGAACAGAACAGGTCCCACAGCAGAGACCCGGGGAGGAGCTAGAGGAGAGTGCATAATCATCTGAAAAGTTGTTGACATGTACACGCCTCAGGTAACAGTCATATAGGGAGATGGAAACTAGCTTATAAATAAGATTGGTGGCTCTTTCAATTTTTTTATTTTTATTTTATTTGTATTAGAGATGTCAACAATTAATCGATTAACGATTAATTGTCGATTAAGACGTTAGTCGAACAAAATGGTCACGAAACAAGGCAACCGCGCACCGCGCTGCGCTCGAATCACAGCCGGCCGCAGGCACCAACGGCACTGCTCAGCAGCCCCGGGTGTACGCGTGAGGCGAGATCGAACCGCAGCGCCTAGGAATGCGCCGCAATGTGCCGCTGCTGGTCCCGCGTGGCCAGCCCGCGGCCCGGGCCCCGAGCTTCGCGCGGCTGGCCCCGCGGCTTGGGCCCCGAGTCCCGCGCGGCTGGCCCCGCGGCTTGGGCCCCGAGCCACAAACCAGTCGCACGAAACCAGCAGCGGCACGCAGCGGCCCAATCCTGGTTCAGTCCAGGTCCAGACCCGGTCGAGTCCCGGTCCAGTCCAGGTCCAGTCCAGGTCCAGACCTGGTCCAGACCTGGTTTAGTTCTGGCCTAGACCTGGTCCAGTCCACGTTTAGTCCTGGTCTAGTCTCTTAGCCAATACATTTGTCTGCTTTTTACTAAGGAATAATTAATTGAGGAATATACAATATAATAATACTATGATATATTTTTGACTCAGTGTTATGTTACTATAGCTTATATTCTTAAAGACCCTATTGGAAACACTAAAATTCAGGTGAAAAACGCCGCTTATCAGTTAATCGTTAATCGATCGATAAGGTCAATCAACTATCAATTAATGAATTAATCGATAATTTGCATCCCTAATTTGTATTTATTTGTTTATACATTTTTTTATATATTTTTTTTTATATCAATTTATACTTTCTCAAATATGATGTGACATTTCTATACATCACAGAAAAGAAAAATAAATAATTAAAGGTGGACTATGTAACTGGTGGAGGGTCTGTCACCTGCTTGTTGCATGGAGATAAAATGTTCCACAATATGGCCATAA
>JAVJIX010000131.1:985000-1152500 GCA_036785185.1 Paratrypauchen microcephalus
ACAGAGTTGGTTAAAAACAACTTTTTTGTGCAATATTGAACTTCATCCAAAGACATTCACAGATACGTTTTAGCACTTTCCTCACTTCCCCTTCTGGGTTATAATTTTGTCATGTTTTGTTAAAGGTGAACTATGTAACTTTTCTCACGGTGGAATGGACCCGTTTGTCTCACTGGAAATGAGATTGCTTTGCTTTGAAAGTTACACAGTATTAATCAATATTTATCTTGCATATATTTAATTACAGGTGTATATTGCTAAAAAATACCTTAAAAAACACACATTCTTTCTGTTGGCAAGCTCGCCTCTCCACAGATCTCCACAGTATAACCTTCTTGACACCATGGAGATAATCATTAAAGGTCCCATGGCATGAAATTTTCACTTTCTGAGGTTTTTGAACGTTAATGTGAGCTCCCCTACCCTGTTTAGGCCCCCCCCATGGTTAAGAGTTGCGAAATGTCTAAACTGAGCATTTGCGATCCTTTTCTGTGTTAAAAAAAATCAGAGCTCAAACGGGCGATTTTGAACAAGGAAACTTATTGACGTCAGATCGAAAAAAGAAATGCAAATGCAGTTCCACCCCCGTCTGTCTGTACTCAGCGTCTCTGTAAATCACGCCCAGAGAGTTTGGACTGTGGAGGAGCTACACAATGCGAAATACGTTTTATTATTTGCCTGGAGGAACGTGCGAGTGTTTCTAGGCTCGGAAGTCCTAGAAACTTGTTTGTGGATATCTGAAACAGCAGTGGTTTAATTTTATTTTCTGTGGAAATGCGTTTATTTTTCAATGGAAGGCTTCTCATCTCTCCCCCCGTGCAAAAACACGGAAGTGGGTCACAGAGCGGAGCGGAGAGTTTGGCCACGCCCCCACCCCCTACTATAGGCCATCTCTGTCCTCCTCATTTGCATTCAAGCAGCAACGCCCATAATGGAGTGTTCCAGAGTGACATTTATGACTGTATCTCTGTTTCTCATGCACTGAGTGTTGATTTTGAAGAAGGATTCATTTACAGTATTAGGGAACCATTAAGGAGCCATATAAAAGCATCAAGAAGTACCATGTCATGGGATCTTTAAACATTCCTTCAATCTCAGTGGAAAACAGATGATACACCTTCCAGTAGAAAAGAGTGGAGCTTTAATAATCCTGAGATACCCACACAAAGCAGCAGCAGTGTTATCGACAGCCCCGTGTACTAACCTCAGTGTTCCTGCTCTTCTGCCTGATGACTCACAGATGGTGCTCATGAAATATTGGGACCTGCAAAACACAATGAACCGCAGTGAGACAAAAGTGCTCAGAATAAACGGTGCACCCCACCCCACCCCCACCCCCCGCCACCACCATCTTGGTTTCTTCGGTTCAGGCTTTGTGAGAAAAGGTCAAAAAGAGATCGCAACATCTGCTCCTTTACAAATGAGAATGTCTTTAAACTGCAATGTGCACTTAACTGGAAGAATAATTATTTTCAAAGTGGTTGTCTGAATGTTGACAGTGCTGATTTATATGATCTGGTCTATTCATTTAAAATCCTCAATATTGGCATGTTCCACAGTATAGACTTGGACTAGTGGTGTCACCTCGCTGTCACCATGAAGATAGACGACTTTGCTGCCATATTGTGGAATATTGTTGATTCAATAACATCTCCATAGAGACAACCGTGTGGCTTATCTCCAACAAAAAAGTCTTAATCCCAAGTGGCCTACTCCATCTCTAATGAACAATGTTTTGGTTAATTTAAACATACAGCATAATTATTTGCTCTGATCCTGAATTTGCATATAAAGCACACCACTATTGTTACGGTATAATAAACACACACAATTGTACAAAAAGCAAGAGAAGTTCAAACTGCCCTTTCAATAATTATTATGATTCTCTGAGGATAGTCCCTTTAGACTTAACCAAAGTTTGTCGTCATTGGTTGTGGTGAGTAAACAGCAGAAATAGGTTAAATGTAATGATAAAGCGGGCCACATTAATCAGAGAAAGTGGAACAAAAGACCTGAGCTGGAGAAAGAGGAGAGAGGAGGTGGTGAGACCCAAAACAAAGCCAAATCAGCAAAACCACAGAGAAGAGATAATAACATGAGGTGTTATTGGAGAGAGGAGTAAACAGGAGACCAGAGAGCAAAATATATTAATTTACAAGTTTAATATCTAAAAGGCAATGGAGTTGAAGCAGGTAGGTTTTTATAGTGTAACACTGTGTTCTGCATCCTGATTGGCTAAGAGACTGTAGACCCAGGACTAAATGTGGACTAAACCAGGTCTAGACCAGAACTAAACCAGGTCTAGACCAGGTCTAAACCAGGTCTAAACCTGGACTGGACCTGGACTAAACCAGGACTGGACCAGGTCTAGACCTGGACTAAACCGGAATTAAACCACCACGTGCCGCTCTTTGCTGGTTTCGTGCGGCTGGTTTGTGGCTCGAGCTGAGAGAATGCGGTCCGGGCGCCGCGGTTCGATCTCGTGCTCGCAGCCCCGGTGTATGTGTGGCCTCGCGCCAGTGATGCACGTATCGCGCACTTCTCCAAGGGGTTGGTGCGCGTCGCTTCCCGGGACGTGGCCGTGCCGTTGAATGAGCGCGGTGCGCCCTGCTCATCCCTCTGTGCTCACACTGTGTTTGAATGAGAAGCAGTCAGAGCCGCACCGGGCTCCGGGGCCGGATGCAAGAGGAGCGGAGACATGAGTCACTGGATCCGTAGGAAGTCCAGGTCTAAACCAGGTCTAAACCTGGACTGAATCAGGACTGGACCAGGTCTAAACCTGGACTAAACCAGGACTAGACCAGGTCTAAACCAGAATTGTCTTTGCCTTGTTTCGTGACCATTGCGGGTTATTTCTGGAACCTAAACGAGGGACCACTGTACTAGAATTCTTCAACAGCATAATTTTCAACATAAAATAATACATTTGGTATTAACATGTGGTATTATACTTGGAAAGCACAAGCTCTAAAACTGTTCAAGAAAGGTCATATTCAGGCTACGTTTATACCGCGACGATCAAAACAGAAGACGCAAAAGTGGCATCTCGTCTTCAATTTTTCATCCCCGTTTAGATGAGCGTTCTCAACAGGAAATGTTTGTTTATACACAGACGCAAAAGTGGGCGAATTCGATTGAATATGCATGCCATGCCGCTAATATAATGTCAGAGCTACCTTTTTCAGGACACCACAGGGGCTCTCATCACGGTTGTTTCGCCCTTGATGTAGGGTCGGAGCTCTTCGCTTAATGCAACAAGAGCATAGGCCGCGGAACGCATTTGAACTGGGGGGGGGGGGGCACAATAGTAAGAAGGTGTCACCGAAATGTTTGCTCGGGCATAATGCATAGCCTATAGGCTACATTATACACGGACAGGCACGTAATGCGTATCTCAGTCATGTCAACCAGCACAGAGCCACACAGCATAAAATGCACAAGAAGAGCACCTCGGTAGTCGGTGGTAACGCAACTTAAACTGCTAAAGTGCTAAAGCACTATGAGAAACACAGAACACAGACAAGTGCAATTGGTGGTGCTCGGACAGAGGAAAGTATGGGAATATGCCTGCAGTTTTATCAGAGCTGTGTGTGTGTGTGTGTGTGTGTGTGTTAGGGTTGGGCGGTAATACGGTAATACGGTATACTGCGGTAAAAATAGCAACGGTATCAGATTCATTACCGTCATTAAAAAAAAAATCTTGCCCTAATATAATATTAACTATAATTAATTTAATGCCTAAATAAAGAGTGTTTGTCCAGCACTTATGTATGTGTGGTTGTGTTTGTTAATTTAATACTATTACAGTTTAAAACTAATATTACTATCGGAGAGATGACGTTCAATGAAGTTCCTGGATGTTGCGTCGTGACACGTAATGTCACGTGACATTACCGCTCAGAAGGAGGAGGAGAAAAACAAAACAACATGGCAGGCCGCGCTGAGTTGGTCCCAAAGTAAAACACAACGTCTGCAATTTGGCAGCATTTCGGATTTCGGCCAAATGACAAGGGAGAGTGTGAGAAGTTTTCGGGTTTCTTATTTCAAACGCAACTTCCACACGAGGCTGTTATTCTGGGAGATGAAGACCCCCTTCTTTGGTGGAACGAGGGTTGACCGAAATTACCTGTGCTCTCCATCGGAACGGGTCTCCAGCACCGCGGGCAAAGTTGTCAATCCACAACGTGCCCTACTCAAGCCGGAAAAAGTGAACATGCTGGTTTTGCATTCAATAGCTTAATATTTTTTATTTTCAATAAGGAGTAGCTTTTTCTGACGGACGAAAATGGTTCGGGATGTTGTATAGTTGTACGTTAAATTTATTTGATTCATGTTAATAGATTTTAAAAATATACAAACGAGCAGTATTTTCCACTGCGTTCTCAGGACAGGGTTATATATGCACATTTTCGGTTATGTCTTGTTATTTATTGTTCAGATTTTCTAAGATCAAGTATTTTATTTATTTGATTCCTGTTGGTTTGTTAGCTTTAGCCCACAGACAATTTGATATTTCGTTCCGTCGGTTGGCTGCTGTATTTGCACTTTAAACATTTGTTAATAAAAGTTTCTAATTTTGTACATGTTTTGTTATGTTTTCAGTATCATTAGGCCTATGTAATGCTTGCTATTCTGTTTCTGAACGGTATAGGTGCAAGTTGCCATTTGGCGAGACGACTCCACGGTAGTGCTATGAAGTGTTTTTTTTTTGTTTTTTTAGCCTTAGCAACGGTAATACCGTATACCCCGGGAAAATGTGGAGACGGTTTAACGGTATCAAAATTTGGATACCGCCCAACTCTAGTGTGTGTGTTTCCACAATATGCCAGATAACTGCGCAAAATAATGCCCAAAGAGCCAACGCTAACCCAGCATCAGTTATGAATTTAGTTCACAATATGCCAGCACAGAACTGCGCAGAACTGCCCAGAAGTGCCAACAAGAGCTTATTTAGTCATTCTGAAGTTTTCCACCCAAGCACTGTCAGCAACTAATCCATTCTCAAAATTGTCCCACCACTGACTGGTTCTGCCCGGTCTTGTCCAAACTCGGTCCGGTCCTGGTTTAGTCCAGGTCCAGTCCAGGTCTAGACCTGGTTTAGTTCTGGTCTAGACCTGGTTTATTCCACGTTTAGTCCTGGCTCTACAGTCTCTTAGCCAATCAGGAAGCAGAACACAATGTTACACTATAAAAATTTTTTACACTATTTAAAAAAAACAACCTTGGAACAGATCAGGCCTTTTCCATTGAAATAGCTACTCAACATACGGAAAATTCACGTTACGAAACCACTTCTGGAACAAATTAATTTCGTAAGGTGAGGTACCACTGTAATCCATAAACATTATCATTCACGGACAAGACGGAGTGTTGGCTCCAGCAGTAAATGAAGTACTGTACATCTAGTCTACACTTTAACTCTCCCACACTCCATAATTTACAATGAGTCAACGACGATGCTATTATTTCAATCTGACTTGAAAGAGTGCAGCAGCCTCACAGGGTCAAACCTACACTTACAATGTGGTTCATTTGAGAAACAACAGCTCATTTTTGTTTATCATCAGAATTTGTACAAAAATGGAATGTAACTTTGCTGAACTGCTTGTTTTCATGGATATTTCATTGCTTTGCCAGGAATGTTCCACAGTATGGCATTAAACATCTCATCTTATTAAATTGAAGATTTTTGCAGGGTCACCTCGCCACAAGTGGTGTCAAGTGGTTTGTCTTCATGGAGATAGAGAATTTAAATGCCATACCATGGAAAATTGCAGGTAAAGCAATATTGTCATCTCATGCAATTTTTCGGTGCCTAAATGTAATCTTTAAAAGGGCCCGTATTATGCTATTTTCTGATCACTGTTGTTTCCTCATCACAAACATATCTAGTTGTGTTTTGTTTCATTCACACACAAACCCTGAATAGTCACTCTGTACCACCTTGTGATGTCATGTGGCGATACAAGAAGTGCTCGTCTGTGTTTTTAAACTCCATACACCTATGATTTGGATGATTTCAGTCCTGGCATTGTCCATCTCCACTGAACTAAAGGTAAAAGGTAGCTGTTAACTTGAAATCTACCACTTCGTGACATCACAAGGTGGAATAGAGCATTTTGAGCTTTGGAGATGTAAACAGACTAATAATAAAAGGTTACTCAAACTTGTGTGAATGAAACAAAACACAACTAGGTATGTTTTTGAAGAGGTAACAGCATTACAACATGGCTTAAAGCTCACAAGAGTCCATTTTGTGTAATTTGGGACCTTTAACCATTCATTCATCCAGTGTAGTCTCTTTTATGATTATGAAATACAAAGAGCAGTGTGTAATTTCATTGTGCTAATAGTTGTGGTCAGACCAATGATCTAAACTCCAGTGCTGAGGTCTGGGGCACATAAGGATACAGAGAAGAAGGAGGCTGGGTGAGCTGGTCACTCTGCACACTGCACATCTAATGCTCTGTCCTTCTCCATTACCTTAAAAAGTGTTTTGGCCGAGCGTGGAGGAGCAGAGATCATTTTGTGTCAAGGCTGATTTCTCTGCCACCATCTCCTGGGTTCACCTGCCATGGCCGACCAGTGGAGAGGTTCACTGTTCACTGCTTTTTTCTGATAAGTATGTTGATTAGATTTGCAATATGTGGTTAAAAAAATTGGATTCTGTTCAGAGTGTACATTGTAATCCACTCCAGGAGCATTAAAGGTGCATTGCGAAAGTTTTACGGTGGACGGTCCGCTACCTACGTGTCTCCATGAAGATGACTTAGACTTGAGACAAACTTTACTAAATCTAAAAACTAAAATCTATATCTGAAATCTGAAAGCAGTGCAACAGAATACCCATTTACAGATGTTCAAAAAATGTGCAGTGTGCATCAAAAATGTGCAATGGAAGATACCGCAGTAAAATGGTAATGTGCAATAGAATGTGTATTGAAAGTAAAGAAAGATAAATGTGCAGCAGTAGTAATTCCAGAGCAATAACAGTAGTAAACAAAAGTACAAAGTTGTAAAATTCCAGTAGTAATAATGTGCAATAACAGTAGTAAACAACAGTACAACAGTAGTAAAATTCCAGTAGTAAATGTACAACAGTGCAACAGTAGTCCTTAGCAGCAGTTTTTTTTTAAGTGTCTAGAGTGATATGTCTTTTTATGGAATACAGGTTATGCCAATATGGGGGGTGGGGGTGGGGAGACGGGTTCAGCCTCCTGACAGCCTGGTGGATGAAGCTGTTTGACAGTCTGGTGGTGTGGGCCCGGAGACTCCGGTACCTTTTTCCCGAGGGCAGGAGGTTAAAGAGGCTGTGTGAGGGGTGGCTCGGGTCACCCACAATGCTGGACGCTCTGCGGGTGAGGCGGGAGTTAAAAATGTCCAGGAGGGAGGGGAGAGAGACACCAGCGATCCTCCCAGCTGCATTCACTCTGCGCTGCAGGGCTTTCCTGTTCTGTTCTGTTCAGCTCCCGTACCACACAGTGATGCAGCTGGTCAGGACGCTCTCAATGGTGCCTCGGTAGAAGGTGGTCATGATGGGTGGGGGGGCTCCAGCTCTCCTCAGTTTGCGGAGGAAATGGAGGCGCTTCTGAGCCCTCTTTGCCAGTGATGTAGTATTCACTGTCCAGGAGAGGTCCTCACTGATGTGCACCCCCAGGAATTTGGTGCTGCTCACCATTGATGGACAGTGGGGGGTGCTGGGTGGGGCCTCTCCGGAAGTCAATTACAATCTCCTTGGTCTTTTCAACATTAAGGAGATTGTTATCGCTGGATTTAATGTGTGCCATGACTAGCCATTCAAAGCACTTCATTATGATGGGGGTCAGTGCAACGGGGCGATAGTCATTAAAAGTGGCCGGAGTGGGTTTCTTTGGCACAGGAACGATGGTGGTGGTTTTGAAGCAGGAGGGAACGACAGCCTGGCTTAGAGAAGCATTAAAGATGTCGGTGAAGACATCCTTGAGCTCCTCTGCACAGTCCTTCAACACACGACCGGGGATGATGTCCGGGCCTGCAGCCTTGCGGGTGTTGATCCTGCAGAATGTTCTCTTCATGCTGGCTGCAGACACACACAGGGGCTGGTCGTGGGGAGGTGGTGGAGTTTTCTGTGGCCAGGTGTCGTTTCCTGCCTCAAACCGTGCGAAGAAGCTGTTGAGGTCGTTGAGCAGGGAGGTGTTGTTGTCACAGGTCTGTGGCGAGGGTTTGTAGTCCGTGATGTTCTGAATGTCCTGCCACAGACTCCGTGTGTCCCTGCTGTCTTTAAAATGTCGTTATTTTCTGTGTGTAATTGTGTTTTGCTTTCCTGATGCCCTGGGACAGGTTGGTTCTCGCTGCCTTCAGATGTGTGACATCTCTGGCTCTGAAGGCAGCGTTCCTGGCTCTCAACAGTCTGTGAACCTCCCCTGTCAGCCATGGCTTCTGGTTAGCCCTGGTGGTGATGGTTTTTGTGTGTGTGACATCACCAATGCATTTGGAGATGACAGTGTCTGCGTACTCCTCAATGTCTGTGTGTTTGTTGTGTGTGGCGGCCTGTTTGAACACTGCCCAGTCTGTTGTGCCGAGGCACTGCTGTAGTGCAGACGAGGCCCCCTCTGGCCACACCTGGATCTGCTTCAGAACCGGTTTGGAGACTCTCACCCAGGGCCTATATGCCGGTCTGAGCAGAACAGAGATATTCTGGAAAGGGAAAGGCGCACACATCACAATACACAATTACAATTATATATCTATACAAATGTTACTGAACTCATTTTATAACTTCTTAAAAGGTCCCATGGCATGAAATTTTCACTTTCTGAGGTTTTTGAACGTTAATGTGAGCTCCCCTACCCTGTTTAGCCCCCCCCCCCCCCCCATGGTTAAAAGTTGTGAAATGTCTAAACTGAGCATTTGCGATCCTTTTCTGCGTTAGAAAAAAATCGGAGCTCAAACGGGCGATTTTGAACAAGGCACCTTATTGACGTCAGATCGAAAAAAGAAATGCAAATGCAGTTCCACCCCCGTCTGTCTGTACTCAGCGTCTCTGTAAATCACACCCAGAGAGTTTGGACTGCGAATGCGCTAGGCAATGCGAAATGCGTTTTTTTTATTTGCCTGGAGGCACGTCCGAGTGTTTCTAGGCTCGGAAGTCCTTTATCTGAGCCTCTGGACCTTTGAACAGCAGTGGTTTAATTTTATTTTCTGTGGAAATGTGTTTATTTTTCAATGGAACGCTTCAAATCTCTCCCCCGTGCAAAAACAAGGAAATGGATCAGCTGTCGGCTCTGAGCTCTGAGCGGAGAGTTTGGCCACGCCCCCACCCTCTACTATTGGCCATCTGTTTTCTCCTCATTTGCATTCAAGCAACAACGCCCAGAATAAAGAGTTTGAGAGAGATATTTATGACTCTTTCTCATCTTATCTCTGTTTCTCATGCACTGAGTGTTGATTTTGAAGAAGGATTCATTTACAGTATTAGGGAACCATTAAGGAGCCATATAAAAGCATCAAGAAGTACCATGTCATAGGATCTTTAAATAATAGCATATGAAAAGAATGAACATGTAAAAGTTAGTTTCAGAACCAAATGTTTTTGTAAAGTTTTGGGAAAGCGAAGTTTTGGCTTGAGTTGGCTAGGAAAATGACCAATTAGACCATGTGCTCAGCTTCTTGAGTGAAAAACAGTTCTATGTGATCATGCAACAGAAGAGAGGGATGGACAGACTGAGCCCTGTCCATTGTGTCCAGTCTCAATGTGCTTTTGTTGAGACAGTGACACAGGGCAGCAGCCATCTTTGTCTGTGGTCAGCAGGTCCAACAGAGAAAATGTATGGTGAGGGGATGTCAAAATCATCACTGGTAATCATAAAAATCACAAGTAAGATCTAAAACATTATAGAAAATTTAAAGAAGACCTATTGTGCTTGTGTGTAAAATGCAATATTAATCTGAAGAAATGTAATAAAAAAGAAACAATCGCTCCAAATACATCTTTGAATAGGGCTGCTCGATTATAGAAAAAATCATAATCACGATTATCTCAGTCAATATTGAAATCACGATTATTCAAACGATTTTTTCAAAATCCCCTACGCACGCACGCCCGCGCACACACACGCGCACACACACACACACACACACACACACACACACACACACACACACACACACACACACACACACACACACACACACACACACACGCACGCGCACACACACACACACACACACACACACACACACACACACACACCCACACCCACACACACACACTCACTCACACGCACACACACACACACACACTCACACACAAAGTGAGCTACTCTTCCCTTAAACATTTATTCTTCTGTCTTATTCTACAGATTGCCCCAAACTTAATAAAATACAACCTAACAAATATAAACATAAAATAGCCTGGTGCTATGATATACACACAGGCACACACACTCACAAACAAAAAGTTACCACACACAGCTATTCCTCACTATCCTCACACAGATTTCTCCTCCGTATAATATAATATTATATTATATTATTAATATAATATATTATATTATAATATAATATAATATAATATAATATAATATAATATAATATAATATAATATAATATAATATAATATAATAAATATAATAAATATAATAAAAATAACATAATAAAAATAACATAATAAAATTAATATAATTAATACAATATAATATAATAGCACTAAAATAGAATAGTGATATGACAAACACATTTCATGACATGACTTACCAAAAGCAAAGATGAGATACTCTCCAGCAAATCCGAAAAAAGAAGCAGCTCCGAGATGAAGTGTTGTCCGGGTTAAGTTTAGTTTAGTTTAGTTTAGTTTAGTTTATTAAGGACAGTGTGCAGTTTCATTAAAAAGATTTAGCTCAAAGCTAATTTCCATCTGCAGTCCTCACATCATAAAATACAATACAAAAATACGATAAAGTGCAATTATAAATACAATAAAAATACAATACAATATAATAAAAAGAAATCACATATCAAATACAAGGTACAATCTTAACAGGCTAGTGCAGGATAAAATCTTAAAATATAAGCAATTCTAAAATAAACAATCTCAAAACAATTCTATACAGTTATCCAATATTAAAAAGTGCGTGCATATTCATAAGTGCATACAGGTAGAAATCACACGCATAATTTAGGAGCAGGGTCACTGAGAGCAAGGTGAACGCTGATGATAATAATAACCCCTTTCATTACTTTTATAAAGAGCAGCAGCTGTCGAATGGTACCCAAGAGGGTATCATCCGACAGCCACCTACCTAACTGGTACTATATTTTGAGGTGAAGCTTTAGAAATAGGGCCTTTGCCAACAGAGGATACCCACGAGGGTAACGTCTGTTGGCCAACTACCGTCTGGTATTAGTGAGAGCAGGACTGACTGTCCAGGAGCCAGCTTTTAACGGCTCGAGAGAATGTTAAAAAGTCTGCCATGTCCTTTATATGACTCGGGAGTCTGTTCCACTCCGTCACAGCTTTATAAGAAAAGGCTGATTGGGAGAAGGCAGTTCTCCTTTTTGGGACATCGCAGTCTCCCCTCGAAACAGACCTTAACACTCGGCTGGTGAGCCGAGCGCGTGGCTGGACATAGGTCTGTAGAGGGGGTGGGGCAGCGTCATGCAAGATTTTATGAACCAGACGAATATTGGAGAAGCTGATCAGATTTTCAAAGCTAAGCAATTTGTATTTTTTAAGTATATGACAATGATGGTGCCTTAGAGGCTTTTTATCCAGAATTTTTAGGGCCCGATTATGCAAGGATCTGAGAGGTTTGAGAACTGTCTGTTTGGCCTGAGACCATGAGGATATACAGTATGAAATATGAGATATGATCATTGCGTTAAAATATGTTTTTGCTGCCTCCAAGGATAAAGAACTCCTGATTTGTTGAAAATTAAACATATTAAATTTTAAAACATGACAGACTTTTTTTATATGTTGTTTAAAACCAAGTGTAGAATCCAGGATTACCCCGAGGTATTTTACCTCCTCCACATTCCGGATCATATGGCCTGCCACAAAAATATTAGGGTGTATATTTTGAGTAATTCACGTAGTCTATCTGTTGAAAATGCCGATCACGTATCTCTACAAAGTCCCATGTAAAGTGTGTCTTTGTACGTTGTATTCATAGTAAATACCATGGAGGGTGAACAATCGATTTAAAAGTGATTAAATGTTGCGTTATACTAACTTCGTTTACTATTGCCTTCTGTAGTTTCCATGTTCTTGGCTTCATATGCGAGCGTGTGTGTTCTTGGTAGGAGCTAGTGCTGTCAATGGTCAGTTCTTGGCAGCAAATCCTGGTAGCAACTCCTGTCGTGTGATTGGTCAATTCCTGGCAGCAACTAGTGCCGTGATCGGTAAATTCCTGGTAATTCTTGGTAGCAACTCGGACAGACATTGGTCAAATCGTGGTAGTGTGAGCTCGACTCGCAGCCGGCCGCAGAGAGGGAGGGGGTGAATCCCCTCTCTCTCTCTCTCTCTCTTCTCTTTCTTTCTCTCTTCCTTTTCCTCTCGCGCCAGTGTAGGCGCCAGCAAGTCTCTGCGCTGCACATTGGCCTGCGTGGAAGGGAATGTATTGCGCGTGCGCGTCCCTCTCGACAGAGAAATGAAAAAATAATCGTTTGGACTCGATTATATGAATTTTGAGATCGTTTGACACCAAAATCGAAATCGTGATCAAAATTGGATTAATTGCACAGCCCCATCTTTGAATAAATGAGAAGTTGATTTTACATAATAGGTCTGCTTTTGCATAACAGGGCTGCTTGAGTCATTAAGAAGAATGTTTTTTATAAAGCTAAAAAAAAAAAGCTGCTCATGTACTCGACTAGTGGTTCTCAACCCTTTTCAGTCGTAGTCCCCAGAATAATCACTGTCAAACGTGATCACTGAACACAAAAAAAATAGGCTACCAGTAAAATGATACACTAGTCTTATGTCTACGTTTGATTTTATTCCCAGGACATATAGGCTTAAATGAAGTTGGTTGGTCAACAAATAGGAATGTGGAATTATTAGCTTGGGTCAGGACAAGTGTTGTTGACTCTGGGACTGGTTCTTCTACAGTACAGACACAGCCATAAGGGAAATATAAATGAAAGGGCCCGTATTACACCATTTTCTGATCTATGTTATAATAACGTTTCCTCATCACAAACAGACCTGGAGTTGTGTTTTGTTTCATTCACACATGTTTAACACACAGACCTGCAGATTTAGTTCTCAAACAGAAAACACTCTGCTCCTCCTCATGATGTCATTTGGTAATACAGGAAGTGCTCCACTGTGTTTTTGAACTCCATACAACTTCACTAAAATAATTTCCACAATTTCACTTCTAGAATTGCTAATCCACTGAACAAAAAAGTAAAAGTAGCTGCTAATTGGAAAACTACTGTTTCACGACATCACAAGTTGGAACAGAGCATTTTGAGCTTTGTGTTGACAGACGAATAATAAATTCACACATCAAACATGTGTGAATGAAACAAAAAACAACTCCAGGTGTGTTTTTGAGGAGGTAACAACATTATATCACGACTTAAAGCTCACAAGAGTCCAATTTATATAATTTATAGGAATCCTGCTCTTAGCCCATGTATTATATTGCCCACATTTAATTCAGGAATAAATCAATTGTACATATATTTACCCTTCTTGTGACAGAATCGTTTAGCCTGTATCCACAGAAACATAGATCTAACTTCATCAATTCTTCAGTGACCCAGACTGACCTTTACAGAAAATGTCATTACACCTTGAAAGTCCAAACGGAACACAGATAAAAATACAATTATGTGACCTTTACCCAGTGACCATTAAAGATTGTACTACCTGGTAAAATAAGTAATTTTCTGCTTTGAAAGAATTACAATTTATACTGAAAACTCTTGAAAACTCCTGCTAACAAGTCAATAGTCTCTCCCCTTCATTCATGTTTCACACTTTTATCACTGATGGGAGCGTTAAAGGGATATGCCACCCCCAGGTCAAATTTGGGCATCTCCCCACAGTCCAGAGACTAAAATAAGTGGTGGAAAGCGTTTTCCTGCTCACCCAGCCATTGTCCGAGTCTGTCGCCACTGACCGCCGCGGTATCTGCAGCTCCTCCGCCTTAGACTGGAGTCTAACGTCGCCAGAGAAAGATTTCGGCCAAAAGGAATTAACTTGCTCGATGCGTTTCCCAATTACTTTATGTGTAGTGCGCATTCATATCGAGTGCAAATAAATGTGCAAATCAACACGGAGAGCTTGCCTTGGTCATTTTGGGTGGGAACTATTTTCCAGTGCGGAAGAATACAGTCGAATCACGCAGCACGCTGCCAGGGGAATCCCAGTTACGCACCGGGAAGGGAGTTCCCGTGTTGCACAACGTGGTGCGTGATAATTGGGAAACGCATCGAGCAAATTAATTCCTTTTGGCCGAAATCTTTCTCTGGCGACGTTAGACTCCAGTCTAAGGCGGAGTAGCTGCAGATACCGCGGCGGTCAGTGGCGACAGACTCGGACAATGGCTGGGTGAGCAGGAAAACGCTTTCCACCACTTATTTTAGTCTCTGGACTGTGGGGAGATGCCCAAATTTGACCTGGGGGTGGCATATCCCTTTAAACGATAATGCGAAATGTGGAGCTAGGGCCGTGACAATGTGATTTGAATTGCGTAAAGGTCAACTGAAAAGTTAAGTAACTGACGGGATAAAATGCTTTGTTAGCTATGCTGACTGCATCTTCTTAGCAGAAAACTGGACGTAAAAGGTGCACTGCGCAACTTTTCTATTGAAGAGTCCGCCACCTCCTTGTCTCCATGGAGATGTTATTGCTTTCCCTGGAATGCTCCGGGGTATGAAATTAAACATATCCAGCTAACATTTATTCTATTGCTCAGAAATACCACAATATCTTCTGTGAATAGGAACGGTATTGCATGTTATTAGTACTTCTGACCATCTTAGCAAGTCAACGGTTCCTCTGATCCTAAGCATTTCATTGCATTGTTGACCCTGTGTTGATTCTGCATATGACAAATAAATAATGTTGAATCTTGAATCTTGATTCTCCACAGATCTGAATTGTAACGTAGTGTAGTTCTGTAACCTGCTTGTCTCCCTTGTTCTAGACCAGTGATTCCCAACCAGGGGTACAAGTACACATTGCAGGGGGTACTCGGCAGTGTCGCTGCCAGGCGCAGGGGGAGATTTTTTTGAATTTTTTCATTCTAATTTGAGTAAATTTGAGTTAAAGAAAAGAGAGAAAATGCCTGAGAAATAAATTTTCAAATTAAGGAGATGAAATAAAATGATTTTCATTTAATAATCTGTTGTGTCACGTTCTACTTTTGGAGAATTATCAACACGTATGAGTCAGGGGGTACTCGAGGTGTGACAAAAAGGCTCAGGGGGTACACAAGACAAAAAAGGTTGGGAAACACTGTTCTAGACAAAGAAATAACATTTCCATGGTAACTAGCAGGTGGCAGACCCTCCACTAGAATGCATGCTAATGTGCACTTCCTGATTATTCAACAGTAATATGCTTCAGACAGCACGCAGCAGACACAAAATTAACTTGTGTGAGCTTCAAGCCATGTTAGACTGCCGTTACCTCCTCAAGTTGTGTTTTGTTTCATTCACACACACATTCGAGTAAACCTTTATTACTAGTCTGATATCTCTAAAGCTCAGAATGCTCTGTTCCACCTTGTGATGTCATGTAGTGTTAGCTTTCCAGTCAACACATTGGCGATTTCAGGACTGAAATTATCCAAATGATTTCAGTGAAGGTGTATGGACTTAAAAAAAAAAAAACACAGTGGAACACTTCCTGTATTACCACATGACATCACAAGATGGACCAGTGTGGAGTGTTTTCAACCTAAATATGCAGGGTTTGTGTGTTAAAAATGTGTGAATGAAACAAAACACAACTCCAGGTACTCCAGAAACAACATCATAACACAGATAAGAAAACAGCGTAATGGGCACTTTAATGAGAAAAGGTAAAAGGAAATTGAAAGAGTTACAGATCAATACAAGGGATTTTTTTCTTCCAGCCGCTTGCATTGCTGATTACTCCCAAGAATTCCCCCTCCTCTCTCTCTCTCCCTGTCCCACCTGACTCCACTTTCCTCATCCACTCAGGTCCTCTTACTACTCCTAATCGTTGCGGTGCTTTGGAGGGTCCTGATTGGCTGCTCTTCAACACATAATATGGAGCTGACTGAATTATACATGTGTAGCCTCTCGTTTGAAGCCAAAGCAGCGCGAGGCCGTCCCTGCTCTCGGCCAACCAGGCCATACGCCACAGCCAGGAAATATGAGGCAGGAAGCAGGACGCTAACCTATTACATAACAAACAACGTCTAGTGGCTAATATTAGGTCCACTGTGTATCAGGGGGTGTTGACTTCTAATTTGAGGATTTGATATTTAGAATTAATTATAGTACAATTTTCAATTCGACTCTTCAAAATTTTGCATGAGGAGAAGGGCAGCCAAAGCAGATGGGAATATCCTTAGGCAAGATATGAAGCCATAAAGTAAAAAAATATATATACAGTTTATATTTCCAGATAAAATTCCAGTATTACATTTTACACACTGCAAGTCTTAAATTTAAGTCTTAAATTGATAAGACTTAAATTTGTAAGTCTTAAATGCATTATAAATGCAAAAGTATGATTGTATTAAAGGAGATGTTTTGCTTTGCCAGGAATGTTCCACAGTTGTTGTGTTTACATGAGAGCTTTAATTCCAATTAAAAGTAATTTAATTCCAAATAAAAATTAATTCCTCTTTAAAAAGACCATGTTATTCAGAATTAAATGGGTGGTTTATTCAGATTTTAAAGTAGAATTAATTTATTCCTTGATCATGTTTATTCCCCTTAAAAATAATTCCGGTCATTAGGCGTATGCTCGTTGGGTCGCCTTTCTGACGGAATGACGCACCGCAGTGTGAGATGAGAACCCGGAGCCAACATTGGTCTCGAACCAAAACAATTTTTTAAATAAGTACAATGAAAAAACTACAAATAATGAAAAGAGTGGATGGCAGAAAACAGAAAAACACTAAGCAAACCAAGATGACAAAAAGCCGGTAACAGCTGATTGTGTGTTTATGCTTCAGGCCAGTGGCTCTCACGTCTCATCTGATGAAGACTCTGGAGAGGCTCGTCCTGGGTCACCTCCGCTCCACGGTGAGCTCAGCGCTCGCGTATCGGCCCGGCATCGGGAGTAGAGGACGCCATCATCTCTCTGATGCATCGCTCGCTGTCCCACTTGGAGAGTCCCGGCAGCACTGTGAGAATCTTGTTCTTCACCTTCTCCAGTGCTTTCAACACCATCCAGCCGCTGCTCCTGAGGGACAAGCTGGAGTGGGCAGGAGTGGCCACTGTGACCTGGCTGAGTGGATCCTGGACTACCTCACAAACCGGCCCCAGTTTGTGAGAGCCCGGGACTGTGTGTCTGACCTCATGACCTGCAGTGTGGGGGCGCCCCAGGGCACGGTCCTCGCGCCCTTCCTCTTCATCCTCTACAGTGCAGACTTCAGACACAACACGGACAGCTGTGTCTTGCAGAAGTTCTCCGATGACTCCGCCATCATTGGTCTCGTCACAGACGATGATGACGCGGAGTACAGAGGACTAACGCAGGACTTTGTGGACTGGTGTCAGCGGAACCATCTTCTCATCAACGCGGGTAAGACCAAGGAGATGGTGGTGGACTTCCACAGACGCCACTCTACTGCCCCCCCACCAGTGAACATCCAGGGAAGGGACATTGAGAGAGTGGACTCTTACAAGTACCTGGGTGTTCATCTGAACAATAAACTGGACTGGACTCATAACACAGATGCACTGTACAGGAAGGGCCAGAGTCGGCTCTATCTTCTGAGGAGACTGCGGTCCTTTGGAGTGAGAGGGCCACTCCTGAAGACCTTCTATGACTCTGTGGTGCCATCCTGTACAGTGTGGTCTGCTGGAGCAGCAGCATCACAGAGAGGGAGAAGAAGAAACTGGACAAGGTCATCAGAAAGTCCAGCTCAGTCCTGGGCTGTCCTCTGGACTCGGTGCAGCAGGTGGGGGACAAGATGGTCCTGGCTAAACTCATGTCTATGCTGGACCATGAGTGTCGCCCCCTGCAGGACGCTCTGTCGGCTCTAGAGAGCAGCATCAGTGACAGACTGATTCACCCTTGCTGTGTTAAAGAGAGATTTCGCAGATCTTTCCTTCCTGCTGCTGTCAGACTGTACAATGATCAATGCTCGTCATGTTCATCTCCATAGCAACCATGTGTCATCTCCATAGTAATAATTACATGTGCAATATTATTTAAAGTCACTTTACCTGCTACTTATTTATTTAACAACCACTGTCCATCACTGCACTGTTCACAATCATCTGAGTCACTTTATTGTAGTGATATTATATATGACTGAACTGGAGTCACTTTAACTGCTGTTTGTTCACTGCTCAGAACCAAAGACATTTATTGTGCAATGTTCCTGTGCCTTTTAACCTTACAGTGTTGTGTTTTTTTGTTGTTGTTTTTTAGTTGAGTGTACATACTTATTATTCTTATTATTTATCTTAATTTTGATGCATGCTCATATTTTCCTACTGTTTCTGAAACTTGCGCTGTGACACTGCAATTTCCCCATTGTGGGACAAATAAAGGATTATCTTCTCTTATCTTATCTTTTCTTCCGGTCGACGTAAATACGTTTGTGTCCGTGTCCAATCAGAACCTTTCCCGACTCCCAGACGTTGAGCTGAATTAACTACAGCCGATTTAACGTATTTTCCATCTAAACCTCAATTTGGAATTATTATTTCCACGTAAACTCGAAGGAGAATAATTTAATTCCAAACTATTTAATTCGGAACAATTAATTCAGAATTAAAAAATGTGGCCAGTATGGCATTAAACATATATCAATCAATCAAACAATATTTATAAAGCGCTTTTCATACAAAATTGTAGCACAAAGCGCCTTACACTGGTTAAGGATTAGAAGATTGACCTTTATTGATCTTGCACAGGAGAAGTTGTTTCTATATTTGACCTGGGGACCATCCCCATAATTTTGTTTTGTTATTTAGGCTTGGTCAGGCCCTAAGCTGGAGGATTTTACCTATGGCGCATGTTTGTTTGGTAACTATATACTGTATAACTCATTGGAGACAAGGTGGTGACACTAGGCCAAGTTACAAATCAGATCTATGAAGAAAAGTCCCAGCTCATCGTAACAATGGATATCAAAGTATTTTTAAGCAATAGAAAACACCTGAAATTGAATAAACGCAGGAAAGATATGTTTAATGCAATAGTGTGGAACATTCCAGCTGAAACAATAACCTCTCCATGGAGACAGGCAGGTGGCAAACCCTCCACCAGAAAAGTTATAGTTATTCTAAAGTCTGAACTCTGCTTCAAAACATGCTTTTACTGACAGGGAAGTGGCTGTAGACCTCTCAGTTAGAAAGCCCCGAGCGGATAATTGATCATGTGAAACAATTGGATCTTTATTTGATTAAAATTTGATTAACTGCACCGCCCTAGCACGGGGGGTATGTGACAAAATGCTGTGGTTGGTTTGAATGTCCAGCAGCATGTCCAGGGACTGCAGCAGGTCATCGTGTAGGGATGAAATGAGAGCGATCGAGTGCAAACAAATCTAAATGCAAAACAGGGCTCCTGGAAATGCACATCCCTCCTTATGCCCTAGCCTCAGTACAGAAGTTTCACTGCAGCTTTCAAACAACTGAAGAAGACATTAGTAAAACACCTGTCATCATAAAACTGAAAAATAACAAAAAGTTACACACTAGTACAAAGAAAAAGTTAAAGGTACATTGTGTAACTTTTCTGGTGGTGGGTCCGTCAAATGCTTGGTTCCATGGAGATTTTATTGCTTTGCCTGGAATGTTTCACAGTATGGTATTAAACCCTTCTATCATCACGGAGACCAAACCAGACCAAGTTACAGGTCAGATCTTTGGAGCTGTTTAATGTCATACTGTGGAACATTCCAGGCAATGACATACATAGGAACAAGCAGGTGACGGACCCCCAACTAAAAAGATACATAGTACACCTTTAAATATTGACCCAAAAATATAATTGTTCCATCTGTCATGTATTGAATGATAAGTTAATAAAGTAATTATTGAGACAGGCGTCAACGCAGAGATACAGAGAAAATCAGGGCTGTTATCAATTTGGAAATACTGTTTTGCATTAAAGATCCCATGACATGGTACTTCTTGATGCTTTTATATGGCTCCTTAATGGTTCCCTAATACTGTAAATGAATCCTTCTTCAAAATCAACACTCAGTGCATGAGAAACAGAGATAAGATGAGAAAGAGTCATAAATATCTCTCTCAAACTCTTTATTCTGGGCGTTGTTGCTTGAATGCAAATGAGGAGAAAAGAGCTGGCCTATAGTAGAGGGTGGGGGCGTGGCCAAACTCTCCGCTCTAGCTCTCAGCTGATCCATTTCCTTGTTTTTGCACGGGGGGAGAGATTTGAAGCGTTCCATTGAAAAATAAACACATTTCCACAGAAAATAAAATTAAACCACTGCTGTTCAAAGGTCCAGAGGCTCAGATAAAGGACTTCCGAGCCTAGAAACACTCGGACGTGCCTCCAGGCAAATAAAAAAACGCATTTCACATTGCCTAGTGCATTCGCAGGCCAAACTCTCTGGGCGTGATTTACAGAGACGCTGAGTACAGACAGACGGGGGTGGAACTGCATTTGCATTTCTTTTTTCGATCTGACGTCAATAAGTTTCCTTGTTCAAAATCGCCCGTTTGAGCTCCGATTTTTTGTAACGCAGAAAATGATCGCAAATGCTCAGTTTAGACATTTCGCAACTTTTAACCATGGAGGAGCTAAACAGGGTAGGGGGGAGCTCACATTAACGTTCAAAAACCTCAGAAAGTGAAAATTTCATGCCATGGGACCTTTAAAGGGTCTATATTACACTATTTTGATCTGTGTTATAATGTTGTTTTTTATCAAAAACATACATTGAGTTTTGTTTTGTTTCATTCACACATGTTTAACACACAAACCCTGCATATTTAATAATAATTATAATTCATACCATTTAGTAAACAAAAGATAAGAAAAAGTACTGTAGCTGTTAACCTGAAAACTACCGCTTCATGACATCACAAGGTGGAACAGCACATTTTAAGCTTTGAAGATGTAGAGAGGATAATGGATAATAAATGCTTACTCAAACATATGTGAATGAACCAAAACACAACTCCAGGAATGTTTTTGATGAGGTAACCACATAACATGGCTTAAAGCTCACAAGAGTCAATTTTGCGTAATATAGGACCTTTAATAATACTTTACCAAAAGTTGTTTACAATAATCTTAATATATCTTTAACACAGTTGGATGAGGCACATGTTGTCCACAAAGCCTCAGTACGGTTATTATTGATGCAACTCATCATTAAACAGAGCTCACTGACAATAAACAGCACAGGGGAAGTTAAATGGGGCACTATGGAGCTTTTCTGGTGGAGGGTCTGTCACCTGTTTATGTCCTTGAAAATATTATTGCTTTGCCTGGATGATTACGCAATATGCCATTAAATGTATCTGTCTGGCATTTAGTCAATTACAAAGGATTACTGCTCAAAAATACCTTGGAAAATCATATGTTGTTACTGCAGGTTTGCCTCTACACAGATCAAACTGGTCATTTGGCTTTGGAGTGCCTCCAATTTGTCTCCATGGAGATAAGTAAGTTTAAACAGACTGTGGAGCATTCTGGGCTAGGCTTGAATGATTTTTCTAAAAGCACTGAGATTGCAATTACATCTGCGATTTATGCTTCTTAAAAGTTCACATTTTAAACCCATCCAGAAGAACTGACAAAAGACCGAATGAACTGACATAACTAATACAAGAAGCACATTTCAGAACAATTTATATGCAGAATAAGACTGGATATTATGTTGTTTGTGAAGAAAATTAAAATATAGTACCGGTATTTCAAAAAGTGCAGCCATCATGATTTTGCTAATTGCGTCCATCCACGCTGCAATTGCAATTAATCTTACAGACCTACTTTCCAACATTTGAGCGAGTATATAAAAATGTACAGACAGCAGTAGCTCACAGAGTAGACCCGGCAGAAGGAAATAAAGCAAGATATCAAAACACAACTTCAGGGGAATTCCGAGGGGGTTACTTTGACAACATTTGGAGGTGATTGACAGGGCAAGAAATGCAAAGAAGAAGTTCTCAGCCTAACAGTGTAGAGCTAGGGCAGTTATACAGATAAATGACGCTCCTATAACCTTGTGCCTGCTGTGTCCTGAGACTGTATTCACTTATCAGTGAATTTGAATTTAAAACTAGCATTCAAATACATGAGCAGACAGTCAGTGTTTGGAAGCAACTAAAATGCCAAAAATACATCTTCAGAATAGTCATTTTGAGTAACTTAATCGACACAGTTTAGTGATGTCACGAAATGGAAATTTCAAACTAGCGTTCAGTACTAAGAGACTCGATACTCAATACCGATTCCAATATTACAATGATAATAAAAACACACTCTTTATTTAGATAGTAGAATGTGATTTTCAACATTAAATCATAGTACTTTCTTTTCTATTAGGTCCAGGTAAGTTCCACAGTGGTCCATACTATGTGCTCTTATACTTGTTCTGATACAGCTCAAGATTATTCTGAAGATTTTATCTTGTGAATGTGACTTTTTTAATATCAATACCTGCTCAAATGAATATCTAGTTTCAATAATAGTTTTAGTATTAATTAGTACCTAATTTCTATACTTTTGACAATCCGAATATTACTTTCCAAAAAATCTAACCAATACATTACATTGCTTGATCATGCAATTTAAGCTTCGGACTGCACTATAATGTAATAATAATATAATGTTACTAAATTTAAGTAACAATTTAAGTAATTTAACAGTACTTTATGTAAGTAATCTTCCCAACACTGCACATAATGAAATAATAACAAAAACAACATCAAATTGCATGCTGTTCTTCCTGTGCTCCTTCAGGGTAAATAAATAAGCCATATAAAATTATATTTTTGAACCATTATGAGTGTGATAAAGCAACATTCATAACTCGCTGAATTAATAGGAAACCTGAACAAGGCCTTGTTTATATGGATATGCCTGAATAGAAAGCAGGATATGCTTTCAAAAGGAACGTATTATTTTCATTTTCTATAGGCTAAAAAAGACAAACAAAATGTACTAATGAATCAAATAATAGCTAAATAAAGGATATGTAACTTAGGCTATTAAAAGATAATAATACAAGGCATATTTGGGTTAGAAACTGCAGAAATAATCAAAACAGACTATTAAAAAACTAAAAGTAGGCTACACCTGCCAAGCCTTGACCCACCTTGATGCTACAACTCCACGCATGTTCAGCTTCTTTGCTAAATCACATTAAAACCATATATTGTATTTTTAAAAATCCATCAAATCAGGTCTGAACGTGCCTCCATCAGTCCATATGTCACATGCTGCCAGTTACAATTCAACAATGTCACAGCAACTCGATATATTTACACGCTGCAGCCCAAGATAGCGGTTTCAAGCTGATTTTTCGCAGTATTTCTCCACAAATAGTAAGATAAACAACTTGATTACCTTAGCATGCTTCGGTGGGGTCATTTATATGCTGTTTCGCCGCTCCAGACTGCCCAGAGCCATGGTTGAGACTGGGATCACTGAGCGGTGTGGTCGTAGTAGTAGAAATCCTCCAGCAGGCAGTTTGAGTGTGCGCTCCTGGGCCCGCCCTCCTGCGCTCTCATTGGCTCTCTTGCATGTCAATCAGGGAAAAACGCGTAGTAGGCATAGCAACCGTGAAAAGGAGGGTCCGGAAGGTTATAAAAGGACATGATTGGAAACGACTCCGTTGCTTACGCCCATTCTCAGAAGGCTACCTGCTTTTGGTTTTGTATTTAGTAGATATAAGTAAATACGGGATAAAAAGTAGGCCACGGTATCACTGACTATGTTGATATGTCAGCAGTGTGTAAGCTGCTTTCACAAAGTTTTAACGGCTTTCTTTGCCCAAGGTCAAAGATCAAAAGATCAAAGTCAGCTTTATTGTCAATTCTGCCATATGTGTTCAACATACAGTGAATCGAAATTACGTTTCTCTCTGGTCAGGTAGTGCAAAAAGACAGTGTACAAGATACAATATAAAGACAAAACACAACAAAAACTATCTAAGACAAAAAACTAAAATCAAAGATCTAAAATCTGGAAGCAGTGCAACATAATAAATAAATACCTATTTACAGATGTCCAAAAATGTGCAGTGTGCATCAAAAATGTGCAATGGAAGATACAGCAGTGAAATGGTCATGTGCAATAGAATGTGCATTGGAGTTAAGATAAAAATAAATGTGCAACAGTAGGAATTCTAGTGCAATAACAGGAGTAAACAACCATACAACAGTAGTAAAATTCCAGTAGTAAATGTGCAATAACAGTGGTAAACAACAGTACAACAGTAGTAAATGTGCAACAGTGCAACAGTAGGTGGCTAAAGAGTAAACAGGGAAAATTCATGTGAGAGCCTATGTTAGCCCCCTTATGATTATTATTAGGCCCGAGTGCTAAAGCGTAGGGCCTATTGTTATTGTTCTGTTTTTTCTTATTCTTATTCTTATTCTTATTCTTATTTTCTTATACACTTTTTTCAAGGGTCGGGTACTTCCCACTGACAAAAACTCACGACAAAAAAGGAATTTACAAATAATCTGTATTAAAAAATCTTTAAAAATGGCTCGACAGCGCCCCCTGGAAAATGAAAATACATTGTGCCTATGGCTATACCTGTGTTGCCATGGCAGCAGGCCAAACATTTGTCCTCGCCAATGGGACGCCCGGCAAAAACTTTGTCGTAGCCAAACCAAATTTGGTACACAGATGCATCATGGGAATAGGAACAAAAAAGTATATTACACCATTGCTACGTGACCAACAGGAAGACAGCCATATTGGACCGAGCACGTGAACCTAACACGCCATTTTCCTCCCCTTTTTTCTACCTGGATGCATGTGTATATATATCAATGGAAAGGGCTCGCGTCCAGTAACGCACCCATGGGGTCCATTGTCATTGACCTCATCGATTACTCACTTGCCTAATACACATTTTTGGCGTTTACGATGGTTAACAATTACAATTTTCGAAAAGGGAGAGTGCTTCGCGCTCTGGTTTTGTGGGTGCACATGACATCGTGCACGCAGTCATGTGCGCCCACAAAACGATTACAATTTTGCCGCCATCGTGGGCACGGGCAGTGCCACCGTGCCATGTCAGCTGGCACAAGTCACTGACATGAATGCCACTATGCTTGGAACAGGAGAGCGCTTCACGCTCTGTTGCTCTGTTTCTCTGTTTCTCTGTTTCTCTGTCAGCTCACGCGGGCCGGCAGTGTTTTGGGGTGAACAATTACAATTTGGCCGCTATCGCGGCCACGGGCGATGCCACCGTTCCGTGCTTCGCACCAGGCGCTTCGCGCTCTGTTTCTGTACACGCGGGCACTGCAGAACAATAACATTAAGCCCTACGCTTTAATGCTCGGGCCTAATAATAATAATAATAATAATAATAATAATAATTATTATTATTATTATTATTATTATTATTATTATTATTATTATTATTATTATTATTATTATTATTATTATTATTATTATACAGTAGTGTCTATGAGCATTAGAAGCTTGTGATGGTGGTTCCCCATACAAATCTTTGGCAGTATGTGCTTTTCAAATATTAATGGTTTTCAGCTTCCTGATATAGTGCCATTTTGAGGACAGTTGACCATTAAAAAAAATAAGGCTTTTTTGTTTTGAATTGTTAATTGCGATTTGGCATGGTTCTAACTTTTCATCATTCTGAAATCCATGGAGAGGTTACAAAGTATGTATATATATATATATATATATATATATATATATATATATATATATATATATATCCATATACACATATATATATACATACATACATACATACATACATACACATATACACATATACACATATACACATATACACATATACACACATACGCATGTGATTAAGGGAAAAGTGAGAATCCATGTAAGAAACACATGACATGATGGAAACAGCCCTGGCAGACAGATGACCATAACACCAGTTCATTCACACCTTGCCTACTCATTCAAGCAAGTTCAGCCACAGGGAAAAACAATGATCGAAGAGGAACAGAGAAGGAGTGAGAGAGTGAGAGAAAAGGAGAGTTGACAATATAATTTAATACAGTAGTAGTAGTAGTAGTAGTAGTAGTAGTAGTAGTAGTAGTAGTAGTGGTGGTGGTACTAGTAGTATGGTTTATAGTAGGCTACTTATACTGGGAGCACATGGCCTGGTATTTTTGGCAGGCGCTACGCACACATGCATTACTCTTGTATTACCTTCTTGGTGCTAAGCACCCCTAAACTTAGAAGCAGAATCGTCCCTGCTCTCAACGCAAAGGCTGCAACTCTTTCGTAACATGTAAACAACAAAATAATGCATCTGATCCATAGGCTGTATATATAAAAGTGAAGAAGTAATAGCATATTGGTCGACCGGACAAGAGATCGATGTGAGTCTCACTCTCGGAGCAGGTCAAAGCCCCGGTGCCGCTCAGTAGTGCATCTCGCCTGTGAATAGACGCTGTAGTGCACCCTGAATAATACAGCAGGACCCAGTCTTTTCGTCTCCCTTTTTATTTAAAAAACTGCGAACAATCAAGGTTTTAGATGTTTTTGTGTTATTTTGTGCATATTTTTTATTACTGTGCCCTTTTCCGTCCTGTAAGGTTACGGAGTTTGTTGTCCGACACTGCCTCCTACAGGAAAGACAAACCTGAACCAAACCAGAACCAATTGTGAGACACTCTTGAAGTAATGTGGTAGCTTAACCCTATTTCTTACTGTTTTATGTTGCAGTGGTCAATGGTGTACGGGTCCTGGTCATGGATATACTTCCGTGACTGGTCACTTGAACTGCACAACATTGCACAATAACATTGCCATCTACTGTGAATCATGTATGCCCGTTACAGAAAACAGAAGGTTATATATTGGGAAATATAGGCTACATGGACAATTTATAAGAAATTAGGCTGGTTGTATAGTACAAGTAAAATTAAATGATGTGATGAAAAAAGCAAAAAATGATACAACCTCCAAACCTAGTCATTAAAAGAAAAGTGAGAATCCAGGTAACACATGACATGATGGAAACACCCCTGGCAGATGACCATAACACCATTTCATTCACATGTTCATTCAAGCAAGTTCAGCCACAGGAAAAAAAAAAAAAACAATTGTAAAAGAGGGACAGAGAAGAAGAGCGAGTGAGAGAAAAGGAGAATTGAGAATATAATTTAATACAGTAGTAGTATTAGTACAGTTTATAGTACCTATAGGAAGGACTAAGGGCTAAACAATAGACTAAGCTAAGCAAGACTGCTGCGAAGCACTGACCTAAAGGGATAAAGGGATAGATTTATATAAAGAAATGGAGAGAGATGGATAAGAAAGAGTGTTCAGCGTGTTGGAGCACTTGGTATCTTTGGTGTGCGCACTCTGCATGTATGCATTGCTCTTGCTAAGCACCTCTAACTTGGAAGCCTAGAATTGCCCCCGGCGCAGTCTAATTTAGGCTATATGGACCGGACTCTTGTCTAAGGATTGCCCTCTTAAGTGCTTAAAAAATAGAGAAACATGTGGTCTTAATGTGAAAAGACTTCTCTGTCCACACAACAGACTTGCAGCTTTTCTCTGTAGAGATAGTTTGGTTTACTGCAGTACTGTGGAACATTCTAATCAAAGCAATAACATCTCCATGGAGACAAATCGGTAGCGTATCCTACTCCAGATATCGTTAAGATAATTGCTGTTAAAGGTTAAAATGCCCTAATGCAGTCCTATTTCTTTATTAGAGTAATTATTAGTTTAGATTTGGGAACAACACCATTCAGAATCAGGAAAGGTTTTATTGCCAATGTCAGTGAACAAAACTTACAAACTAGAAACTTATTTCAGCATTATGGTGTAACATATGTTTATGTTTTGTTTATTTGAGCAACTTGCAGGTTCCATTTAAGCAAAATTTCACAAATACAAACTCAAAATACAAACAAATACAAACTTATGTCACATGTCTCTGCAGTTCCTTTTGCTCAAAATGGAGCAGGTGGAAGTATAAACTTATGTACTCCTGCTCCATATTCTCACACATTCCATTTTGACAGCTATTACACTCAACAAAAATATAAACGCAACACTTTTGTTTTTGCTCCCATTTTCCCTGAGATGGACCCAAAGATCTAAAATTCATTCCAGATACACAATATTACCATTTCTCTCAAACATTGTTCACAAATCTGTCTAAATGTGTGATAGTGAGCACTTCTGCTTTGCTGAGATAATCCATCCCACCTCACAGGTGTGCCACATCAAGATGCTGATCTGACATCATGATTAGTGCACAGGTGTGCCTTAGACTGCCCACAATAAAAGGCCACTCTGAAATGTGCATTTTTTTTTTTTTGCTTTATTGGGGGTCTGGGGACTCAGAACCAGTCAGTATCTGGTGTGACCACCATTTGCCTCATGCAGTGCAACACATCTTCTTCGCATAGAGTTGATCAGATTGTCAATTGTGGCCTGTGGAATGTTGGTCCACTCCTCTTCAATGGCTGTGCGAAGTTGCTGGATATTAGTGGGAGCTGGTACACGCTGTTGTATACGCCGGTCAAGCACATCCCAAACATGCTCAATGGGTGACATGTCCGGTGAGTATGCTGGCCATGCAAGAACTGGGACATTTTCAGCTTCCAAGAATTG
Organism: Paratrypauchen microcephalus; assembly: GCA_036785185.1. Taxonomy (NCBI): domain Eukaryota; kingdom Metazoa; phylum Chordata; class Actinopteri; order Gobiiformes; family Gobiidae; genus Paratrypauchen; species Paratrypauchen microcephalus. Next base: position 1,013,931 of record JAVJIX010000131.1, read on the forward strand.
TGTACAGATCCTTGCAACATGGGGCCGTGCATTATCTTGCTGAAACATGAGGTGATGTTCATGGATGTATGGCACAACAATGGGCCTCACGATCTCATCACGGTATCTCTGTGCATTCAAAATGCCATCAATAAAATGCACCTGTGTTCTTCGTCCATAACAGCCTTTGAAAAGGAGTGGACAAACATTCCACAGGCCACAATTGACAATCTGATAAACTCTATGCGAAGAAGATGTGTTGCACTGCATGAGGCAAATGGTGGTCACACCAGATACTGACTGGTTCTGAGTCCCCAGACCCCCAATAAAGCAAAAAAAATGCACATTTCGGGGTGGCCTTTTATTGTGGGCAGTCTGGGGCACACCTGTGCACTGGTCATGATGTCGGATCGGCATCTTGATGTGGCGCACCTGTGAGGTGGGGTGGATTGTCTCGGCGGGGCAGAGGTGCTCGCTGTCACACATTTGGACAGATTTGTGAACAATGTTTGAGAGAAATGGTAGTGTTGTGTATCTGGAGTGAATTTTGGATCTTTGGGTCCATCTCAGGAAAAATGGGAGCAAAAACAAAAGTGTTGCGTTTATATTTTTGTTGAGTATATAATATATATAATATAATAATATAATACAAGACAATATACATTTCTCATTGTCCTGTACAACTCTACATACTATATACATATATATATATATATATATATACAATACTACTTTGCTTTTACCAATAAATTGAACAGAAAACACTATATATATATATATATATATATATATATATATATATATATATATATATATATGTATGTATATGGATATATATATATATATATATATATATATGTATATATATCCATATACATACATACATACACATATACACACATACGCATGTACATATATCCCCTTAACTCATCCTTTGACTAAATAATTATTAAGTATAATGTTTTTGATCAGATGTTTAAAATGGTTTTTATTTGGCAACTCTTAACTTCACAAATCCACTCCACATCTTGTGATGCACATTTTTTTGCATGTTGTATGGAAAAATAATTTCTTAAAATTTAATTCATTTCTTAAATTATAATTTATTAACATAAAAAAAATATCATAATAATAAACATAAAGTAGAAAGAGTAGGCTTAAGCTGTCAGAAAGTCCTCCAAAGCTTCTGATGACAGTGAGGCTACTGTTGAAGGGGCAAGTCTAGGCCCTTCATGCTTAGGCACCCCTAAAAATATTTTCAGCACCCTTAAAATTGATTAAATGATTTTACTGTTTTTTTCCCCCTCACAGGCAGATGAAGTGCTAACTTTTGCAAACAGCTTATGTATCTGCTCCTATCGACAGAAAACATACTTTTAATAGTTTATTACCCCACTGTGGAGTAAAAGTCCAGGGCCATTTTTGGTCCCCTGAATATACTCTGTGTAGTGTACATTCTATTTATATTAGGGTGACCAGATTTTCTAAATAAAAAACTGTGTCATCCCTGGTTTGGGTTTGGTTGGTAATAATAAAATTGTGAAACAAGCTGCATAATTAAGGAAAATTATTATGCACTCGGCCCATTCATGACTTATTCACAACTAACATGTGAGTCAATATAGTCATTTTCTTTGTGCTTTGGTCATTTTTAAGCAGCTTTTCTGTATTTTACCTAAACAAATGACAAGGTATGCCTCTCCTTGCTGTTGGCAGGGATCAGATTGGTCAAAAATAGGGACATCTGGGGCATTTCCTGTACAAAACTGGGACAAATCACTGGTTTTGGATAAATCTGCTGGGACACAGGACTCAAAACTGGGAATGTCCTGGGTAAATAAGGACAACCAGTCACCTTAATTTATATGCAAACGTATTTTATTCCAATCTAATTTACAGCAACGCAAGACTCCATCTCTGCAACATTGCTCCTCTAGCTGGGACTACGCTGACAGTTAAAAATCAATTCAAAATCTTGCCCATGGTACGGAGCCCTGGAAGTGACATAGGTGAATAAATAAAATAACGTGTGGGAACGAATTATAAGGTGTGGGAACGAGTTATAAGGTGTGGGAACAAGTTGTAAGGTGTGGGAACAAGTTATACGGCGTGGGAACGAGTTATAAAATGTGGGAACAAGTTATACGGTGTGGGAACGAGTTATAAAGTGTGGGAACGAGTTATAAAGTGTGGGAACGAGTTATAAGGTGTGAGAACAAGTTCTAAGGTGTGGGAACAAGTTATAAGGTGTGGGAACGAGTTATAAAGCGTGGGAACAACTTATAAGGTGTGGGAACGAGTTATAAGGTGTGGGAACGACTTATAAGGTGAGGGAACAACTTATAAAGTGTGGGAACGAGTTATAAGGTGTGGGAACGAGTTATAAGGTGTGGGAACGACATAAGGTGTGGGAACAAGTTATAAAGTGTGGGAACGACTTATAAAGCATATATACCAGACCTCGTTGCCTACACACATACACACAGGCTGTAGCTCACCATGGTAGCTCCGGAAATACTAGACGCTATTTTATTATATTTTAATATTGGACTCAGATACACAGAAATCCTCCATGCACTTGCATTCCAACATGGCTTCAACAGTAGTTGAAGGATAATCCGTACATCATCTTTTTTTGCCTGAATGCCATGTTCCAGGTACTTTGCGTGCATCCAGCAGTACCCGTGAAAGCGACATTGGCTGTTTAGTTGACTGATGATGAAATCTATAGTCGTTCCTAGGTCAGAAAAACTATGACGGCGAAGCCCATTCTCTCTCAGAGCTCTCTTCAGGTGTCTCAGACTTAAAATAAAATCATGTTGGAATGCAAGTGCATGGAGGATTTTCCATGCACTCCAATATTAAAATATAATAAAATTGCATCTAGTATTTCCGGAGCTACCATGGTGAGATACAGCCTGTGTGTACTTGTGTAGGCAACGTTCCCACACTTTATAACTTGTTCCCACACTTTATAAATCGTTCCCACACTTTATAACTTGTTCCCACACCTTATAACTCGTTCCCACACCTTATAACTTGTTCCCACACCTTACAACTTGTTCTCACACCTTATAACTCGTTCCCACATTTTATAACTCGTTCCCACACTTTATAACTCGTTCCCACACTTTATAAGTTGTTCCCACACCTTATAAGTCGTTCCCACACCTTATAAGTCGTTCCCACACCTTATAAGTCGTTCCCATGCTTTATAACTCGTTCCCACACATTATAACTTGTTCCCACACCTTATAACTTGTTCTCACACCTTATAACTCGTTCCCACACCTTATAACTCGTTCCCACACCTTATAACTTGTTCCCACACCTTATTTTATTTATTCACCTATGTCACTTCTAGGGCTCCCTACTATGGTGTGCATCTCTGATTCAAATTAATTTTCATAATTATTAAAATACAATGTTGTTACTCGAGATCTTAGTAAATGTAATGTAGGTCTACAAAAAACTAATTTTATACATAAAAATTAAATGTTTTATCATATTTCAGCCTCATGTAGCAGCCTCCCCAAAACATTATTTAAATTATTACTCCATTCAATTACAAAAATGTAATGAAAAATACAACTTATTTTCTATTCACAATGATATGTGTGTTTATTCTGCTCCATTAAACCTGGAAACAAGTCACTTTTCTAATCTACATATTTTAAACAAAAAAGTCACAAAACATTTCTCATCAAATACCTTTACCTTTACTTACTCTACAGGTAAATGTTGATAGTAATTGCGATAATAATTGAGTCCAATTATGCCAAAATATGGTTATAATGGTTATATTTTTTACCACAGTATCTGTGGCCACTGGCCAGTGTGGGCCAGTGAAACCTCTGACTCACAGTTGAAGCTCACATGTCCCTTGTTTCAGATGCTGCAGTTCAAAGAGCAGGAGGAGTCCTCTGAGGTGGACTCTGATCTGTCAGACAGAGTGAGAGGACAAACTAATGTGGCACAGGATGCTGCTGATGTGCACAAATGATTTTTCACAGGAAGAAGCATGAACCACAAACTGTGACAGTGTCAGCACCAACAACAACACATGATGTTTTAGCATACAACCACTTGCTTGTCTTAATGGAGATGTTACTGCTTTGCTTGGAATGGCAAAAGGAGAAATTAAATTTGTCAACTGGACAAAGTTTATTTGGTCGAATACGTTTCGCAGCTCATCCAAGCTACTTCTTCAGTTCATTTGTTGGGATGTTCCACAGTATAGCATTAAACCTATCTATGTTGCATTTAATCAATTATGCAATGGCTCTCAGTGGTTAGACCGCTCATCCACCAGCCTAAAGGTTAGAAGTTAGAAGTTTGACTTCTGCTCGGATCAAGTCACCTCGCACAGTTGCTATGGGTTGTGTGAGTGATTGATTGGTACAAATTTGCAAATTTGTCTCCCTTCTGTCAGTCTGCCCCAGAACAGCTGTGGCTACCACCAGGGGCGCCTGCAGGATTGAAATGTAAGGTACGCCCCCCCCCTTCAAAAAAAAAAAAAAAAAAATCACGCAGTGCATATAGGCCTACTGTCCCAAATCTGTAGGCTACAATACAACAAAAGAACTTGAAATTGAACAATGTGAACAATATGAACGTAATATGTGAACAACACACGAACAATAAACATTGGAACATATTTTAAAACTCACATTCGTGCACAGTAGCCTACATGGGTCGCACATCCGTAAGCACAGCAAAGAGCGCGCACCCTCCCCCCCCTCTCCCCGGGAGCGCAGTTGAAGGCACAACTGTAACTTGTAGAGTGATCTATTTGAAATTTAGTCGCCTTTTACCAGATGCGTCGGACTGTCTCATGATCGCTTCACTATCGATTTTCATGTCGAAGTGAATGTTCATGAGAGCCCGGTAAGCCTCGCATCACCCATGGTGTTTCGCAGGTACGTTTTTAGGCGTCTCAGTGTGCTGAACGAGCGCTCGGCAGAGCCAGTGGAAACGGTCATTGTCAATAAAATTTGTAGGATTACATGAATGTTGGGATAAAACTCTTTTGTTGTCTCGAGGACTTTGCAAATGTCTTGGTTTTGTGTCGGGTGGAGTTTGTTTAATTGTTTCCACAGCTCTAGCTCAGCACCCACAGCAGTCACGTCGGGCATTAAGTCACAGTATTCCGACTTTATATCTTGCCATAACGTGTCGGATAGACCAGACAGTTTGTCTGGCAGCAAATATTGTGCCTTGAGGCGTGGGAGAGAGAGGCAAACGTGATCTGTGATTTCAGAAATGAGGTGATCAATAAAAGGAAGGAATACATTCAGTTGCCAATATTCATCAGAAGTTGTCGCCGGTGTGTTGGAACGTTTGGTCTGAATTGCAACAACACTTGGGATCGTAGGATGTACATCTAATTCATTCGCCAAAGCACAGCCCTGCTCCCACAGCGATGGAAAGGCTGTGTCTCGCTTACGCTTCAGCAGTGTTACCAGGGCTGTTGCATTAGCTGCAGCTACGTGAGGAGTGTGCTGTCGGGCTGTGAACTTGGTGCATATCGCACTTGCAGTCTGATCGGACCCAGTTCACTTGGGCTCTCCATCTCACACATTCTATTTATATTAAAACATTCAATTTCTATAAAAATGCGTTTTTATTCATTTAATGTTGTCTTGCAAAAGTGCCAAACAGGAATTTAAAAAAAAAATCTCTCCAAGGTACGCCTAGTGCGTACGGCCGTACGCCTGGCAGCGCCACTGGCTACCACCACCAGTAAAGTGTTTTTAGAGGCTTTGACATGCTATAAAAGTATGCTACAAGTACAATAATATTATATATTATTATTGCTTAAAGTTCAGGGCCCTTTGCTAAGGGCTGTTCGGTCCCTGTATGACCGGAGCAGGAGCTGTGTTCGCATTGCCGGTAGTAAGTCGAACCTGTTCCCGGTGCATGTTGGACTCCGCCAAGGCTGCCCTTTGTCACCGGTTCTGTTCAATATATTTATGGACAGAATTTCTAGGCGCAGTCAGGGGCTGGAGGGGATCCGGTTTGGGAACCACAGGATCTCATCTCTGCTGTTTGCAGATGATGTTGTCCTGATGGCTTCATCGAACAGAGACCTCCAATGTGCACTGGGGCGGTTTGCAGCCAAGTGTGAAGCGGCTGGGATGAGGATCAGCTCTTCCAAATCCGAGGCCATGGTTCTCGACCGGAAAAAGGTGGCTTGCCCTCTCTGGGTGGGGGAGAGTCATTGCCTCAAGTGGAGGAGTTCAAGTATCTTGGTGTCTTGTTCACGAGTGAGGGGAGGATGGAGCGTGAGATTGACAGGCGGCTCGGTGCAGCGTCGGCAGAGATGCGGTCGTTGTACCGGACCGTTGTTGTGAAGAGGGAGCTGAGCTAAAAGGCGAAGCTCTCAATTTACCGGTCAATCTATGTTCCTACCCTCACCTATGGTCATGAGCTCTGGGTAATGACCGAAAGGATAAGATCGCGGATACAAGCGGCCGAAATGAGTTTCCTCTGCAGAGTGGCTGGCACCCTTAGAGATAGGGTGAGGAGCTCAGTCACACGGGAGGAGCTCGGAGTAGAGCCGCTGCTTCTCCACGTCGAAAGGAGCCAGCTGAGGTGGCTCGGGCATCTGTTCCAGATGCCTAGAGAAGCCTGGACGCCTCCCTCGGGAGGTGTTCCGGGCATGTCCCACCGTGAGGAGGCCCTGGGGTAGACCCAGGACACGCTGGAGGGACTATGTCTCCCGGTTGGCCTGGGAACGCCTTGAGGTCCCCCCGGAGGAGCTGGAGGAAGTGTCGGGGGTGAAGGAAGTCTGGGACTCCCTGCTTAGACTGTTGCCCCCGCGACCCGGCCCCGGATAAGCAGAAGAAAATGGATGGATGGATAAAATTTAAAACCTTTAAAAATGTGCATTCTTACTGTGAGTGGGGTCGCCTCTCCACAGATCTGATCTGTAACTGTATGATGCCATCACCTTCCTTTCCTCCATGGAGTTAGACTAGGTTTACCCCTTTAATTAAAAAGGGGCTTCCCCATTAAATGTTGCTCATCAGTTTTGGCATCTGTTGAAATTCTGTTTTTATTCTGAGTGGTTTTTCTCTCAAACACTGAGCCAAACCCTGCTCTCCCTGTGGGTGATTTAAAGCATGACCATTTTCCTCATTAAAACATACCAGATTTCTCCTATTAAGGGACTGAAAGATGCGTTCAAACATGTATTTAAACTAGATATGGTTAGACTTCCCAAACCCCAGACACCTCCTTGTTATCCTTAAGTAGAATAGATTAGGTTGATACTGTAGGCCTACGCCAGCAAAATAATTTAGATTATGTTACATTTTGAACTATCAAATCTATTAACTATCAAATCAAGAACCCACCGATATCAGGACTTTCCTTGTTGCCATATTAAGATAAGATAAGATAAGCCTTTATTGATCTCACACAGGAGAAATTTACTCTGTTCTACTATACACAAAAACCTAGATACTTCCCCTAGCTCAGTACATAGCTTTAGTCCCTTTAGTGCGTTCTTGGCCTTCTTCCAGAATGTGTCTCTCAAATAAATCCTGGTCCAGTCTCGATTGTATTTAATTAATTTCGACAATCCCACTGTGGGGCTCCATCTGAAGGCTCTGAGCAGACTGCTGCCAAGAGTCTTAGCTGTTCACTTCACAACAGCACACAGCTTTGGATCAAGTAAACATTATTATTTCATCAGTATTTTTATTCTGCAATGTATAGCATCCAGGGCAGAGCTGTAACATATTGCTGGTCAACAGACAGATACAAGTTTTTTGATGGTTGTTTCATTGTTTAGGATCCAGATGAACCCATAGCCAATGACCTCTGGTGATATTTCTGGGCCAAAATGCAGGGCAGATATTATCAAATTATCAAATTTGAATTCAGTACAAATTCATCTACAACCTTGTTTTATAACAAACTGTGCAGAGTCCAGTGTAGTCACATGTTTTTAGTACCCTCTTCACACTTAAGTGTTCAGATGTATTGTTCATGCATACTTAGGCAGGTGGTTGAGTCAAACTAAATATATTCAACAAAAATATAAATGCAACACTTTTGTTTTTGCTCCCATTTTTCATGAGATGGACCCAAAGATCCAAAATTCACTCCAGATACACAACACTACCATTTCTCTCAAACATTCTTCACAAATCTGTCCAAATGTGTGATAGTGAGCACCTCTGCCCCGCCAAGACAATCCACCCCACCTCACAGGTGCGCCACATCAAGATGCTGATCTGACATCATGACCAGTGCACAGGGACCACCACCCCAGTCTGCCAGTCCAGAGGTACTGTCCCCGACCGCCACGCAATGTTGCAGAGATGTGTCAGCCAAGACAGCTCCACAACATCCAGAGCCTTAAGATACTCAAGATGGATCTCATCCACCCCTGGGGCCTTGCCACCGAGGAGCTTTCCAACCACCTCAGTAACTTCAGCCAGGGTGATGAGTCAGTCCGCCTCGTGACGTGACGGCGGGATTGAGGAGATCCTCAAAGTATTCCTTCCACCGTCCGATAACATCCCCAGTCGAGGTCAACAGCTCCCCACCCGTACTGTAAACAGTGTTGGTGAAGCACTGCTTCCCCTTCCTGAGGCGCCGGACGGTTTGCCAGAATTTCTTTGAGGCCGTCCAATAGTCCTCCTCCATGGCCTCTCCGAACTCCTCCCAATCCCGAGTTTTTGCCTCTGCGACTGCCCGGGCTGAAGCACGCTTGGCCCGCCGGTACCTGTCGGCTGTCTCAGGAGTCCCACGAGCCAACAAGGCCTGATAAGACTCCTTCTTCAGCCTGACGGCATCCCTTACTTCCGGTGTCCACCCCCGAGTTCAGAGATTGCTGCCGCAACAGGCACCACAGCCCTTACGACCACAGCTACGGGCGGCCGCATCGACAATAGAGGCCGAGAAAGAAAGCTATGCCTTTATTAGTCCCACAGTGGGGAAATTCCAGTTCTGCATTTAACCCATCCTGTTATTAGGAGCAGTGGGCAGCACATTACTGTGCCCGGGGACCATCTCCATGATCTTCTTGCTTCGGCTTGGTCAGGACCTATGCTGGAGGATTTTACTTATGGTGCATGTTTTGGGTTGGGAACAGAGCCCATTCGGACTCTATGTCCCCAGCCTCCCCCGGAATCCGGGAGAAGTCCTCCCGGAGGCACAAGTTGAAAGTGCCCCTGACAGAGGGCTCTGCCAGACATTCCCAACAGACCTTCACTACGCGCTTGGGCCTGCCAGGTCTTTCCGGCTTTCTCCCCCGCCAGCGGACCCAACTCACCACCAGGTGGTGATCAGTTGACAGCTCTGCCCCTCTCTTCACCCGAATGTCCAAGACACGTGGCCGGAGGTCAGATGACACGACACCAAAGTCGATCATCGACCTCCGTCCTAGGGTGTCCTGGTGCCACGTGCACTGATGGACACCCTTGTGCTCGAACATGGTGTTCGTTATGGACAAACTGTGGCTAGCACAGAAGTCCAATAAAAGAACACCGCTTGGGTTCAGATCAGGGAGGCCGTTCCTCCCAATCGCCTCTCTCCAGGTGTCACTGTCGTTGCCCACGTGAGTGTTGAAGTCCCCCAGGAGAACAACGGAGTCCCCGGTCGGTGCACTGTCCAGTACCCCTCCCAGGCACTCCAAGAAGGCCGGGTACTCTGCACTGCTGTTCGGCCCGTAGGCTGACACAACAGTGAGAGACCTGTCCCCGACCTAAAGGCGCAGGGACGCGACCCTCTCGCACCGGGGTGAACTCCAACACACAGCAGTTGAGCCGTGGGGCAATGAGCAGGCCCACACCAGCCCGCCGCTGCTCCCCGCGGGCAACGCCAGAGAAATGGAGAGTCCAGCCCCCTTCAAGGAGTTGGGTTCCAGAGCCCAAGCTGTGAGTGGAGGTGAGGCCGACTATATCTAGTCGATAGCGCTCAACCTCCCGCAGCCCCCCCCCCAGCAAGGTGACATTCCATGTTCCCAGAGCTAGTCTCCATGTCTGGAGATCTGGTCGCCGAGACCCCTGCCTTCGGCTGCCGCCCAGATCTCTCTGCACCGGCCCCTTATGGTTCCTCCTGCGGGTGGTGGGTCCACGGGAGGATGGCCCCACGTCGCTCCTTCGGGCTGAGCCCGGCTGGCCTGGCTCCAGGGTGGGGTGCCAATCCGGGCGACGTAACTGGCCTCGATCTATTACTCGTCATAAAGGGCTTGTGAACCGTTCTTGGTCTGACCCGTCCCCCAGGACCTGTTTGCCTTGGGTGACCCTACCAGGAACATAAAGCCCCCGACAACATAGCTCCCGGGATCATTCGGGCACTCAAACCCCTCCACCACGTTAAGGTGGCGGCTCAAGGAGGGGTAATGCGTTAATTAGATTAATTAATTACACTGCAAATTAACGCATTTTAAAAATTAACACAATTAATTATGAGTGGCAATTCAATGCGCGCGCATTTTAAATTTGGCGTGCGGCGAGCAAATCGCTGCTCGGGCCTTTGAACAGCAAGTTTATTTATAAAAAGAACGATAACGGGACTATTAACAAGAGCGCCGTGATTTGTAGCTTTTGTCAAAAAGAATTTTCTGATCACCGAAGCTACTCCAGCCTGACGGATCATTTGAATGCTCAACATGTCCGGACAAGTTCCATTGTTACAGGTCATAGTGTGAGCAGAATTTGGGAAACGAATGAGCAAAACGACCACAGAAAAACTGGCAAATTCAATCGCAAAGCAGGTTGTCTCTCTCTCTCTCACTTTCTCTCTCTCTCTCAATCTCTCTCTCTCTCTCTCTCACTTTCTTTCTCTCTCTTGCTCAGTCTCTCTTACTCTCTCTCTCACAAGATTAAAATGCAATTAATTAGATTAATTAATTACAAATCCTGTAATGAATTAGATAATTTTTTGTATCGCCTGACAGCACTACTTAATATACATTTTCTTGTTTATAGACTAATAATTTCCTTTGCCTTAACAGGTCCTGTCTGTGTTCTAGGAGCTTTCCTTGGCCTGGTATTGGTGATATAGACTGAGTTGTCTGTTCTTCAGGTGTTTTCTGCTCAGCTGGAGAGAAACTATAGGGAGAATCATCTAATCAGTCACCAGAGAAATGACTGGAAAAAAGGTACAGTGGTGTTTCTATGGAGAAGAGTGTCATTTCTGCATTCATAATTAAAATGTTTTCATGGGTTACAGTTTTCCGTTTAAATCAATGCCTGTATGTTTTAAATGCATTAATTAGAATAAATTCTTTAATTAGAATATTATTTGCTATGGCAACAGTCCTATTTTTTCATTCTAGATCAATATTATGTTATTTAGGTCAATATGCTGTTCGGCTTCAAAATGCCTTTCTTTTAATAGACACATTGTGATGAAACATTAGAAGGTGTAGACATTATACAGTATATTTGATTTAGGGCTATGCAATTAATAAGTAAAATGTCAGTGTGTCTTCTACAGGTTAAAAATTATAAAATGAAATAATGAGACAACATCTTTCAATTGTGACACTATTTTTAAAATTAACTTTATTTTGGCCACAGCCTCACAGGTGTATTCGTACATAACAATACCATTTAACACGCCTTAATCCAAGTTTCGATATGTTGTTGAAGTAGGTTTCCATATTTACTGTACAATGATTTGAAACGATCCACAAGGAGGCGCGCTAACCCCACTTTAAAAACCATCTCATGCCATCTACAGTCAGTTTCCACTGTTATTTTGACGTTTATTAAGTGAAGTTTCACCCTCTTGATAAATTCTGCATTGACTGTGATCTGAATATAAATAAAATTGTGGTTTTCGCACAGCTCCAGCAGAGGAAGTTGTGTGTGTGTTTGTGCTGCGGTTGCTGGTTCAAATCCTGTTATCATCTCAGCTTTAACATAACAGCACTAATGAACCGTCTGCTGGGACAGTATGTCTGATTAAAGTGACAAACAACTTTCTCCCATTAAAGCTGCACTGGGCAACTTTTCTTGGGTGCTGGAGGATCCGCTAACTACTTATCTACTTGTCTCCATGGAGATCTTATTGCTTTGCCTGGAATGTTCCATGTTATGACATTAAACATATACATCTAGCGTTTATTCATAATGGGTGCTTCTATTGCTCAAAAATGCATTCATTTTTTCTGTGAATAGAGGTGACTCTTCACAGATCTGAACTGTAACGTAACATAGTGCTGTAATCTGCTTTTTTTCCCTTGTGACAGATAAATTAATTTATACTCTGGAACATTCTAGACAATAATAATAATATGCTGGATTTATATATTGCATTTCAATACACCCAAAGTGCTTCTATTTCCATATTCCGACCCGATCATGCTTATACTGTAAATTCTGACTGGACACATTGAAAAGCTGTTATATTTTTTAATTTAAAACTATATATAAATTTAAAGATGCACTGGGTAACACCTGTTTCTATGGAGATGTTGTTGTTTTGTCTGGAATGTCCTGGTATGAGAAGAAGAAGAAGTTAACTTTATTGATCTCACACTGGAGAAATTCTTCTCTGCATTTTAACCCATCCTATATATATATATATAAACCCACCCAGACACGGGGAGAACATGCAAACTCCACACAGAAAGGCCCAGGCGACCTGGGGATCAAACCCGGAACCTTCTTGCTGTGAAGCAAGAGCGCTAACCACTCAGCTACCGTGCTGCCATTAAACATATCCATCTTGCATTTACTCAATAACATGGGTTGTTATTGACCTAAAAACTTGCATTCTTATTGTGGGCTCGCCTCTCCACAGATCTGACATGTAACTTGGCCCTGCGGCGTCACCTGCTTTCTCCGTAGAGATAAACAAGTGTAATGCCATACTGCGAAACACTCCATGGAAAGAAACAGAAGACAGACCCTCCACCAGAAAATTTACACAGTGCACCTTTAATGAATTCAATTTAATTTTTAGTGCAATTTAACACAGAAAATAGTCTGAACTCTGCTCCAAAACACACAGAGGACTGGCTGTAGATCTCTCCTTTAAAAAGACCTGAGCTGAACAGCGATTTAAACAGCTGGATCTTGATCTTGATTTCTTTCTTTTCTTTTTTTTTTTTTTTTTTTTTTTTTGTATTTGAATGTTCCTCTGCCTTTTGCTTGTTCATAAACACATATTTTCCATTGCTAATCTTGAAACCACTTCAGTATTACTCACTTTAAACACAGAGCAGAGCCAAGATAACCACAGTGATTTGGTCCATAAGTCACTGTTTTTCTCATAAGTCGCTGTAATATGGCAGAGTGCTGTGTGTTATGGCAGACAGTGGTTCGTGTTACAGTGGAAAATATTTGTGGCAGGAAATTGATCTATAGATTTTAATTAAGGAGAATTTATGTATATGTTTCTGTATTGTATTTTGTATTTTTAGAGTAGCGTTATACTGTGTACAAATGATGATGTATATATTTGAATTTTTCAAATAATTCAAGTAATGTGACAGAATCTTGGGATGTGTAATTTCCAAACAATATTTCTAACCTTCCCAAAACAACAGACTTTACAGGTCTGATCCACTCTTATAGTTTGTTATACCATAGGGTGTTATAAACGTTTTACTATTTTCACATTTTAGAGACCACGGTCAATTCATTTTGAGCAAACTGCCTTTTTTCAGACTGTGTGTAACATCCCTCAGTCATCCAGGTAGAATCTGTGGCTTATCCATTTCTAAACAAATGCAGTGTAGGAGTGGCTTCTTAAAAATTAGTACAGTGGTACCTCACCTTACGAATGACCCAACAAACGAAAATTTCAAGTTACGAAACGCCTTCACGTCAAATTTTGGTCTCTAGATACGATAGATCTAGATTCAAGTTACGAAACGCGAAATCTCAAAAATTCAAATAATGTGCGCTCAGCCACACACATTATACGCTTTTCTCAGACTGGATTTAAACTTTTCTCACATTTGTCTCTCGTTTAAACACTCAAACTTTCATAGATTTTCAACAAAATTATTAATAGTGAAGTGTGGGGGGAAGGGGGAGGGGGAGAAAACTGCGCTCTGACACGTGTGATAGCGGCATGTGTGACAGCCGGGGCTGTCAGCAGGTCTAGACCTGGACTAAACCAGGACTAAACCTGGACTAAACCTGGACTAAACCTGGACTAAACCTGGACTAGACCTGGACTAGACCAGGACTAGACCAGGTGGATTAAAGCGCCGCACGTGGGTCTATTTCCTGGTTTCGTTTCGAGTCACAGCTGAGGCGAGCCGCTGCTCTCTAGACCTGCTCTCCAGGGCCCCTCCAGGCACGGAGCCCCAGACATCCAGGGACCCAGGGGGACACTGCCAGCCCGCCTTAAGAGCTCCCTAAGCGGGCATGGGTCCGGGGATTGTCCCGGTCACCGGCCTGGAGGTCTTGAAGAGGCCGACCTCACGGTTCTATCCAGGCCGCTCTGTGAGCACCTTACGCGGGCAGGTCTAGAGCAGCTGCTCGCCTCAGCTGTGACTCGAAACGAAACCAGGAAATAGACCCACGCGCGGCGCTTTAATCCACCTGGTTTAGTCCTGGTTTAATCCTGGTTTAGTCCTGGTTTAGTCCTGGTTTAGTCCTGGTTTAGTCCTGGTTTAGTCCTGGTTTAGTCCTGGTTTAGTCCAGGTCTAGACCTGCTGTCAGCCCCGCGCCGGGTCATGTGCGCTATCACACGTGTCAGAGCGCAGTCTTCTCCCCCCTCCCCCTTCCCCCCACACTTCACTATTAATAATTTTGTTGAAAATCTATGAAAGTTTGAGTTTTTAAACGAGAGACAAATGTGAGAAAAGGACGCAGGACGCAGAACACAATGTTACACTATAAAAAAAGTTACACTATAAAAAAAAACAACTTGGATCGGGGCCTTGGAACGAATCAGGCTTTTTCCATTGAAATAGCTACTCAACTTACGAATTTTTCACGTTACGAAACCACTTCTGGAACGAATTAATTTCATAAGGTGAGGTACCACTGTATTGCAATTACTGTGAAAAATCCATAATTTGCTCTCACTGATACTTATCACTGTGAACTCCAGTTTATTTACCTGCTTTATAAAATCTAACTTAGGTTGACCTTTTTAGAGTGGATTATGCATAATGGTGCACTGTGTAGCTTTTCCAGTGGAGGGTGTGTCACCTGCTTGTTTCCATATTGTTTTACTTGGAAAGTTCCACATCTCTCTGACACTGATTCAATAAGAGGTGTTTTTATTGCTCAAAAGTGACTAGAAAAACATGCATTCTTACTTTAGAGAACTGACCTGGAATTAAGCCCATTTAGTGTCATCCACCTGCCTGTCTCTATGGAAATAAATAGGCTTAATGTCATATTGTGGAACATGCCAGGAAAAGTAAAAACAAGCCGGTGTTGGACCCTCCACGAGGAAAGTTATATAGTCCAATTTTATATAACTTATTTTTGATTTTACATTCAAACTAATTTAAGTTTCTAAAGATGTGTGTCAAATAAGGCACAAAACTACAGATGTATAGAAGTAGAATAAAATAAAACAGTAAATATAATATATCTAGGGTTTATTGATACTTTGCAGCTGATGTCATCAACATTCTCTGGGGGGTGTGAAGCTAACTGGAAGCACTACCCTGTTAGAAGCTCTATTACACAAGACTTAATCTTTTCAAGTTTTATTTTGACACAGTCTGACCATTAAGAGCTGACAACAGGTGAGGCGAGTTGTGCTGTTCAACAAGTCTCTCACTCATAAAATCACAGGTTAGCACTGTTTTTACAGTTAGTTGCTCTCACCTTTATGTTGAAAATCAAAAACCTACTGTAAACTGAACCCGCTCGTATTGATCACACTCTCCTGAAAATGTGTTTTTTAAATTAATTTTGTATTTTTTCCTGAGTTTTCAGATGATCTAAAAACTTTTTTGGTAGTTATTACTAATCTGTGCATTGTATCACCCTGGTAACTATGAACATTCCGCCATAGAAACCGGAAAATCTCAATACAAGGGGTGGTGCACTCGGCAAGGTGCACTGCGCAACATTTCTAGTGGAGGATCCGCTAGTAGCTTGTCTCCATGGAGATGCCATTACTTTGGAATGTTCCATGGTATGACATTAAACATATCCACCTAGCATTTATTCATTTCAGGTGCTTCTATTGCTCAAAAACACAATAATGCCTTCTGTAGTGCTGTAACCTTCTTGTCTGACTCATGATAGATAGGTTTAATCGATACTGTGGAACATTCAAGACAAAGCAATTATTTCCATGGAGACAAGCTGGTGACAGAGCCTCCACTAGAAAAGTTACATAGTACACCTTTAAGGTGACTTTGAAATATAACCCCAAACTTACTCACAACGTCGTCACTGCTTTGAGTTACATAATATCTGGGAATGGCCTTGATGGCGAGTGGGTGTATTGATCTGCAGTATCCGGTTTGTGACAGGACCAAAAACACTTGATGTATTTTTCCATTTTGAGGTGGAGTGATGTCAGTGTCTGCCAGGCTCTAACTGCTGTTGACAGACTTCCAGCTGCTTCCAGAGTCTGAGGAGCCTCCCTTTTCCCTTTGACATCACTGAGTCTTTAAGTCTACAGACTGGACACAGCTAATAACATAAACCCGGGGCCAGACCTGACAGAGCTTTTAAAGTGAGTGCAGCAGCAAAGTGTGGCACATTCACACACAAGACTACAGCCAGGTAACATCATCTCTCTATGTCGATGTTTGCATTTGATTTTTCCTGCTCTTTTGTCTCATGTTTGTAATGTTTTATATCTGCTTTTTTGTAAAGCATGTTGGTCGGTTGTGGTTTTTTTAAAGTTAATAAATAAATATAAATCAATTTGGACTGGTTTTGAAAGTGAATTAAATGTGTGCTAAGCAACTTTTCTGGTAGGAGTCAGCCACCTGCTTGTCTTCATGGAGATGTAATTTGTGGGTTTCAGCTTCCTGCTAAAGGTGACATTTTGACAACTTTTCATTATTTAAAGATATAATATTTTAGCAACAGGTCCTAATTTTTCATCATTATGAATCACATGGATGATCATGGATCAATCATTCTCACTATGACTCAGATCGCCTCTCCACAGATCTGACTTATAACTTGCTTCTTTTCAGATAAAAGTGTAATATCATACCATGGTGAAACATCTCCATGGAGACAAGCAGATGGAGCGCTCTCCACCAGAAAAGTTACCTAGTGCAACTTTATTCATTCATTCATTGTGTAACTTTTGTGCTGGAGGGTCTGTCACTTGTTGCTTGTTACTATGGAGATGCTATTGCTCTGCCTGGAATATTCCACAGTATGGCCCTGACCAGCTCTACCTCACATTTGTACAGTTACAGTGGTTTTATAACTCCAACACCTAGAAAAACATTCTGACTGCCTTTCCACAGATCTGTAAATTGTTCTAGTTTGGTCTGAAGATGAAGATAGAAAGGTTCAATGCCATACTGGGAAACATTCCAGACAAAACATTAACTCCATGGAGAAAAGCATTTGACGGACCCTCTTACACACTGCACCTTTAAGATGAAACAGTAGTGAAAAACAAATGATTATGTAAAGAATTCTGACAAATGGGATTGTTGTATTTTCAGATTAAGGATGTCTCCATCTGGACTAGTTACGTTTTTTTTGCTGGCTTGTACCTGGGCATTCACTGAGGCTCAGGGTAAGTATTATTTCACTAATTATACAGTAGGAAATTCAATCTGAAAAATAGCAAATGTTTTTCATAATTAGACATTTTAGTCTTTTGAGCCCTTGGGTCTTTTTGTTTTGTATTTAATTTAACGTTATTACACAAATATTTAAATTACTTCATACAGGAATCACAAATGACAGAATTTTGCAACATGCATCTGGCATGTTTTTACTGATCAATATTTGTGTTTCCAGCGAGTTGCAAAGGTCGCTGTGGCATGGGCTACTACAGAGGCTACATGTGTCAGTGTGACTACAGCTGTCTGCGCTATGGAGAATGCTGCAAAGACTATGAGAAGCTCTGTACCTCCAGTAAGACCTGTCCTCATGTTATACTTACAGAATATTGATTGCACTGTTGAATAACTACAACTTAATTAGCCTTAAAAACATGAACATAATCCATAATGAAATTAAATTATTTATCAAAGGGCCCAATAATACACTGTTTTCTGATCTATGTTATAATGTTAACTCATCATAAACATACCTGGAGTTGTGTTTTGTTTCATTTACACATGTTTAACACACAAATCCTGCATATTTAGACACTGTGTAACATCTTGTTATGTGATGTGGCAATGCTCCACTACACACGTGGACAAAATTGTTGGTACCCGTCGGTTAATGTAAGAAAAACTCACAATGGTCACAGAAATAACTTGAATCTGACAAAAGTATTAATAAATAAAAATTCTATGAAATTTAATCAATGAAAGTCAGACATTACTTTTCAACCATGCTTCAACAGAATTATTAAAAAAAAAAAAAAAAACTCATGAAACAGGCCTGGACAAAAATGATGGTACCTTTAACTTAATATTTTCTTGCACAACCTTTTGAGGCAATCACTGCAATCAAACAATTCCTGTAACTGTCAATGAGATTTCTGCACCTCTCAGCAGGTATTTTGGCCCACTCCTCAAACTGCTCCAGTTGTCTTAGGTTTGAAGGGTGCCTTTTCCAGACAGCATGTTTCAGCTCCTTCCTAAGATTCTCAATAGGATTTAGGTCAGGGCTCATAGAAGGACACTTTAGAATAGTACAATGTTTACTTCTTAGCCATTCTTGGGTATTTTTAGCTGTGTGTTTTGGGTCATTTTCCTGTTGCAAGACCCATAACCTCCAACTGAGACCAAGCTTTCTGACACTGGCCAGCACATTTCTCTTTAAAATCCCTTGATAGCCTTGAGATTTCATTGTACCCTGCACAGATTCAAGACCCCCTGTGCCAGATCCAGCAAAGCAGCCCCAGAACACAACAGAGCCTCCTCCATGTTTCACAGTAGGGACAGTGTTCTTTTCTTGATATGCTTCATTTTTCTGTCTGTGAACATGGAGTTGATGTGCCTTGGCAAAAAAAAGTTCAATTTTTGCCTCATCTGTCCATAGGACATTCTCCCAGAAGGTTTGTGGCTTGTCATCATGTAGTTTGGCAAATTCCAATCTGGCTTTTTAATGATTTGTTTTCAACACTGGTGTCCTCCTTGGTCGTCTCCCATTAAGTCCTCTTTGGCTCAAAAATGACGGATGGCGTGATCTGACACTGATTTTCCTTGAGCTTAAAGTTCACCTTTAATCTCTTTAGAGATTTTTCTGAGCTCTTTTGTTACCATTCGTATTATCTGTCTCTTTGATTTGTCATCAATTTTTCACCTGTGGCCAAGTCCAGGGAGGTTGGCTACAGTCTCGTGGATCTTAAATTTCTGAATAATATGTGCAGCTGTAGTCACGGGAACATCAAGCTGCTTGGAGATGGTCTTATAGCCTTTACCTTTAACATGCTTGTCTATAATTTTCTTTCTAATCTCCTGAGACACTCTTTCCTTTGCTTCCTCTGGTCCATGTTGAGTGTGGTACACACCATGTCACCAAACAGCACAGTGATGAACTGTAGCCCTACAGACCCACTGACTGAGAACAAGACTGTAGACACCTCTGACGCTAATTAGTGGACACACCTTGTTTATTTATTATTTTCAGTCTTATCTAGGGGTACCATCATTTTTGTTGTCTACTGAACTAATGGTGAAATGCAGCTGTTAACTTGAAAACTACAGGTTCATGACATCACAATGTGGAACAGAGCATTTTGAGATTTGAAGATGTAGACAGGCTCATAATAAAGTGTTCTCAAACATGAATGAAACAAAACACAACTCCAGGTCTGTTTTTGATGAGGTAACAACATTATAACACTGCGTGTAAAACCACCCGTAATAAAAGTAAAACTAAATGTAAAGTTGAGGTGTTTAATGTCATACTGTGGAACATTCCAGGCAGAGCAATGACATCCATAGAAACAAGCAGGCGACAGATCCCCAACCAAAAAGTTACATAATGCACCTTTAAAAGTGGTTAGGCTTTCTTAAATTATTTGATTCTTGGATCGCTCCTTCAGATATGCTTTAGTTTTACATTTTTGATGACTCTTTTAAATGTAGCATAACAACATCCATGTGTGTTTGTGGCTTCAGAGAACTCATGTAGGGGGCGCTGTGGTGAGACGTTCAAGCGCGGTCGGACATGTGACTGTGACTCAGAGTGTGAGAAGTACAAGAAATGCTGTCCAGACTACAGTGACCACTGTAATGAGACAGGTAGGGCACAAGCAGCAGTGTCAGCATGTGAAGGAGTTTACCAAGAGCATGTACATGTCCATGTTAATAACATGGGCATGGGACTGATAGTTTGCAGCTGATATCATCAACATTCCCTGAGGATGAAGCTAACTGGAGGCAATGCTGAAGTTCTTTTACTCAAATTACTCAAACTTTGTATTTTTTTTCTTGAGTTTTCGAACTATTTTAAAACTTTGGCAGTGTTATTTGTGTTATCATGAACATTCTGCCAGAGACATCCACGCAGAACCCCCCAGGATGTTACTGCGAACTATCAGTTGCAGACCGTTCACACTGTGGTCTATGAGTCTGTAACATGCATTTGTTCATGTTGATGTGAACAGGTCAAACTTTTAATACGTTAACATCATCACACATTCATAACAGTTTGAACTAACCATCATTTTACTATTTGCCTGATCTGCCCATTATTTGTGTAGTCAAGCACTGGTTTAGAACACAAAAGTGAATAGAGAGTTTTTGTGTGAGGACACAAGAGTTTTTCATCAAAAACAGTATTATTGCAAGAATATTTTACAAATATATTTACATAGTATTATTCATTTTCATAGACTATGGGGCTTTTTAACCTTAATGACTGTGGGGTCCAACTTTCTCAGTACAAACTAATCTGGGCCACTAATATTCACATAATAACTGTATTCTATTATATTAAAGGAGAATTAACGTTTTTTACAATCTTATTTCGGTAATAAAACAAGTTGTTTTACTCACCCATAGCAATTTGGTGTCATTTGGAGATGTTTTAGATTAGCAATATCCATAACGCGAGTTCTCCGAACATATAATATATGCCCCGAGCGGTCTCCAAATAACACAAACTTTATCACTTTTTAAATTATAGAAGATCAATGTCTTAGTCTACGCTTTCGTTTGAGTCAAAAGTGGCCTGTAATCCGAGATTTATCCATAATTTACAGCTTTGCGTTTCATGTTTGGGTCCCGAGAGCTGAGAGTGAAATAAGATGTGACTCCGCACATGTGCACTGTCCTCCTCATCTACTCGAAACTATGGATAAATCTCAGATTACAGGCCACTTTTGACTCAAACGAAAGCGTAGACTAAGACATCGAGCTTCTATGATTTGAAAAGTGCTAAAGTTTGTGTTATTTAGAGACCACAAACATGTGCCCCGAGAACTCACATTACGGAGATCGCAAATTTAAAGGTCCCATGGCATGAAATTTTCACTTTCTGAGGTTTTTGAACGTTAATGTGAGCTCCCCTACCCTGTTTAGGCCCCCCTCCCCTTCCCCCATGGCTAAAAGTTGCGAAATGTCTAAACTGAGCATTTGCGATCCTTTTCTGCATTTGAAAAAAACACAGCTCAAACGGGCGATTCTGAACAAGGTAACTATGTTACGTCACATCGAAAAATGCAGCTCCACCCCCCGTCTGGATGTCTACCCACCGTCTCTGTAAATCACGCCCAGAGAGTTTGGACCGCGAAGGAGCTACGCAATACGAAATGCGTTTTTTTATTTGCCTGGAGGCACGTCCGAGTGTTTCTAGGCTCGGAAGTCCTTTATCTGAGCCTCTGGACCTTTGAACAGCAGTGGTTTAATTTTATTTTCTGTGAAAATGTGTTTTTTTCATTGAAACGCTCTCCTTTCTTCCTCCGCGCTTAAAACGCGGAAGTGGGGCCAGCACACAGCGCACCGCTAAAACAAGGAACTAGCGGCATATTTGCCCCCCCCCCCCCCCACCCGCTATTCTAACCTATCTCTGTCCTTCTCATTTGCATTCAAGCAACAAGGCCCAGAATGAGGTGTTCAGAGAGAGATTTTCTGACTCTGACTGTGTACATGTGTCTTTCTCATGCACTGAGTGTTGATTTTGAAGAAGGATTCATTTACAGTATTAGGGAACCATTAAGGAGCCATATAAAAGCATCAAGAAGTACCATGTCATGGGACCTTTAAAACATCTCTGGAAGTGCTCCATATGACACCAAAGTGCTATGGCTGAGTAAAACACCGGTTTTATTACCGAAATAAGGCTCAGATTGTAAAAAACGTTAATTCTCCTTTAATTGTGCGACCCTGAAGTGCTCTTAAGTACTGTGAAGAACTAACCTACAGACAGATGTGATTGTGAGACATGATGTTCAAATGAGCCTCACCCCTCTCACCTGTCAAACACCACCGTGACTACATCAAAAGTGCATGGGAATCAGTAGTATTATGTAGTTTGCAGTTTCATTAACAATTCATAAAGTGATCTTTGCCTGTGGTGTGAACTAGTATGTGTAGCTACCATTGCATGCAGTAATCTGCATCAGTGAATTATGGTGAATATACTGTATGTATTTTGTCCTAATAAACGCCACAGAAGAAGTAGAAGGAGATGTCCCAGTGAAGCCAGACTCATGTGACAATAATGTTGAGAAAAAGTCCACAGGTATACAGAACATAATGATGGTTCACTGTGTTCAGAGCTGTTTAACTCTTATAACTCTCTTCTCACAGATCCTCCACCTGAGGCCACAGAGGAGCCGTTAGGAACCCAGCATAATGAAGGCAACGATCCAGGTCAGTTCATTCACAGGATTATAGCTCCATCATTTTTAGAATAGGATTTTACCTTTTGTGCATGGTTTTTGGGTTGTTGAATATTGTAGTCATCTTTGTTTCATGTGGATAGGCCCAGTAATTACAGAGATTTGGACCATAAACTAGATGAAAAGATGAGCATTTTAAAAGTTCAAGGTGCATTGTGTAAGTTTTGTGGTGGAGTGTCTGTTAAATGCTTTTATCCATGGAGATGTTATTGCTTTGTCTGGAATGTTCCACAGTTATTAAACCTTTCTATCTTCATGGAGACCAAACCAGACCAAGTTACAGGTCAGATCTGTGGAGAGACGACCCCGCTCACAGTCAGAATACCTGTTTTTCTTTGAGCTATAAAACCACCTGTAATTGAATAAATGTAAAGAAGAGCTGTTTAATGTCATACTGTGGAACATTCCAGGCAGAGCAGAACGAACAACCAAAAAGTTCTGTAGTGCGGCTTTAAACGTCAGAGTTTGTTTAGGGACACAGTTTGTCCTGAAAGAGCAGAGTACAAACCCCAACAGAAACAAGAGTGTGGGTGGAAACAGGCAAAAACTCAAAACAAAGAGAGAAACTCAGGGCACAGCCAAACATGACGCTTAATGCAGTCCAACTCCAATGGTAGAACAAACTGTCAAATCCATATTAAAGTGTGGAATAAATGACATGATATTTCCTCCTTTATTTAATGCTAAACCTGACATTTTGAAAGTTACTACAGTTTATGTGGAAGAATTGTCATCACCGTACTATTAGCACTCGCTGTTCAAATATTTACGTCGCTGGATTTGTTCCTGAAATGTTTGTTAAAAGCATAGACTGTATAAAGAAGTGGACTAAGCGAGTTTGACGTCGCCCGTAGTGTTCGGCTCCAGTCAAATGAAGCTCACGATGCACAAGATGTTACAAGAGCGAATTTGGAGCCAAGAC
Source organism: Paratrypauchen microcephalus (assembly GCA_036785185.1). Classification (NCBI taxonomy): domain Eukaryota; kingdom Metazoa; phylum Chordata; class Actinopteri; order Gobiiformes; family Gobiidae; genus Paratrypauchen; species Paratrypauchen microcephalus. The sequence continues at coordinate 1,037,728 of JAVJIX010000131.1, forward strand.
TCATATTAAGAACTGGATTATTTAAACAAACAAAATAGTGAAATAAAAACACTAGGATCATGTAGAGCGGGACATTTTAAGACCAAAATGACGAGGCTCACAGCAGCAGTTATAGAAAGATAAGAGACAGTTTTTCAGTGTAAGTCAATGGGAGTAGTAGTTGGTAGTGTTGGAGTTGGAGTGTTTGTCCACTGATCCAAAGGCTGGCAGTTCAAAACCCTCTCTGAACTTAAACATTATTGGTTGAGCGGCGAGATCGGCGATGTGATTCCAGCTCCCTGAGATGTATGAATAGTGTCATTGTGCCCTCGGGAATGACATTTAACTTCCCTTGCCTTCAATGTCTGCGTACACTGGTGTGAACGTGAGTGTGAATAGGTGAGTGGTTCCTTGATGTGCCTTGAAGGGGGAAAAGCGCTATACTGTGAACCCTCGCTCTATCGCAGTTCACGGTTCGCGCCCTCGCTGTTTCGTGGATTTTTTTTTTTTTTTCAATTTTTTTTTTTCTTTCAATTTTTTAAAATAGTGTAACTTTTTTTTTTATAGTGTAACATTGTGTTCTGCGTCCTGATTGGCTAAGAGACTAGACCAGGACTAAATGTGGACTAAACCAGGTCTAGACCAGAACTAAACCAGGTCTAGACCAGGTCCAAACCTGGACTGGCCCTGGACTAAACTAGGACTGGACCAGGTCTAGACCTGGACTAAACCAGGATTCAGGGGCGTTCTTTGAAAAAAAAACAAAACAAAAAAGCCGGTGCCGTGCGCTTTTAGAGTACTGACTGATTCTGCAATATTGTAACCACCAGGGGGTGCTGGAGTGCACTTTTGCTTTCTTAAATCGCTGTAGGCCTACATGGCTATAATGTGAAATAATTGTGCCTTTGGTCTTTTTTATGTTCAAAAACTTTTTTTGTAATTATTGTTTATATTTTTTATTGCAGTACTCATTAAAACTGTACATTTGTTTTTGAAAGTAGTTGTTGTGAATTGAGTTTGTATGGACAACGGTCTTGTTTGTTTTTGGGTGGTGGGGCGGATGTTAGGGTTTGGTCGGAGGGGGCGGCAAGAGTGGCTTTCGCCCAGGGAGTAAATCACTCTAGGAATGCCACTGCCAGGATTAAATCACTCCGTGCGGCTCTTGCGTTCGTTTGTGCGTGTTCGGTTTGTGGCTCGGGCTGAGAGTACACGGTCCGGGCGCCGCGGTACTATCTCGTGCTCGCAGTCCCGGTGTATGCGCGACACGTGCTGCTCTGTCACGAATTTGTCCACGATGAACCCCTCATCGTGGACAAATCCGTGACAGAGCAGCACTTCTCCAAAGGGTTGGTGCGTGTCCGGCGGGGGCTCCCGGCGGGGCTCCCGGAGCTGTGTCTCCCCCCACGCGTCACTATTAATACATTTTGTTGAAAATCTATGAAAGTTTGAGTGTTTAAACTAGAGACAAATGTGAGAAAATGTTAATACCAGTCTGAGAAAAGCGTATAATGTGTGTGGTGAGACATTTACAGCCTTAAGACATGTATAATAATTGTAAAATATAAAGTTGTCCTACTTTGCGGATTTCTCTTATTGCGGCTTATTTCTGGAACCTAACCCCCGTGATAAACGAGGGATTACTGTATCTAAAAATGTGACCATTTACCATTCCTACTAGGCAAAGTAGGTGAAGTGTATTGCCCAAGGACACAATGACTGTAATCACTGTGGTACCGGTTATTCCCAGTGGTCTCCCATTGAAGTAACCAAACCTGGCCTTGCTTAACTTCCGAAACTTGATTATTATTCTTAAGATAGTATGGCTGTTAACTGTAAATGTTTTTTGTTTTTCTTTTCCACTGCAGGTGACATCTTCCTGCCGACTGTAAACCCTACATCTTACCTAAACGATGATCCTGACAGTGGTAAATAGTACACTTTTATCATGGTAACTAACTGTGACTTAACCCTTTGTCGTCTTACATCTACAGCCTCTAAACAGGTGGCAGAGGTGCCCAGCCCACCTACAGAGGGCGCTAGCGGCTTCGGCTCCACCCCCTCAGACCTGCTGGTGAACTTCACCACTGGACCACCTCTGCCCGACCTGGATGGCTTTGAAATACTCCCAGAGGTGATAACAACAACCACTGCACCCAAAGAGGAAACAACACAGAGCCCTACCACTGTGATCCTCAGCACTACAGAAGTGACTGCCAATACAGGTACTTTTATTTGTTTGGTCCCACTGTATAAGAACTGCACCTTAATTAGCCTTAATAAAATATGAACAAAGAACATAATGAGGCTACAGAGGAGACATTAGGAACCCAACATAGTGAAGTGAAGTGCATGTTTTTGGGGTTGTTGAAGATTGTGGTAGTTTTTGTTTCATGTGGGTTACAAAAATATGTACATGAACCAGGGCAAAACATTTACATTTTGACAGCTAAAGTAACCTGACTAACACCAGACTGATAATGCCATGTGACTCAGCTTCCGTGAGAAGTGAGAATTGCTGGCCAGCTTATAGTTAAAGAGGCACTATGTGACATGTTAAATAAAGAGTCTGAAATTGGCATATTGGCAAATGATGTTGGCATAAAACTTGGCAATCCCTGTAAAGATAAGAGAGTATGGCAGTAGAAACAAAAGAATTATCGAAAAGGTAATACCATACTCCAGAACATTCCATGCAAAGTTCATTTAGCTCATTTACAACGTTCTAGTTTCATAATTAAACATGAACAAAGACTTAATACATAATGAACAAATAGGATGAGATAAGAATGACGACTGAGGGATTTTACATACATCTTGAGGACAACTACGAGCCAACCACTGCTGAACTAGTAAAAAAGCTGTAAAAGGATGCTAAGAGGTTAGCAGAGAAGAAGAGTCATTTACGCTTTAACCTTACATGTCGAAAGAAGCAGCTAATACCCAAGGCATTGCAGAAGAAAGCACCAGAACCAGGGCAGCCAGGTTAACAAGTTCAGCTCATGAATTTTTAAGCCAATGCTAACAACAACTAGCATGCTAAAAGCACACTTCCTGATTCCCAGTGTTGGATATGTGTGTTCTTATCAAGAGATGACCAAGATTCAAAAGGTTCAAATTATCCAAAAACCTAAGCAGAGTTTTGGGCAAAACTGTCCCTGGTAGTTTCCCTATATGCGAGACTCAAAAAACTGGCTGCTCACCTGTCCCTTTGCCCAGTAAAAAAACATCATGAATTATGCAAAATGATGTAATAATTATATTCAATCCTAGACTCCTCCTCAGGTTTCCCATGGGAGCGTGCAGCTGGTTCAATCTCGTGCTCGCAGCCCCGGTGTATGCGCGGCCTCGCGCCGGTCATGCTGCTCTGTCACGGATTTGTCCACGATGCACGTGTCGCGCACTTCTCCAAGGGTGCGCGTCGCGTCCTGGGACGTGGCAGTGCTCCTCGCGTGTCCGGCGGGGCTTCCGGAGCCGTGTCTCCCCCCACGCGTCACTATTAATACATTTTGTTGAAAATCTATGAAAGTTTGAGTGTTTAAACGAGAGATAAATGTGAGAAAAGGTTCATTCCAGTCTGAGAAAAGTGTATAATGTGTGTGGTGAGGCATTTACAGCCTTAAAACATGTAGAATAATTGTAAAATATAAAGTTGTCCTACTTCGCGGATTTCTCTTATTGCGGGTTATTTCTGGAACCTAACCCCCGCGATAAACGAGGGATTACTGTATTGCGCTACCATTCTGCTAATGAATCTACTGATACAGTTTACTTCACATCAGGTTTGTCAAGTAGTAGTGTATTGTTTTGGATTCTAGTTTTGTATGGTTATGAAAAATGGCCATTATGTACTTTTTGAGGCTAAGCTTTATAAGCTCATAATGTTGGGAGCTATTGAATGTGGCCCAGGAGAGACTGCGAGGTTACTCAAACATGCTTAGATCATTCAGCTCTGGGCAAAAGGAACATTTTTTTGAGTCTATAAACTACTGACAACATTTCCCCTAATAAGCGCTCAGGCCTAATAATAATAATAATAATAATAATAAAAATAATAATAATAATAATAATAATAATAATAATAATAATAATAATAATAATATTATTATTATTATTATTATTATTATTATTAATATTATTATTATTATTAATAAAATTAATACAATTAATATAACATGAACTTAAATATAATATAATATAATATAAAACTGTCTATATTAAAATTGCTTCTTGCCTCTAGATACTGATGACTACATCAATGTTCCAGAATCCACAGAGGCCGAGCTTTTGTCCAATCAACCACCAACAGAAGCAGCTACTCTCCCCACAGATAATCAAACTACTACAGCCCAAACTTCCCCTGCACAGATGAATGAAATCTCAACAAGCGCACCATCTGTACCTCCTTCTGAAATGCCAGGAACCATCCCTTTAATTCTTGAATCAGAAGAATCCACTGCCACTATATATTCTGCATCCACTGTAGTAGACAACACAGAGGTAACTACCATTGTACCAACAACAATCAACAAGGAAACTACTGCAACACCAGACATTACCACAGCAAACTCAAATCCTTCTACTTTAGCTCCATTAGAAGTGTCAGAAGTGAGTACAATTTCCTCAGCAAATTCAGAGGAAGTAAATGCAACTACAGTTAAAGTACCAGATGTGACGCAAATTTCAACAGTTGCTCCTACTTCCAAACCAGATCCGGAAAAACCCAACTTGGAAAAGCCCACTGAACCAGCTCTAGATGCTAAGAACCCAGAAGAAGTAAACACAAGTACAGTTAAAGTACCAAATGTTACTCAAAGTTCAACAGCTGCACCTACTTCCAAACCAGATCTGGAAAAACCCAAACCGGAAAAGCCCTTTGAACCAGCCCTGGATCCTGTGCTCAACAAACCTGTGCTCAATGGACTGGGTGATTCAGTAGAGTACCCCGCAGGTAAGCAAGAAAATATGTGAAATATATCTTGTGCACTTGTGTAACTTTTCTGAAGCTTGTCTCGATAGAGATGTTAAAGGGCATGTATTACGCTATTTTCTAAGCCGCTATAATGTTTTTTCCTCATCACAGACAGACCTGGAGTTGTGTTTTGTTTCATTCACACATGTTTAAAGATCCCATGACATGGTACTTCTTGATGCTTTTATATGGCTCCTTAATGGTTCCCTAATACTGTAAATGAATCCTTCTTCAAAATCAACACTCAGTGCATGAGAAACAGAGATAAGATGAGAAAGAGTAATTTTTCTCTCTCTGAATAGGCCATAATGGGCGTTGTTGCTTGAATGCAAATGAGGACGACAGAGATGGCCTATAGTAGAGGGTGGGGGCATGGCCAAACTCTCCGCTCTCAGCTCTCAGCTGTGCACTCTCTGATCCATTTCCGCATTTTTGAAGAAGAGATGAGAAGCGTTCCATTGAAAAATAAACACATTTCCACAGAAAATAAAATTAAACCACTATAAAATTAAACCACTGCTGTTCAAAGGTCCAGAGGCTCAGATAAAGGACTTCCGAGCCTAGAAACACTCGGACGTGCCTCCAGGCAAATAAAAAAAACGCATTTCGCATTACCTAGCGCATTCGCAGTCCAAACTCTCTGGGCGTAATTTACAGAGACGCTGAGTAGACACAGACGGGGGTGGAACTGCATTTTTCGAGCTGACGTCAATAAGGTGCCTTGTTGAGAATCGCCCGTTTGAGCTGTGTTTTTTTCTAACGCAGAAAAGGATCGCAAATGCTCAGTTTAGACATTTCGCAACTTTTAACCATGTGGGGGGGGCTAAACAGGGTAGGGGAGCTCACATTAACGTTCAAAAACCTCAGAAAGTGAAAATTTCATGCCATAGGACCTTTAACACTTTGTGATGTCATGTGGTAATACAGGAAGTGCTCCACTGTGTTTTTAAACTCCACACACCTTCACTAGAGTCATTTGGATCATTTCAGCCCTGGAATTGTCAGCCAATACTAAACTAAAGATAAAAGGTAGCTGTTAACTTGAAAACAGCCACTTCATGAGAGCATTTTGAGCTTTGGAGATATAGACAAAAGACTAATAATAAAGTGTTACTCAAACATGCGAATGAAACAAAACACAACTCCAGGTCTGTTTTTGAGGAGGTAACAACATTCTAACATGGCTATAATCTCACAAGAGTATTTTCTGTGTAATACAGGACCTTTAAACTCAAAATAGAAAGACTTTCAGGAGGAGTTCAGGAACAAGAATCACATTTTCCACCCTAAACTCAATAATACAATTTTGAAGATGCAGACAAACAGGTCTCATAGTAATAATAGTATAATGTGTTGTTTTCAGATGACAGCAATGATATGGACTTGTGCAGTGGTCGTCCCATCAGTGGAGTCACTTCGCTTAGTAACGGGACCTTGGTGGTGTTCAGAGGTGGGTGTGGCTAAAGTGCATAGGGAAAGATTTCATGTTTTTTCTAATGATTTCAATGTTTGCTTGGATAGTATACAGTATGCGGTACATATTTATCATAGTTTTTATTATAATTTTACATCAGTCCAGTGGGAGTCTGAAGAAAAGTTGCCAAAAACATGTCTGAAAATCAAAGGAAGAGGTAGGGCAGAGTTCTAAAAGGCATCCCTTCATCTATACAAGAGTTTCTGCTTCCTGTTTAAAGGTGACATCTCGAGGATTTTTGACCATTCAAAAAATACATTTTTTTAAAATTATTAATTTTTAAATGATACATTTTGTTTTAAATTATCATTTGCTACAGCAACAATGCTCAATTTATGCATAAGGAACATGCTTTTCTGGCAATTTAAATCTTCATTTAACAAAAATAAAGCTGTTGTCATATAGTTTATTTGTTAGATAATACCTCTTATATAAAATAGACAAGCTTCGGCCCTTGTTAACATTATGGTTGCTAGGTAACAGTTATGGAATTAACTTTACGTATGTCACATTTGCTGCCCATGTCCAACCACGAAGTAAAATTTCAGGCTACTTTTTTCCAAAATTGTCAAATGAGAGAGGACAAGATCATTATATTTCAAAATTTACTGAAAAAAAAACCCAAACCAAACTGAAATGTGTAGTCTAACCTGTCATATGCACTTTAAGTTGTAGTCTGTTAAAGTAATAAATAAGACATGATTAAAACTAAACCATTGTCTTTGCTCAGGTCACTTCTTCTGGGTTTTGGACAGAAACCGAGTCCCAGGTCCAGCTCAAAGCATCACTGATGTGTGGGGCATCCCGTCTCCAATAGATACTGTTTTCACACGCTGCAACTGCCAGGGCAAAACTTACATTTTCAAGGTAAGTACACCAAGAAATTCAATTTGAGTGTGTTTTTGTATAACACAATGAGCGAGCTGTTGCCATGCACAGAGCCCATTACCGACATTATTTATTATTTTCTTTCATTGTCTAATTTAACATTTTCAAGGACTGTCTGTGTTTTAGCTTTAGGAAATCAAACTTCAATGCTCAGGGATAAAGTTAAATACAGTGGTACCTCACATTACGAAATTAATTCGTTCCAGAAGTGGTTTCGTAACATGAATTTTTCGTAAGTTGAGTAGCTATTTCAATGGAAAAAGCCTGATTCGTTCCAAGGCCCCGTTCCAAGTTTTTTTTTATAGTGTAACTTTTTTTATAGTGTAACATTGTGTTCTGCGTAGAGACTGTAGACCCAGGACTAAACGTGGACTATACCAGGTCTAGACCAAGGTCTAAACCTGGACTAAACCAGGACTAAACCAGGACTAGACCAGGTGGATTAAAGCGCCGCGTGCCGGTCTATTTCCTGGTTTTGTTTTGAGTCACAGCTGAGGCGAGCAGCGAGGGGGACCGCACGCAGTCTGAGCGCATGAACGAGACCCGTGCTCAAACCGTGCCTCCTCTAGACCTCCTCTAGACCTGGTCTAGACCACCGCGGCTCTTGCATGCGTTCGTTCATGCGCTCAGACTGCGTGCGGTCCCCCTCGCTGCTCGCCTCAGCCGTGACTCGAAACGAAACCAGGAAATAGACCCGTGCGCGGCGCTTTAATCCACCTGGTCTAGTCCTGGTCTAGTCCTGGTCTAGTCCTGGTCTAGTCCTGGTCTAGTCCTGGTCTAGTCCTGGTTTAGTCCTGGTTTAGTCCTTGTTTAGTCCAGGTCTAGACCTGCTGGCAGCCCCGTGCTGGGTCATGCTGCGCTATCACACGTGTCCGCGCGCAGTTTTCTCCCCCCTCCCCCTTCCCCCCACACTTCACTATTAATAATTTTGTTGAAAATCTATGAAAGTTTGAGTGTTTAAACGAGAGACAAATGTGAGAAAAGTTTAAATCCAGTCTGAGAAAAGCGTATAATGTGTGTGGCTGAGCGCGCATTATTTGAATTTTTGAGATTTCGCGTTTCATAACTTGAATTTTCTTTCGTATCTAGAGATCAAAATTTAACGTGAAGGCGTTTCGTAACTTGAAATTTTCGTTTGATGGGTCATTCGTAAGGTGAGGTACGACTGTATTACACAAAATTGACTTTTATGAGCTTTAACATTATTGTAGTGGTGTTTTGTTTCTTTCACACATTTTTACATTTAGTTCAGTAAAAAATTGGCAATTCCAGGGTTGAATGTATCCAAATGATTCTAGTGAAAAAGCATGGAGTTTAAAAACACAGTAGAACACTTCCTGTATTACCACATGACATCACAAGGTGGAACAGAGTGTTTTCATTTTAAGAGAAGAACTTAGCCAAAATATACAAGTTTGTGTGTTAAAAATGTGTGAACGAAACAAAACACAACTCCAGGTATGTTTGTGATGAGGTAACAATATTACAACATAGATCAGGAACAACGTAATATGGGCCCTTTAAAACCACAGTGTTGTTGTTTTTTTTTAGCTCCAAAACACTTATTTGGTCTGGAGGAGGGCTGACTCCTGCTCCTTTCTATGGAAATATTGTTTCTTTGGCTATAATCTTCCACACCATGGCATAAAACATATTTATTTCCATTATGCAGGTGATACGCCACCTCCAGAAAGTTACATACTCTACCTTTAGGTTAGTACGATACAAACTGAGATAAAACACTGTATATTTAGAGAAAAGATGTGAAAATTGTGCTTCTAAAATGGTTCCTACGCCTCCCTCGGGAGGTGTTCGGGGCATGTCCCACTGGGAGGAGGCCCCGGGGAAGACCCAGGACACGCTGGAGGGACTATGTCTCTCGGCTGGCCTGGGAACGCCTTGGGGTCCCGGGGTCCCTGGAGGAGGAAGTGTCCGGGGTGAAGGAAGCCTGGGAGTCCTTGCTGTTACCCCCACGAACCGGCCCGGGATAAGTGGAAGAAAATGGATGGATGGAAAATGGTTCCACTTATTTTTTAGGTCTCACGTTGGTATTATGACCTGAATGATCCCTATCCCTATTGTTGTATTGTTGTTTTTATTTGATTCTATGCACTCTATTGATTGATTTGGCTGGATGTCCTCATATTCCTTATATTACTTGTTTGTGTGCAGGGCCCTCTGTACTGGAGATATGAAAATGCTGTTTTGGACCCTGGATTTCCCAAACGCATAGATGGTGGTTTTGATGGGCTCAGAGGCCAGGTCACAGCTGCTCTATCTGTGCCTCAGTACAACCGCAGAGTGGAGTCTGTTTATTTCTTCAAAAGAGGTTAAATGAAAATGTCTGTAATGAAATTTTAAAGTGAGACAAAACACCTGAACTCCGCCCACAGCCACATTTCAAATAGAGTTGATAAACTGGGCAGTACCAGGAGGACTAAAGGGGAGGGAGGCATCTGGACATATGAGGAACACTGTGGCCGCTTCTCCTTTCTCTTTCCTCGCTTCCTTCTTTTTGATTCCTCTCCTCGATTCTGCAGGAAATGGTTGAGGAAGTCCCGCCCACAGAGGAGACACAGAGAGGATATAAACTACTCACTAAGACCAATAAAGTTTGATTCTTTTATCTGAGGTCTACCTCCCTCCCTCTTTCTTTTCGTGGTTTTCTTTGGGACACTACTTAATATGGCACATTTGATTGACAGCTAGGAAATGGAGGAACAAGGAGAGGAATAAAGGAGAAGGAAGGGAGGAAAGAGAAATGAGACGTGGCCTGTGATTGGTCTAAGGCAGGGGTGTCAAACTGTTCCAGAAAGAGGCCGGGGTGGCAGCAGGTTTTCTTTCCAACCAAGCAGCAACGGCACACCAGACTTGACTCATTTAATCAACTGATCTCAGTCTTCAGACAGTTGAAGGCGTAGCCTTGGTTGGTTGGAAAGAAAACCTGCAGCCACACCGGCCCCTTTCTGGAACAGTTTGACACCCCTGGTCTAACGGATATCCACACTTCAAACTCAGATGTTTTCTGCTCGATCACAAACGCCTGTCTGTAATCGAGCAGTCCTGTGTGATGTCACGTAGTACTTAGCATTGCCACTGGCCACTGGAGGCAGCAGGTACTCAGTTTTTTATACAAAGCTGCAAATTTACCTTGTTTGACTAGTGCCCAGTGTAGCAGTTCTATCTGAAATGTGGTTGAGTGTGGAGTTTAGGTGTTTAGTCCCACTTTAATGTGATGCTTTCATTATACTAACATGACTTCCATATCGAAGGTGGCAATGTTCAGAGATATTCATACCAGTTTGGGACGAATCCGTCGTGTGGGAGGAGAGTCCATTTGGCAGTTTACACACATCGTAACAGGATGGCTCGACAAGTATCTGTACAAGGTAAAACATATTATTCCTGAGTTCACAGATGTATTGTAACTTTTCTGGTGGAGAGTCTGCCTCAGTGGTGATTTTGCTATTGTGTTTAGCATTTGCCTGACCAGCCAGTCTTTTTTACATTCTATTCAAATCCAGAAAGGTCTGAAATCAGACCACAGAGCGTGACAAACATACTCCCTAACTTGGGACGGTCCAACAACAGCCGCTAATTTGTAGTACAATGTTGATTCTGCAGAAATCTGTGCTCCTGTGTTATTCCCATTATGGAGTATGCGTTTCTCTGATTGGTTAATCCACTTGTCAGTCACGCATATCTGAAATCACAGAGGATACTAGGGGTAGGATGAGGCACAATTTTCACGAGATGAGACACACGAGACTGGGTCCACGAGAACGAACAAGATGAGATTTTGCCATAATTTGTCATAAATAAGTACCGTAGTACAATCCACTTCACAATGTTGGCTTGTCCCATCCCTAGAGAATACTGTTCCAAATCCTAATGTCTTTGTAAAGTTTTGTTGTGGTTGTGTGTGGTTTTGGCCAGGCAAGAATAGTATGACAGACTTATCTACAAGGACACAACGCTAGGAAGCCAAGTTATAGATGCATTTTGTTCAAGGTAATAAAATCAGCTGTAACTGAATGAATATAAGACAGAAGTTTAAAGTACATGACAGGTTTCTCTAATTTAATTTGATAGGATAATACCTGCTGTAAATATAAATTATACTTTTCCACCAACCAAGAAACTATTTGTGAAGGAAAGTTTAAAATTATGTTGGAAACTACAGGAAGTGGAGGTCTGTTTTAGAGAGTCCCACAGTGGGAAGAATTCTATTCAAAAGTTCAGCACAGTTTACATCCAAATCCAAATCCACCTTATTTCTATAGCACATTTTATAAACAAAGCATAAAATGAAGACAACAAAGAGATGAATTGAAATTTGATCATACCAGTCCTAAAACAATAGAACCAATAAAATAAAATAAAAGCACAACCATAAAATAGCAGGAAAAATAAAAGACACAGAGGAGCACACAACTCACACGGTGTTAAAAGCCAGAGAATAAAAGTGGGTTTTAAGATGAGACTTAAAACACTCCACAGCCACACAGAAGGCCCTGTCCCCACTACATGCAAGTTTTATTTTCTAATAGTTTAAACATGATTTCAACAAAATGAATGTGTTTTCTTATATTCGTATTTGTCAAATAATAATTTCTGTGTACAATTGATGGGTTTTGGCCTAGTCTACTAACTACATGGTTGCTAGGTAACAGTCATGTCATGTAATGATGTCCAACCAGGAAGTGCGATTTTTAAAGGTAATAAATGACCAAACTGGGGAAGAAAATGTCAAATCTGTGTTAAAATGTTAAATAGAATGATGTTACGTGTGTTTTAATCAAATGAATCATCTCATTTGCACTTTAATGCTTTTCTGTGGAACATTCCAGGCAAAGCAATAACTTCTATAATGAACTGTAGACCACTAGACTACACACCAGAAAATACAGTTGGATGTAAAAAGACTGAGATTATAACATGAACTTGTTTTGTCAGGTCTGGGACCCTCCATAAACTACCGGACGTCATGGACAGGTTTCCCCGCCACCATCACTGCAGCCGTGTCCATCCCAAACAAGAGAGAGCCAGAGGGGTACAGCTACTACGTGTTCTCCAGATGTGAGTAACCGAATTTGGATTTGAATTTCATACATGGATTTGTATGTAGGCCTGAAACTAGCTGTTTGTTTCATATTCAAATCCATGTAATAACTTGTTCCATTAGATTTTGAATTGAAATACTTCTGAATTTCTGACTTAGAATTTTTAACTCTGAAAAAAGAAATTCAACAGTCAAAATTCGGAATGAGAGATCCAACATTTGACTGAATATGAGGCTTGAAAATATTTGTGCTGAATATATAAAAGGTGAATGTTTTATTTTGGATTTACATATTGAAAAAGAATACTTCAAATTTCTGAAAGTAAAATTCAGAATAAAAATAATTCAAGTATCTTTTTTCAGAGTTAAAAAATTCAAAGTGGGAAATTCAGCGATATTTAAATTCAAACTCTAATGGAACAATTATTTCTATTGTACATTGGGAACAAAATAAATGGTTGATATGGTGACATTCGGGATAGAGAAGTGTATTACTGATGACATTTTTTTGACATTTTGATTTATTAATGTCACTGTCTTTGTTATAAAAATAATACACTTTATATAGTGCTTTTCAGGACACTCAAAGACGCTGTACAGAACACATTAAAGGTCCCATGGCATTTGGCGTTTTTGAACGTTAATGTGAGCTCCCCTACCCTGTTTAGGCCCCCCCCCATGGCTAAAAGTTGCGAAATGTCTAAACTGAGCATTTGCGATCCTTTTCTGCGTTAGGAAAAAAACACAGCTGAAACGGGCGATTCTGAACAAGGCACCTTATTGACATCAGCTCGAAAAATGCAGTTCCACCCCCGTCTGTCTGTACTCAGCGTCTCTGTAAATCACGCCCAGAGAGTTTGGACTGCGGAGGAGCTACGCAATGCGAAATGCGTTTTTTTTATTTGCCTGGAGGCACGTCCGAGTGTTTCTAGGCTCGGAAGTCCTTTATCTGAGCCTCTGGACCTTTGAACAGCAGTGGTTTAATTTTATTTTCTGTGGAAATGTGTTTTTTTCATTAAAATGGCTCTCCTTTCTTCCTCCGCTCTTAAAACACGGAAATGGATCAGAGCGCACAGCTGAGAGCTGAGAGTTTGGCCACGCCCCCACCCTCTACTATAGGCCATCTCTGTCCTCCTCATTTGCCTTCAAGCAACAACGCCCATTATGGACTGTTCAGAGAGAGAAAAATGACTCTTTCTCATCTTATCTCTGTTTCTCATGCACTGAGTGTTGATTTTGAAGAAGGATTCATTTACAGTATTAGGGAACCATTAAAGGAAAAGTAATGTTTTTTTACAATCTGAGCCTTCTTTCAGTAATAAAACAAGTTGTTTTACTCACCCATAGCAATTTGGTGTCATACGGAGCACTTCCAGAGATGTTTTAGATTTGCGATCTCCATCATGTGAGTTATCGGGGCACATGTTTGCGGTCTCCAAATAACACAAACTTTAGCACTTTTCAAATCATAGAAGCCCGATGTCTTATTCTACGATTTAGTGTGGTCAAAAGTGGCCTGTAATCCAAGATTTAGCCATAGTTTCGAGTAGATGAGGACACCAGTGCGCATGTGCGGAGTGTGCTCTCAGCTCCCGGGACCCAATCTTGAAACGCAAAGCTGTAAACTATGGATAAATCTCGGATTACAGGCCACTTTTGCTTCAAATGAAATCGTAGACTAAGACATCGAGCTTCTATGATTTGAAAAGTGCTAAAGTTTGTTATTTAGAGCCCGCACGGGGCATATTACATGCTTGGGGAATATATTATATGCCCTGAGCTATGGCTAGAAGTCGCGCTAGGCTAACCGCAAATCTAAAACATCTCTGGAAGTGCTCCATATGACACCAAAGTGCTATGGGTGAGTAAAACAACTTGTTTTATTACCGAAATAAGGCTCAGATTGTAAAAAAACGTTACTTTTCCTTTAAGGAGCCATATAAAAGCATCAAGAAGTACCATGTCATGGGACCTTTAAAACAGTCAAAAGAGCAATAAACAAATAGTACAGTAAAAGGTTTATAGTCCAGAATTTTGAAATTATGCATAAACAAACCAAAATAGATTAAAAAAAACAAAAAAAGGCCTCCTACAAACAACAATATAATCATTTTAATAGTCATCACACCTATTGTGATTGTTGCAGATTTGGTAGAATGGAAAAGTGTTTAAACTTGTAAAGAGACCTTTGTGTCTGTCTGGGGGGATGTGTAGGAGCAGATGTTTAAGTCATTTTGGGCAGAGCTGCAATTAAAATACAGACAGTTCTGTAAATCCTATAAAGTTTAGTGCACGCACCAGTGTAGGCCTGTCACAACAATCAGTTTAAAGTGTGAGGAAATATAAACAAGAAGACTGAACAATGTGGGAAAATAACTGCTACTTTCTCTGACACGCATTTCTGTTTTAATGGGATTCCGCTCAAAGTTCAAAAGACTAAAATATGAACTCAGACTAACGCACGAATCACATTTCAGAACATTTTTGTACAGATCTTAAAGGCGCTCTGTGTAACTTTTCTGGAGAGGGTCCACAACCTGTTGGTCTCCATGAAGATGTTAGTGCTTTGATTTAAATTGTCCACAGTATGGCATTAAACTAACCTGTCTTACATTTATAGGTGTCATTTATTGCTCAAAAAGATCTTTAAAAAAAAAAACATCCTTCTTACAGTGCATAATTGGGCTTTCAAGTCTCCATGGAGATTCATACGTTTAAGCCATACTGTGATCATTCTAGCCACATCTCCATAGAGACAAACATTTTGTTGCTTGTGGACAAAATGATCGTAACTCAAAAATGTCAGCCTTTGCAATTCAAATGGTGGTTTTGGTTCAGTTGGGATTAATCTTTCAGAAGTAAAAAGTGAAAATGAAACTACTTAATGCCATTGACAAAATAATTTAAAAACAGGATAATCACAGCAAACAGTTTTCTAAATCTGTGATATTGTACAACATTTATTGTTCTATCTATAATATAAGTCTATATAGTCATTATTCTAACAGGCCTTCACACCAGAGAGCTGTTGTTTATTTTGTAACATGCTTTCCCCCCCCCCTTTTTTTTTGCAGCCAAATCCTACAAAGTTCAGATAGAAGGAGACAGACCGGTTATTGCTACACCTAAACCCAGTATATCCCCTCAAAGCAATGAAGTGTTCAAATGTCCAAAGAAAGTCTCCAAATCACAATGAAAGCTTTGATTTAAAATTTTTTATTGTTTATTACAATTTTAATAAAACGTTTTTGGGAATGGACACGTTACAAAAGGTAATTTAAGTATAAAACTAAAACAAATCAAAAGATAACTTCACAACTGAACAGAAGAGCTGGACTCCACACAGGAAAATACGATTTAGTAAAGTCTCCAGCAGGGGGCGTCTCATCGTCTGTATAAACCTCGAGCAAATGCCTGACCTGTTGGGATAAAATATGTTATTATGAATATTTGTATGTAAAGTGTCTTTGTGAACTGCAATAAAATAAAAGTGTTGAAAGAATGGCTAGTTTCTGTTCTGTTTGTTACAAAAAATTCAACTTGAATATAGGGCTTCAAAACTAGATTTCAAAGTGAGAAGATTAAAAAGTTGCTTTGCCTGGAATGCTCCACAGTATGGCATTAAATTTAACTCTCATATGTAGTCTTTATTGCTCAAAAGTACCTTGAAAAACACACTCCTCTCCACAGATCTGACCTGCAATTTCGTCTCTTAACTTCCCCTGCTTCTCTTTGTAGAGGTAAAATGCCATACTGTGGAACATTCTAGGCTACAATTATCAGTTCTTACGCAGAATATGGCAGAACTAGTTAATTTTAACTGTTTTACACCAGTCCAAACTTATTCCTCACTTTAGTAACAGTAATTATTCACTGCAATGAGTTTACAAGCGCTTTACACAACTTTCTCAGGCCAGAGGCAACTTTTGTTGCCACGGTAATGCTACAGTCAACATGCTAACTGAAAAAGTGTTATGCAAGACTACTGCGTGCCAGCCTTGCTTCCTAGCTCATGAACAATAAAAACACCATCACTAGTTGCAGACAGCAAAGACAGTGGTCCTTTTACAATGTCTATACTGGGGCAAAGCAAGCTACAGGAAGATCAGGTAGAGCCCTTAACTACATATAAGAGTGTGCGTTACCTCTCTTCATGCGGCCGCCTCTGCCCTCAGACCAGCGCTGCAGCTGTCGACTGGGACCAGAGCGAGAGGGTCTGGCTCTGGCACTGCTCGTATCTGAATGACAACAAACAGGGACAGTAAAAGTGCCATTAAAGTATGGGTCTTGTGAAATTAAAGTTGGAGAATAAAAAATAAAAAAAAGTTGATGTCACACTGTACCTGGTCTGTTGGGGCCTGCACTGCTGGAGGAGGGCTCTTGGCTGGTGGAGGGGTGGCTGCCTGTGCCCGAGGTTTGACTGGACTCTGCTGCTTCTGCCTGGGACACCACAGGCTCTCCTGACGCCTCCACGCTGGATCTACAAAAGACGTTTTTTCATAAAGATAGCAAAGGCAGTATGGAAAAAGGCAATATGGAATATACTTTTGATAGAATTAAGATAATATGATGAAACAGTGATACCAGTCAATGGACACACAAATGTGGCTTTAAAATATGTCCAAAACTCAGATAGCACTACTCACCTGTCAGTGTCGGGCTCCAGGAAGTCATCCCTCTCCTCTCCTGCCGCACCTGTCCCAGACACCAGCCCCTGTGTGGACGTGGTCACCATGGGAACAGACTGGGAGGCGTGCTCTGTGGAGTCCGAGGGAGCGATTTCGGAAAAGGCTGTCATTGTACAAAAAGAGCAAAGTCAATCAGTGTTTCTTTTAAAAGGTGCACTATGTAACTTTTTAGTTCTACCACAGGCTCATCTCCCTGGAGATTATATTGCTTTGCCTGGAATGTGCCATGGTATGACATTGAACTTATCCATCTTTTATTTAATTACATGTGTTTTTATTTGCTCAGTAGCATCTTGAACACACCCCTCTCCACAGATCAGACCTGCTACTTCACTTGCTTGTCTCTGTGGAGGTAAATTAGTTAACTGCAGTACTGTGGAACATTCTTGCCTAGGGTTTGCAGTTTTTATGCAGAATGAGACTGAATGTTTTGCCATTTGTGGAGGAAATGATGGTGCTTCAAAATTCCAAATTAGAGCTGGGCATTATGGGAAAAAAAAGAATCATGACTTTGGACTGTGACATGTGGACTTCAGACATAAAGAGCAGCGTGTCAGGATCACTACAGTTTTTATTTTGTAGGACCAATAATTCCAGAGAGGCAGTGAAAAAGCGAGACTGGACTTTTAGTCAAATTCTGCAGATTTAAGTATAAACTTATGAGGACGTGAGGACACAAAGGGATTTTTGGCACAGCCTTATTCCAAATTGTGATTTTGATTTGATCTTGCAGCCCTACTCCAGGCAAAGCAATAACATCTCCATAGAGACCAGAAGAGTTACAGAAAAGTTACATAGTGCACCTTTATGCTGTTTCACATGTATACTGTATATTACCTGGTGCTGTGACCTGTAGTGGAGTGGTTGGGACACTACGACCTCCGGACTCTTCTTCAGCGAACATTCCAAAACCTGACCAGATAAAAACAAAATAAGCAGGTGATTTTTGTAAATGTTTTTTGCAGAACATATTTGCTGGTCCTCTCAGTACCTCCTTGTGATGCGAGCTCTCCCAGGTCGGAGTGCGTGGAGGTGCTGGCCTGAGGGACCTCTTCTGTCACTCCAAATCTAAAGCGGGGGACACCTGCCACTTGAGGGGACCTGAAAAAGATTGAAAATACTTCCTAAAGTTTTCATAACCGTAACAACTTTTTCCAGCAGAGATGAACAGGTTTCAAAAATGTAGATGAAGTTTTAAAGCTACCATTTGTAATTAGACCTGTATTCTCACATAACACCACTAGAGGCCATCTAAGATACTGCTGACTGATACTGTGCCAGCTTTGGTCTGAGAGAAGACGACCAGAGAGCACAGATGAGCAATGAGAAAATCATTAAAAAGAATTTTAAAAAATCCAGTTGAACACATTATAGATCTTGATAATATATAAGGAATAGGAAAAATGAAAGCTTTGAAAATAATTGCCTTATTAAAAGAATATTTCATAATTTGTGCACAAATATATGTGAAAGGTGATTTTATGTTTGTATGACTCTTACTGTAAGGCCTGGTCAAAACCGTCTGAGCGCTGAGGAGCCACCAGAGTTGGAGCACTGGGCACCAACCGGTCATCGTCCTCAAAGTGCTGCTGTGAAGGAAACCAAATGAATGGTTGATTGATTTTAAATTTGAGCTTATGACAGTAGTTATACACAGTATATACACAATATTTAGATTTACATGGTCAAAGTTCATAGTTGGTTTGCAACCACAAATTAAGCTTGAAAGAGAGTGAGAAAAAAAACTTCTCCCATCCCCAGTTACCTTGTGTCAGGGATGAAAGTGGCCAATCATGAAAAAAGCGGAAAGTGGGGGGGAAAGGGCTCGCGCGGCCCGCACTTTAATACGAAGTTTAATACAAGATACACGTACTTTTGTTCTGAATACGGGACGATTCTGTTTTTCAAGGGACAGTTGGCGACCCTAAACACAACTATACATATATATACACCCAAAATCTTTCAACGAATTTGCAGATGTAAAAAAAAAAAAAAAAAAAAATTACCCCGCAGCTGGAAAAAAAGCGGAGATCCGCTAAAAAACAGAACTCTTTCATCCCTGCTTGTGTTCTTTATTCTTTCACAGTTTACTGCTCATATGATCAATGTAAATTTCTAGAGACCCTTTAAAAGTTTGTAAATAAATGCACTCAGTGGATAAAGGTGGAGGGGAAGTGGAACAGAATGTGATTTCAATGGAAGGAAGGAGGATTAGCCTCTAAATAACAAAAATATGAAAAAGTAAGGAGGGTTTGAGAAATGAAACCGCTCAAGAGCTCAAATACAATACTGAGGGTAAAAAATAGTCCATCCTTTGTGACAGATTATCAAACTGACATTTCTGGAAATATAAAACAGTTCCTTATTTTTTGTTTTACATTAAAAAATAATTCAAATTTACATCCAATTGCCTCCCTTCTGCAATTTTGAACATTATAATGAAAAGGGCCCATTTGCTAAAAAATTAAGCAAAATATCCATGGGTTTCAGAATGATGCTAAATTAGGACCGTTGCCATTAGGGATGGGGCCGATCCGATCCAGTATCGGTATCGGGTTCCGATATCAACGCAATTCACGGATCGGAAATTCCGATCCAACCTGTGAAAATTTCCGATCCAGGAGCCATGTCTGTATATACACATGATCTGTTGAAATGACTCCACGAGTCGCCTGCTCTGCTCCTGCTGCAAAATGTGCATATCTCAATGACACAGTTACAGAGCGCCTGTAGCGATTAACAATTTAAAACAAATAATTTTATATTTTGGATGGGAACAAGTCCTCAAAATGTGACAGGGAACAGGAAGCTGAAACCTAAGAAGAGGCCGACAAACAGGAAAAATCTTTGTGGGTTTCAAAACGACGGAAAAATAAGGAACATTGCCATAGCGATTAACGACATTAAACAAATTATTCAAAGTGTCACTGAAATCCATGGAAAATGACTAAACTACAAATTGAAAACACCCACACCGATATTACTTACAGTACTGCCTGGAACACTATGACCAAGCTGAGCCAACTGTCGACGGCCAGGAATCCGCTGTTTAAAAAAAAAATATATATATAATTATATAATAAAGTTGACAATGAAACTTGGGGTAAGAATTCAACCAAACCTAGTTCACCACAAATATCAAAATAAAAGTGTGAAGCTTTAGTACAACTAGCCACTGCCACGGATTTTTTAATAAAGAAACATTAGATTGCCATATCATTTAACAATTTCAAACAAAATACCTGATCTTTTTAATGTTGAAAAGTGCTAAAAACTTAACATGATAAGCCATTTGTCCATCTAAATTTCAGGCTATTAACTGGCTGAATAATTGGTTGGTCCTCCTCCCTCACCTGGACCTGAGTGGGGGGGCCCAGCTCTGAGCTCTGGTGGATGTTCAGACGTTGCTGTTGGTGCATCGATCTCCGTGGCGACTGTGGCATTCGAGTACCAGAGCCTGTGATTGGTTGTTCAGTAGAGAAGGCCTCAGCTGCACCCCCCTCGTCTGAAAAAATAATAAGTACATGAGATTATTAGAAGACAATCATATTTTAAGGGTCCTATATGATGACTCTTGTGAGGTTTTAGCCATTACCTCCTCAAAACACCACAAGCTGTGTTTTGTTTTGTTCCTTATTTGAGTAAACCTTCATTATTAGTTTGTCTACATCGCCAAAGCTCAAAATGATCTGTTCCACCTTGTGATGTCACATAGTCGCAGTTCAAGTTAAAAACTACCTTTACTTTTAGTTCAGTGGCGCTTGGCAATTCCAGGTCTAAAATCATTCAAATGATTTAAGTGTATGGAGTTTAAAAACACAGTAGAGTGCTCCCTTCCTGCATCACCACATGACATCACAAGGTGGAACAAAAAGTTTAGTTTGAGAGAAGAACTCAGGTTTGTTTTAAAATGAGAAAATATAACAGATTAGATGTGCCCTTTAAATAGACTCTTAATTGAACAAATATTTGAAGATGTTGGCATAAAAGTGAAGATATCCGTTTTGATATTGATTAATATTTGTGATGGAAATTACATGTAGTAATCTGAATGGTAATCTGAATCAGTGTTAATGTATTGTACTGAAAACGGGGGCAGATAGCTCTTCTTTCTGCTCCTTTTCATTTACTTCTTGTATGGTTACATGCCATTTTTGCCTTTTTATACTTAAATAATAATAATAATAATAATAAAAAACAACCCAGAACTACAGATAAGTCAACGTACCACAGTAAGAGAAGTGCTGCTCTAGCCTATGTAACAGGTTTAAATAACATACTGTCCAGCTCTATAGGTCTCTGTAGAATGAGAGGACCAGTATAAAGGCCCCATTGTTTGTCCATAATTCTGTATTTTCCTGTCCTTTCCTGCTCAGACAGACATCAACACATTACACTCTCTCCAGTGATGAGGTGTCTCATATCTAATGGGAGTTGGGACAGAGACATGTGTGAGGGGAGGGTTAGAAGGGTTTCCTGGATTTTACAGTTTAGTGTCTGGGAATCTGGGACTACTTCATCTAAAACCAAGTATGTTTACATTATATTTAAATGTGTTCTGCGTAACATTTCTACTGAAAGGTCCGCCACCTGCTTGTCTCCATCAAATGTTATTGCTTTGTCTAGAATGTCCCACAGCATAGATTAAACCCATCTATCGTGATTGAGACAAACGGGTAACAGCACTGTGTTACATTACAGGTCAGATCTGTGGAGAGTCGCCTCTATTCACAGAAGTATGGTATTTCTGAGCTATAAAAACACCTGTAATGATAATGTCATATCATGGAACATTCCAGTGAAAGCAATGATATCTTCATGGAGACAAGTAGGTAGCAGAACCTCCACCAGAAACGTTGGGAAGTGTACCTTTATAGTAGGGATGCACTATGTGAACATTTTAGGCGATACCGATATCCGATATTAATGTTGCTTTTATCAGCCGATACCAATATTAACCAATACACACACACATATACATATATATATATATATACACTCAACAAAAATATAAATGCAACACTTTTGTTTTTGCTCCCATTTTTCATGAGATGGACTTAAAGATCTAAAATTCATTTCAGATACACAATATTACCATTTCTCTCAAACATTGTTCACAAATCTGTCTAAATGTGTGATAGTGAGCACTTCTGCTTTGCTGAGATAATCCATCCCACCTCACAGGTACGCCACATCAAGATGCTGATCTGACATCATGACCAGTGCACAGGTGTGCCTTAGACTGCTCATAATAAAAGGCCACCCTGAAATGTGCATTTTTTTTCTTTATTGGGGGTCTGGGGACTCAGAACCAGTCAGTATCTGGTGTGACCACCATTTGCCTCATGCAGTGCAACACATCTTCTTCACATAGAGTTTATCAGATTGTCAGGTGTGGCCTGTGGAATGTTGGTCCACTCCTCTTCAATGGCTGTGCGAAGTTGCTGGATATTAGTGGGAGCTGGTACACGCTGTCGTATACGCCGGTCAAGCACATCCCAAACATGCTCAATGGGTGACATGTCCGGTGAGTATGCTGCCCATGCAAGAACTGGGACATTTTCAGCTTCCAAGAATTGTGTACAGATCCTTGCAACATGGGGCCGTGCATTATCTTGCTGAAACATGAGGTGATGTTCATGGATGTATGGCACAACAATGGGCCTCAGGATCTCATCACGGTATCTCTGTGCATTCAAAATGCCATCAATAAAATGCACCTGTGTTCTTCGTCCATAACAGATGCCTGCCCATACCATAACCCCACCACCACCACCATGGGCCACTCGATTCACAACATTGACATCAGCAAAGCGCTCACCCACACGACGCCACACACGCTGTCTGCCATCTGCCCTGAACAATGTAAACCGAGATTCATCCGTGAAGAGAACACCTCTCCAACGTGCCAGACGCCATCGAATGTGAGCATTTGCCCACTCAAGTCTGTTACGGCGACGATCTGGAGTCAGGTTAAGACCCCGATGAGGACGACGAGCATGCAGTTGAGCTTCCCTGAGACGGTTTCTGACAGTTTGTGCAGAAAGGTACACCTGTGCACTAATCATGATGTCAGATCAGCATCTTGATGTGGCGTACCTGTGAGGTGGGATGGATTGTCTCAGCAAAGCAGGAGTGCTCACTATCACACATTTAGACAGATTTGTGAACAATGTTTGAGAGAAATGGTAATATTGTGTATCTGGAATTAATTTTAGATCTTTAAGTCCATCTCATGAAAAATGGGAGCAAAAACAAAAGTGTTGCGTTTATATTTTTGTTGAGTGTATATACATACATATATATATATATATATTATATATACATATACATATATATATATATATATTATATATACATATACATATATATATATATAATATTATATATACATATATATATATATAATATTATATATACATATATATATATATATATATAATATTATATATATATATATATATATATAATATTATATATACATATATATATATATAATATTATATATACATATATATATATAATATTATATATACATATATATATATTATATAATATATACATATACATATTATATATATATACATATACATATATATATATATATATATATATATATATACATATATATATATATATATATATATACATATATATATAATATATATATATACATATATATATATATACATATATATATATATATATACATATATACATATATACATATATACATATATACATATATATACATATATACATATATACATATATATATATATACATATATATATATATATATATATATATAGCCAGCCCCCGGGTGGGATACGCCGTCTCGCGCCGGTCATGCGGCTCTATACGGATTTATAGAGCACGCTTCACTATTAATACATTTTGTTGAAAATCTACGAAAGTTTGAGTGTTTAAACGAGAGAGAAATGTGAGAAAACGTTAATTTGAGGGATTACTGTACTGTACCGATATGTTAAAAAATTTGGCAATATCGGCTGTTACCGTTGTTAGGCCTGTACCCACTTTTTCTCATGTACTTAAACAAAATCTGTTGTGAAAAGTGCTTATAAACTTTGTGGTGAATAATCAGGATTAAGGAGTGAATAAGCGAGGAATAACTTTGGACCACTGCAAAGAAATCTCTCTGTCTGAAGCTCTGTTACTCAAGTTAGAGTTTAATCTGAGTTTTGTTTTAATATACCGTATTTTCCGCACTATAAGGCGCACCTAAAAGCCTTCAATTTTCTCAAAAGCCAACAGTGCGCTTTATAATCCGATGCGCCTTATACATGGATCACTATTGGTTAATCATGGCTACCATAGTCAGCCACTACTGTAGCCTCTATTCTATGCGCCTTATATATGAAAACAGTTTTAAAATAGGCCATTCATTGAAGGTGCGCTTTATAATCCGATGCGCCTAATAGTGTAGAAAATACGGTAATCTGACCACAAAGGACTGACTGGCTGGAAATACAACAGATGAGCAGTTTTTCAGTTAAGTTACTCTCACCTTTTTTGTTCAAAGTCCAACTCCTAAACAGGACCATGAACGCTCATATCGATCACAGGCTCCTGAAAATGCGTTGTTTAAATCCATTTTCTATTTTTCCTTCTGGAGTTATCGTACTAAAAACTTATCAGGCTGTGTTTGCTAATGTGCTCATTGTGTCACCATGGTAACTACTGAACATTCTTCCATAGACATGCATGCAACCCCCCCCCCCCTTACCTCCATCTATAGCATGATGTCACTACAAAGCATCACTACTGTTTTCCTCGCCCAAGTAACGAAAATATAAACTGATGAGGTCAGTTAGATAAATTAAGCAGTTTGTGTGCTTTTGGCTGTAATATTCCGTCTGATTGGCCGATGACACCTACAGATGCAACAGGGTCTAGACAGCAGAATGAGACCGAAAGTTGGCGAGATTAAGTACCATTATTTCATCCACAAACAACAAAATTATGCATAAAACCCTGGCTAACCCTGTAGTTAAGATTTGTACAAACATGCCCTGATTGACCATGTGATTCTTGTATTAGTTTGTCAGTTCAGATTTCAGAATTTTTGTCAATTCTTCATTTAGGATTTGAACTTTGAACTAATTTGTTTAATTAGAAGAAGTGAGACAGGGCTCTACTCTCTTTTAATGTTAATTCCATGATGATTATTTTCATTTTAATTTGTTTGCATAGTGATTTATTGTCTTTCTTATTCTCAAAAGCACTTTGAATTACTTTGTATACGAATTGTGCTGTACAAATAAACTTGACTTGTCTTAGAGGTGCATTGTTTAACTTTTCTGATGGGTCCGTCAAATGCATTTCTCTGTGGAGATGTTATTGGTTTGTCTGAAATGTTTCACAGTATGGCATCAAATCTTTAAACAGGTCAGATCTGTGGAGAGGCAATCCCGCTCACAGTCAGAATACCTGTTTTTCTAGGTATTTTTGAGCTGTAAAACCCTCCGTAAATGAATAAATGTAAGGCAGATCTGTTTAATGTTATACGGTGGAACATTCCAGGCAGAGCAATGACATATCCAAAGAAACAAGCGGGTGACAGAAGCAGAAGCCCCAAGCAGAAAACAAATCTCAAATCAAAGCCTCAGAAAAATCCGCTATGATACATTTTTTTTCCAACTCATCCAGCCCTAGCTCCAGTGATGAAGTGTCTGTTATCTCCTGGGTGTTGAGACAGTGAGCATGTGTGAGGTGGAGGTCACATGTGAGGTGGGGGTCACATGGGGTTTCCTGGATCTTACAGCTTGGTGTTTGGGAATCGGCTGGTCTCTGGGTGGAGTCCGACGCCCCCACACTCTCCTCCGTCTCTGTGCCTAGGTCCGTTACATCAGCGCTCTGAGAAAACAAGAACAGAATGCTCATTTAAAACTGATCATGAGTAATATTTAAAGTTGTACTGTGTAACTTTTCTGGTGGAAGGCCAGTCACCTGGTTGTTTCTATGGACGTGTCACTGCTCTGCCTGGAATGTTCCACAGTATGACATTAAACAGTTCTACTTTGCATTTATTCAACTACAGGTGGTTTTACAGCTCAAAAATACCTAGAAAAACAGGTATTCTGACTGAGCAGTGTTGCATCTCCACAGATCTGACATTTAACTTTGTCTGGTTCTGTCTCCATGAAGATACCATACTGTGAAACTTTCCAGACAAAGCAATAACGTCTCCATGGAGAAAAGCATTTGATAGATCCTCCACCAGAAAAGTTACACAATTTTAAAATGAAATAATTCTAGATTTCAATGTTAGAATATAATACTGTTGTACAATCCCAAGCAGGGCGTCAAAAAAAAAAAAAATCACATACCAATCGATACTAAATAGCTGACATCTCTCACCCTCTGCACCAGACTGTTGAGCTGAGCAGCTCCTTCAGCAGCCGCCTGAGGCACCCTCAGTGCAAGAAGGAGCGCTACCGCAGATCCTTCATCCCCACCGCCATCAGACTGTATAACTCCACTATATAGTGCAAACGTGCAATATTTTTTCCATACTCTACTAGTTACTGCTTTTATTATTATTACTTATTTTATTCTTGCCTGCATGCACTTTCTTTCTTGTTCAAACCGTCTCTGCCTGGAGCTACTGTGGCAAGTGAATTTCTCCTATGTGGGATCAATAAAGTCTTATCTTATAACTAGTATCGAAACTAGATAGTCCTTTGAACAGGTATCAATACTAGAGTCACATTGACAGGACAGAAATGAACCTTTCCTGAATAGCTTTAGAATGATCTTGAGCTGTATCAGAACAAGTATAAGAGAACCTACAGGACCACTGAGGGATTACACAGATATAAGACTGTCTAATCTTATGCAGTGATGGTTTAAACATTGAAACGCTACTAGGGCTGCAACGATTAGTCGACAATAAAATTTTGTCGACATGAAATTTCATTGTCGACTAGTCGTATTATTTAAGTATCATTTTAATTTGGAACTTAATACTCATCTGTGTTAAGAATCCGCAGGGCCGACAGCGAACAGTTCAATGTCTTTGTTACACATCTGCTCCTTCACTGTACAGTGTCCAGGTTTACACCATTTCTCGTTCAGAAACAGCTCTAGTCCTCCTCCCTTCTTCCCGCTCTCCTCCGTCCTGTCTGCGCGCAGCAGGTGAAAGATGTCCACAGTGAGGGTAGAGTCGGATTTGCGGTGTTAGCCATGTTTCCGTAAAAAACAATGACGCTAGCGTTCCTGTACTCCCGCTGAAATCTAGCGAGCGCCGCAAGCTCGTCCGTCTTGTTGGCGAGGGAGCGCACATTCCCCGTGACGACGGAGGGGAGGACCGGCCTGCAGCGTCTCTTCTTTTCCCGGAGTTTACGTCCCGCGCGGCGTCCACGGCGTGTTGTCCGTAGGATCTCGTCAGGGATAACATGCCACTGCGCAGCGCCATCAGCTGATCCTTTGTGTAAACGAGCGGAGGACGGGGTCCCTTACACATCTTAAGCCGAGACAGGTAAATAATCCACCAAAAGTGCAGAAAAAATGCAGCGTCGAGTGCAGCCCAAGCTTAACGAACAGTGTTGACAAAAATATTTACACAAGTGGGGCGGTTTAAGGGCAAAAAGTTAGGAAAGTTACAGAAAGGTGCAGGAGTGTTGTGACGGGCAGCTAGCTCGCGCCAGTCACTGTATCTGCATGTGAGGAATATTCCAATATTAGCACTAGTGCTAAACGGAATGGTGGCCATACTCAATTTGCTCAGGAGTCATGGACAATCTTTTTCATTCCGAATGTAGTCTAGTCGTGTTTTGGCAGTATTCCCTTAACAGAACGCTGTTTCACAGAATACTTCAACTTTTTTTTAAACTGGATACTGACAATATTCCGCTTTGAAACGGAATGCTTAAAGCACGGACGCGTAACTGCGCTCACTAAATACCAACGTTAGTGTCGTGTCCATTATCCTAGTAATATTTTTTTTCGTGACTAATCGTTACTGGATCTATAGATTAATCGACTACTAAAATAATCATTAGTTGCAGCCCTAAACGCTACACAATGATGGCTCTGGCTGTATCAGGCAATGATAAATATATAGGGACCAGTTGTTGTAATGACCGCTCGATTACACACACACATTCATAGAGTCATGGTGAGTGAAATGTCTATCCAAAAAAATTATAAAATAAATAAATAAAATCCAAGTCATATTTTGTGGTCTTTTAAAATGTATAAACACTTTATTCCCACACATTTTGGAAGTCACAGTCTACATCTGGCTTCAGTTAAGTGAGACAAATATGCCCTTTAAACAGAGCCCATGTATTCCAGTGTTTCCATACGTGCCACTTAAATGTGTGGGAAGACGTTGGCTTCCAGGAAGTTTTTAAAGTCAAGTTTGAGGGAAAAGAAATCCCACTTGTACTCCACTCTACCTGGCATCTTTGAGCCTGTGACCAGGAATATAAAGGTATTATGAATATTGGAGAGTAATTAACACTAGCTTTTAGGCAGAGCAGAGGTGTGGAAATATATCTATATTATATAGGAGATTCTAACAGAATGACAATGAATGGCCTATTAAAATGACAGCAAGAAGAGATGATATTAAAGGTCCTATATTACGCAAAATGACTCAATGACTTCAAGACTCCTCAAAAACATACCTGGAGTTGTATTTTGTTTCATTCACACATGTTTGCGTAAGTCTTTATTATTACTCTGTCTACATCTCCAAAGCTCAAAATGCTCTGTTCCACCTTGTGATGCCATGAAGTGGTAGTTTTCAAGTTAACATCCACCAATTGTTCAGCAGAGATCGACAATTCCAGGGCTGAAATTATCCAAATGATTCTAGTGAAGGTGTATGGGGTTTAAAAACACAGTGGAGCACTTCCTGTATTAACACATGACATCACAAGGTGGAACACCGTATCTGTTTTAGAAGTCTCTGCAGGGTTTGTGTGAAGGAACCAAAACATAACTCCAGGTAAATTTGTGATCAAGAATAGATCAAGAACATAATAACATTGATCAGAAAATGGTGTAAAATGGGCCCTTTAACTACATTGTATTAAATGGTAAATATTTAGTAGAGTTGCATGGGCCAGTCCCTCACCTCAAAATCCCTCAGACAAGATTCAAAATGAACAAGCTGTTTCATTTACAGACACTGACTCACCCCAAAAACAGGGACCACAGAGGCTGAGGTGGAAAATAAACAACTAAAGCCAATATTGACATAGAGGCAGAGTTACACTGGTCTGAGATGTGACAGATGTGCAATGGCAGCGAACTTGTTTAGGTTTTGACTAGAAATTAGTTAAATTCACAAAGCCCACCATTTTAGTTCAGTAACATGCAATTTTACTGTAACCCCCAAACCCTCCCTGCAATACAGTGGTACCTCACCTTACGAAAGACCCTACATACGAAAAATCCAAGTTACGAAACGCCTTCACGTCAAATTTTGGTCTCTAGATACGAAAGAAAATTCAAGTTACAAAACGCGAAATCTCAAAAATTCAATTAATGTGCGCTCAGATGCACGCCCCGAAACGTAAATACACTTTATCAACACACACGGGGTTAGGTTCCAGAGGTGGCCCGCGGTGGGAGAGGTCCACGAGGTAGGACAACTTTGTATTTTGCAATTGTTCTTAGGGCTGGGTATCGATCCTGATTTCCTGGATCGATTCAATTTCGATTCACAAGGCCACGATGCAATTCGATCCACGATCCGATCCAATCCGATTCGATATCGATCTACTTACATACTGTCCTCGTAACGTTTGAATCCAAAGTAATGCCACACATCAGCCTTCAAACCAGGAGGTGATTTTAGCTGTGCAGCTCCAGCTATCTCGCAAGACGCACTAAGTTTCAGTTTCATTCACCGGCACCCGCCTTTTATAGCTCTCCTTCCGTGGTTGACAAAATAGTGCCTATAACCATTTGGAAAAGATCGATCTGCAAATTTTTGAATCGATATCGTATTTTTTGATAGTGAATCGATATCGTATCATGGATCGATCTTTTGAACCCAGCCCTAATTGTTCTACATGTTTTAGGGCTGTAAATGCCTCACCACACACATTCTACGCTTTTCTCAGACTGGAGTTGGGCTTTTCTCGCATTTCTCTCTCGTTTGAACACTCGAACTTTCATAGATTTTCAGTGGAATGTGTTGATAGTAGGGATGCAAATTATCGGTTAATTAATTAACTGATAGTTGATTGACCTTATCGATCAACGATTAACTGATAAGCGGCGTTTTTCACCTGAATTTTAGTGTTTCAATAGGGTCTTAATATAAGCTATAGTAACATAACACTGAGTCAAAAATATATCATAGTATTATTATATTGTATATTCCTCAATTAATTATTCCTTAGTAAAAAGCAGACAAATGTATTGATGCTGAATAACAAAATACAGTAATCCCTCGCTCTATCCAATTTTTTTTTTTTATAGTGTAACATTTTTTTATAGTGTAACATTGTGTTCTGTCCTGATTGGCTAAGAGACTAGACCAGGACTGAACGTGGACTGGACCAGGTCTGAACCAGGTCTGGACCTGGACTGGACCGGGACTAGACCAGGATTAAACCACCACGTGCCGCTGCTGGTTTCGCCGCGCCCCGAGCCCCGCGCGGCTGGCCTACGGCTTGGGGCGCGGGCCACGGCGAAACCAGCAGCAGCGGCACGCATTCCGGGTTCGATCTCGCCTCGCGCGTACACCCAGGGCTGCTGAGCAGTGCCGTTGGCGCCTGCGGTCGGCTGTGAGTCGATCTTGGCGCAGCGCGGTTGCCTTGTTTCGGGTGCGCGTGTCCGCGGTTAGCGGTTAATTACAATTAATGCATTTTGATCGACCAACGTCTTAATCGACAATTAACTGTTAATCGATTAATTGTTGACATCCCTAGTTGATAGTGAAGCGGGGGGGGGGGGGGGCACGGCTCAATATAGCGCCGAACGCGCGAGGGGAGCGGAGACACAACAACACATCATGAATAGGGTAAAACTCACCTGTCTCACGACGGTCTAAACCCCGCTCACGTTCCCTTAGTGAGTGAACAATCCAACGCTTGGTGAATTCTGCTTCACAATGATAGGAAGAGCCGACATCGAAGGATCAAAAAGCGACGTCGACACGGCGCGGGATGGAGCCGCAGCGCCCGGGCCGTGCCTCCCCCTCGGGGTCGCGGGCCCGCGCAGGCGGGCCGAGCACGGGGTGATTTAATCCTGGTCTGGTCCCGGTTTGGTCCGGGTCTGGACCTGATCCGGTCCTGGTTTAGACCTGGTCTAGACCTGGTTTAGTTCTGGTCTAGACCTGGAAGTCACATAGAAGCAGAGCCCGTCCCGAGTGAGACCCCGCGGTCTTGCCCGCCGATAGAGCACCTTTCTCGGCCTCTAGCTCACAGTGTCAGCCCCCCGGCTCTGGAAGTCACATAGAAGCAGAGCCCGCCCCGCCCCGCTCTTATTCCCGCTGAAAGAGCGTCTTTCTCAGCCTCTTAGCTCAAGCGCGGAACGCGCAAGGAGCGCGGAGACACGAGCAATGCGCTCCTCCAACGGCACTGCCATGTCCCGGGATAATCCTGGTTTAGTCCAGGTCCAGTCCAGGTTTAGACCTGGTTTAGTTCTGGTCTAGACCTGGTTTATTCCAATCAGGACAGGACACAAATGTTACACTATAAAAAAACAGTTACGCTATAAAAAAAACAACCTTGGAACGGATCAGGCCTTTTCCATTGAAATAGCTACTCAACTTACGAAAAATTCACGTTACGAAACCACTTCTGGAACAAATTAATTTCGTAAGGTGAGGTACCACTGTATACTGTAAGGTAAATATAGACAATAAAAAATAAAATAAAAACTAATTTATGAAACTGACAAAAAAAACGATTCTTAAAAACAAAACAAAACCGTGAGCTGTAATAAACAGGGATGAAAGTGGCCAATCATGAAAAAAGCGGAAAGTCAAGGAGTCTCATTTAATCCTGTTTATATTTTTGTTGAGTTTTCAGACAATGTAAAACATATGTAGCCATGTTTTCTTATGTGAAATGACTGAAACCTTTGTGTGTGCATTATAAATGAAATTGGATTGTGAGTGACTCACCTCTGGCTCCTCTTCCTCCTCTTCCTCGTAGGCCTCTGCGTCTCCACCGCCCTCATTACTGTCTTCGTCTTCATCCTCATCTCCCTCCTCATCCTCCTCTTCCTCCTCCTCCTCTTCTTCCTCTTCATCATACTCCTACAAACCACAGGAATACCATATTATAATGCATTTGGATGCCATGTTGGATGGATTACCTTAATTTGACAATTCAAATTCAAATAAAAAAACGGATCAAAATCAGTGTGCTGGCTGCATCATAGACCTGCGCGATTAATCGATTAATTCGACTTTACAGTTCAGGACGATGTGTTTTTATGAAAATCGATTTAATAATTTTTTACATGCGAGCGGAACTAATGCGCGGCCACGTTTTACACGGGTAAGTTAGCAGGACGTTCCCAAACACTGCACGGGCTAGCGTGGCAGCGACTGAGCTAAAGCCGGAGCTTGTACGAAACAAAGGCATTTACATCTGTTATATGGAACTGGTTTGGTTTTCTTGCGTCAGACTTAGAACAAACGAGTGCTCGCTTTGAGGTCTGTTCAAAAGCTGTAGCACGACAAATGTATCCTAGCGCCTAAAGCAGAGGCAGCGGAGTGGGACAAGTGCAGGTCCGAACTGAATTAAAATAACCACCGTCCAGTCCCTAAAACATTTTCGAACCGTTTGCACTATGATAAGCACGGCCCACGACGGAAGGCAATCACACACGCTGATTGGTGGAAGACATGGTGCTAACACAAGCTAGCACAAGCTAACATATATGAACACAGACAGTGGCTTTTCTGCATCACTCAAGGAAAAACTAAAACACTACCCACTCCAGTCCATCTTTCCCACAATCAGGGAATAATTTAGCTCCATAAAATGCTTCTTTATAAAAGAAAGATATTTATATAACTGTTATTATTGTTATATATATTTTGTTGTCAACTCAAAATTAAGTTGATGAGGGGCAGATTCTTTCTGTTCCCTTTTCATTCATATTTAAGTTATAATTGTATAGATGCAATTGTGTTGCATCTGTTATTTTTGTTTTGTTTTAACGAATGAAATAAATAAATGAAAATGATTTTATATATATATATATATATATATATATATATATATATATATATATATATATATATATATATATATTACAATAAATAAATAAATAAATAAGGGGTGTAAAGATTAACCAATTTGGATCGGTTATCGGTCTGTGACCTCTGCGATCTGAGTGTACTGATCAGCGGAGCCCGGATCGGTCCAAATTCACTACGAAAGGTCCGATGCACCGGATTTACGGCCAGGAATCGGTTCTCGGCTCCTGAGCGGTCTCCGTCATTGCGCAGAAGCCGCCTGTGTGTGTTTGCGTTCTTTAGCGAATGGTGGGTGGTTCTTATTGGCTGGTTAACTTATTGGCTGGTTAACTGCCAATCATGCGAGCGGCACGGGCTGTATGTGGAAGCGAGCAATGTTTGTATGTGTCTCGTCAGGACAGCGTAGGACAGATCGCCTTGTTTGACAAGGTAGGAAGATTCGAACACCGGTAAGATACGCCGTTTCCATTTATTGAGCTGTTGTTTAAGTTAATTTGGTGCGCTACCGCTATTTATGGACATGGTTTGTATGCGTGGTTAACTTTTGTGCCAGTGTTGTGTCGCGTTGATATCAGTCTGATGTTTCACTGTCAGTTTGATAGTTTCCATGGCAGCTATAGACCATAACAATTGTATGATACTAGCGTTTTTATTGTCACGGTTAGTGGATTGGGTGATTTATTTAGACAACATTCATGTATTGGCAATGTATATTTGATTTGGGCTAAAATTGACTTGGCTAATTTACTTTTGTGTGGAAAATACAATGTATAATCAGAATTGGTGCATTTCTGTATTTAGATACTTATGATTTGTGTGTATAGAAATGTACTTCACACACACAGATGATTTTTGTCTCAAAGGAGACTAAGGAAATGTTATAAGATGGAGAGAAAGTATTAGTTATTCAGTGGATTTAACATGCTAGTATTTTCTATAACTGCCTAGTAATATCTTCTTGTCAGTGATATGTTACACTTTTACAGTTACTGAAACTCATGAGTGACTGAAGCACTAATTACTAACTAATTCTGATTCATTCTGATTTTTGACTTTAATAGGCAACTTGCTTGTTTTATAAGGTCTTTTTTATTTTTGATAAAAAGCATTTGGGAGTAAAGTTGTCAATTTGTATTGAATCGAAATTAACCGAACCGGATTGGATCGGATCGTACTGGATCGTTTACTAATTTTATGAATCGTCCCTGAATCGAATCGTAGCCTGTGAATCGAGATTCGAATCGAACCGTTTTGTGAGTGAAAGATTCACACCCCTTATATATATATATATATTTTTTTTTAAACAATAACAGCTTAATTGATGCTAGGTGTAATGCATTTGTTTTATAAAAGAACACTGCATTGTTTTGAGCCATTTGTCTGTCATGTTATTTGTTTTTGAGTAGGGCAGAGAAAAATCGATTAAAATTGGAAATCGGATTTTTTTTTTTTTTAAATCGGAGATTTTATTTTTAGGCCATATCGCCCAGCTCTACTGCATCAATTAATAAACCGTTTAATCGATCACAAACCAAGTAGTAATGCTAGAGAGCTGTTAGCATGCTAGATGTTGCTAGCATTGATGAAACACTCAACCCTTAAAGGGACAGTGTGTAAGATTTTTACCCGTTAATTACTGAAATTGAAGATACCCATTCAAAAATACATTGTTTTCCAAGCCTTTTCACTTCCATCATGAAATCAAAGTATTCTTTTGGACTTAGATATAGTCACATAAAAGGGGGATCTTCCCCATGCAGAGGCAGCCATTTTGAATAGGAGAGCCGCAGAAGGACATTTGGGCTCCGCCTTCGCCTTCGGCAAGGCTTGTGGTTTTGGGTAAACAACACAAGCATGCTGCCGGATCAGACTCGTAATGGATCTTACACGTGTTTTGGACTAAATTGTTTTACTGGATTTTATTCGCTGGATCCTTACGGACAAATTGAGAGCAAGTTTATGGTGAAATACAGAGTTTGACCTGTGCAAAGCATTCTAAGGTAAGCTAACCTCGTTTTGTGCTTTTCCGTATAAAAGCCCCATGTG
Organism: Paratrypauchen microcephalus; assembly: GCA_036785185.1. Taxonomy (NCBI): domain Eukaryota; kingdom Metazoa; phylum Chordata; class Actinopteri; order Gobiiformes; family Gobiidae; genus Paratrypauchen; species Paratrypauchen microcephalus. The sequence goes on from JAVJIX010000131.1 coordinate 1,073,032, forward strand.
CTCGGGGAGTGATTGTTGTGCAGGGAAATGAATTGCATAGTCAAAAAGAGGAGACTGTAAGGTTTCATTTGATGTGTAGAGTGTCATGGTACATGATCGGGAATGTGTGTTTTCATGAGCAAAGAGAGAAAGAAAAAAAAACAAAAAAAAAAACACGGGACCGCGTTTTATTTATACAGTAGCGGCTCGTGCGCGCGCCCGGGTGACCCTCGAAGTCTGCCATAGCTAAAACAGAAAGTGCAATAGCACCATCCACCTATGCGCCACGAATCCTACACACTGGGGCTTTAAAATTTGAAAAATTTACTTATAAAATCATTTCAGTGAAGTAAGATCTTTGGAATTTGTTCAGTTTTTCAAGTTTTTAAGAGCGTAAAAATTTGATACCATTACTAATACTTTGCTCTGTACTGTAACTCCAACAAACAAAAGTACCTGTTCGTCGTCCTCCTCTTCCTCCTCTTCCTCCTGTCCTTCCTCGCTCTCAGAATCTGTTAAAATCACGATCACTTCCTTCTGTAGCTCAGAGGTTTCCCCCTGTCGTCCCTCAGTCTCCATCATAGACTGAGGTACTGTGCTCTCCTCTTCCTCCTCCAGACTCTGGAAGTCTTCATCCTAAACACAAGTACAAAGCTTTTATTTAATCATTTATTTATTTAATTTACTTACGAGAAGAATTAAGAGAATAAATATATGTATTATTGTCTTAGCCTTACCTGAGAGGCTTCTGTGATGTCCTGACTGTCTGTTGGCACCACTCCTTCAGCCTCAGCACTGTCTTCAGTCAGCAATTCCTCCTGAAAGAAAACAATATATTTATATAGCGTTATATGGTTCCAGACAATCAATGCTACTTGATAACAGTGAGCTACTACTCTAACAACAACTGCCCTGGGATAGACTTGTAGAAGGAAGGCTGCCAATCTGGGCCACAGGCATCTCTGATCACCACCACCACACAGTGATACTGTTTACATGCACACCATAATCTGATTATTATCCGATTTTTGGACCTTTAAGATTATTTAAATGAAACACAATCCACAAAATTGGATGTGAGTAATTATTGGGATTAAGACAAGTCTAGCAGTTATAGGAGTGAATTTGAAGCAGAGTTCCATATTAGGAATTTACCTGGCCAGCCAAATGATATCTCTCTGTATTTCCTATACACCGCGATACCATTTGGACACCCTCCATCCACCCTCGCTCCTCCGGTTACAAACGGACTCCGCGATTCTGATTCGTTCAAAGATGGTGACGCCTTTGCCCGCAAAGTCACTCTTAGGCAGCGGAAGTTCCGCCTCAGTTTTGAATCAAGATGGCGCAATCTCTGATTGGTTCACTCAGCTGTCTGTCTACGCGCAACCGCAGCGCATTTTGGACCAAGCGTTACCAGACTCACTCGCTGGTACAGCGATGAGTCATGGATTCTTCCAGGCAATATTAGGAATATGAATTCTAGAGCTGCAACTATCGAGTACTCTGTCAATTTTTTCGAGTAATCTAATATAAAACAATACAAGGCAGAACATGCCTGGACAGTACAAATGATGCATGTTCTATCTAATTCTCTCTTTCTCTCTCTCCCCATTTTTTTTTTTTTTTTTAAACATAAATTTAGATTAGTTTTTGCTTTGCACTTAGTCTTGCTCTTCTAATCAGAGCGCATTGAGGAGGAGCTTATGCGCGCTATGAGCAGGAGGAGAGAGAGCCTGAAAAGGCGAGAAGCAGTGCGCTAAGTGAGGCACGGGCAGGTAGGATGAGGTAGAATGTTTTATAAAGTTTAACCTAATCTGTGATACACGCTGTTGCTTAAGAGCTGCGAGCGCAGCTCGAGCACATGGCCTCGCGCCGCTTGCACACCAGTAAGTTTAATACGAAACACATAATTTTGTTTCTGAATACGGGACGCTTCCATTTTTCAAGGGACGGTTGGCGACCCTAAACACAACTAATATATATATATATATATATATACATACATACATACTAGTGCTGTCAGGCGATTAAAAAAAAAAAAATCTAATTAATTACAGGATTTGTAATTAATTAATCTAATTAATCGCATTTTTAAAATATTTTTTTTTAGGTGGTTTATTGTGCTCTCCCACAGTGCAAAAAAGGTGTCAAACGTGTGATTTATAGTGGTACAGTGAAAAGACTGCAGACTTCCCCTTTAAGTCTAAGTTTTTCACTCACTCTTTGTCTCCACCTTAAACAAGACAAGACGCCCATTGCCCCTCCCACATTATGTAACATTCATTGGAAAGCTCATTTACACCATTCCACTAATACATGGCAAATATTTCTGGTGCCAAAAGGTGAGCACGTGCAGCAACTTTCATGCAACGTCAATAAATAATATTGTAATGACCTGGGTTAATGGTGTCTGTGCCTTTAAGGGGTTGGCTGTTGGGCGCATGCGTGGGACAGGTGTGGGTGTTAATGTTGAGTGAGTCTGAACTTCTGTTTAATAAAGTTCATTGGAGAAAAAGAGAAGCCTGGAGTCATTACAATATACAAGGCTTCAAATATACAGAGAATACAAATAATTGCCCGTGAAAATTACTCATGGCTCACATGAGCCCCGGAACCCGTGAGGAGGATTTAAACTCCCGGTGTGGATGTGTCCGGACCATCGCACCACGGGAGGAGGGAGGAGGCAGCAGCGCGGGGTGAGTAAATGATCGGGTTTAGCGTGATTTAGCGTGATGGGCAAAACTGACAGTCAAAACTTCTAAGTGTGCACCAGAAGTGTGCGACAGAACACGCTGGAGAGGTTATGGGAATTGAAAATGGTTAGGGATAGGGAAACGGGCTCGTGTGTCTTCACATGCTCTCCTCTATTAGAAGTGCATTCGTCTCTGTGCCGACCAATGGTAGCACAGCATTTCTCATCGCGTCAAGAGGACAAGAGGCCCCCGCACGCCGAATTGCCGCTCATAATTAATTGCGTTAATTTTTATAACGCGTTAATTAGCAGTGTAATTAATTAATCTAATTAACGCGTTAAACTGACAGCCCTAATATATACACACATTATATATACACATTATACACTCAACAAAATTATAAACGCAACACTTTTGTTTTTGCTCCCATTTTTCCTGAGATGGACCCAAAGATCCAAAATTCACTCCAGATACACAACACTACCATTTCTCTCAAACATTGTTCACAAATCTGTCCAAATGTGTGACAGCGAGCACCTCTGCCCCGCCAAGACAATCCACCCCACCTCACAGGTGTGCCACATCAAGATGCCGATCCGACATCATGACCAGTGCACAGGTGTGCCCCAAACTGCCCACAATAAAAGGCCACCCCGAAAATGTGCATTTTTTTTTTTTTTTTTTTGCTTTATTGGGGGTCTGGGGACTCAGAACCAGTCAGTATCTGGTGTGACCACCATTTGCCTCATGCAGTGCAACACATCTTCTTCGCATAGAGTTTATCAGATTGTCAATTGTGGCCTGTGGAATGTTGGTCCACTCCTCTTCAAAGGCTGTTATGGACGAAGAACACAGGTGCATTTTATTGATGGCATTTTGAATGCACAGAGATACCGTGATGAGATCCTGAGGCCCATTGTTGTGCCATACATCCATGAACATCACCTCATGTTTCAGCAAGATAATGCACGGCCCCATGTTGCAAGGATCTGTACACAATTCTTGGAAGCTGAAAATGTCCCAGTTCTTGCATGGCCAGCATACTCACCGGACATGTCACCCATTGAGCATGTTTGGGATGTGCTTGACCGGCGTATACGACAGCGTGTACCAGCTCCCACTAATATCCAGCAACTTCGCACAGCCATTGAAGAGGAGTGGACCAACATTCCACAGGCCACAATTGACAATCTGATCAACTCTATGCGAAGAAGATGTGTTGCACTGCATGAGGCAAATGGTGGTCAAACCAGATACTGACTGGTTCTGAGTTCCCAGACCCCCAATAAAGCAAAAAAAATGCACATTTCGGGGTGGCCTTTTATTGTGGGCAGTCTGGGGCGCACCTGTGCACTGGTCATGATGTTGGATCGGCATCTTGATGTGGCGCACCTGTGAGGTGGGGTGGATTGTCTCGGCGGGGCAGAGGTGCTCGCTATCACACATTTGGACAGATTTGTGAACAATGTTTGAGAGAAATGGTAGTGTTGTGTATCTGGAGTGAATTTTGGATCTTTGGATCCATCTCAGGAAAAATGGGAGCAAAAACAAAAGTGTTGCGTTTATATTTTTGTTGAGTATATATACAGTGGTACCTCACCTTACCAAATTTATTCGTTCCAGAAGTGGTTTCGTAACGTGAATTTTTCGTAAGTTGAGTAGCTATTTCAATGGAAAAAGCCTGATTCGTTCCAAGGCCCCGATCCAAGTTTTTTTTAAATAGTGTAACTTCTTTTATAGTGTAACATTGTGTTCTGCGTAGAGACTGTAGACCCAGGACTAAACGTGGACTATACCAGGTCCAGACCAAGGTCTAAACCTGGACTAAACCTGGACTAAACCAGGTGGATTAAAGCGCCGCGTGCCGGTCTATTTCCTGGTTTCGTTTTGAGTCACGGCTGAGGCGAGCAGCGAGGGGGACCGCATGCAGTCTGAGTGCATGAACGAACGCATGCAAGAGCTGGGGTGGTCTAGAGGAGGCACGGTTTGAGCACGGGTCTCGTTCATGCGCTCAGACTGTGTGCGGTCCCCCTCGCTGCTCGCCTCAGCCGTGACTCAAAACGAAACCAGGAAATAGACCGGCACGCGGCGCTTTAATCCACCTGGTCTAGTCCTGGTTTAGTCCTGGTTTAGTCCTGGTCCAGTCCTGGTTTAGTCCTGGTTTAGTCCTGGTTTAGTCCTGGTCCAGTCCAGGTTTAGTCCTGGTCCAGTCCAGGTTTAGTCCTGGTCCAGTCCAGGTTTAGTCCTGGTCCAGTCCAGGTTTAGTCCAGGTTTAGTCCAGGTCTAGACCTGCTGGCAGCCCCGCGCCGGGTCACACGTGTCCGCGCGCAGTTTTCTCCCCCCACACTTCACTATTAATAATTTTGTTGAAAATCTATGAAAGTTTGAGTGTTTAAAGGAGAGACAAATGTGAGAAAAGTTTAAATTCAGTCTGAGAAAAGCTATGTGTGTGGCTATGTGTGTGGCATTATTTGAATTTTTGAGATTTCGCGTTTCGTAACTTGAATTTTCTTTCGTATCTAGAGACCAAAATTTAACGTGAAGGCGTTTCGTAACTTGAAATTTTCGTTTGTTGTTTCGTCTTCCGTAAGGTGAAGTACCACTGTATATAAAATGACCCCGCAGCTGAAAAAAGAGATCCGCTAAAAGACGGAACTCTTTCATTCCTGATTTTATAAATGTTTAAGTAGTTTATATGTTAATGGAAACAGTGATGCAGTCTATCCAAACAGCGCAGTAGTCTGACAATGCCGCGGTCATACATGAATTGAAATATATCGCCACGTGATGAAAATTAAACGGAGCCTTGAGGCAAATAATTTGCCTCGATTATTTTTTGTACTCGAGTTACTCGAGTAATTGTTGCAACCCTAATGAATTCATTTACAGACAAAACAGTGAAATAAAAATACCAGGATCATGTAGTGCGGATCAATATGAACATTTTCAAACCAAAATGATGAGGCTCACTGCAGCAGTTACAGAGAGGGGTGACAGTTTCTCAGTACAAAATGAACTGGAGCCAAAGTCACTGGAGCTGTGCTCACTTCCTCTTTGGAACACTGCAGCTAGCTGGGTAGCCATGTCCATTTATATTGACAAAGCTATGGTATGGACATTTCTCCCTCTTTGTCCCATTGTTTTAAACAGTCTCACCTCTGGTCCCACTCTCTGGATGATTCTCAGTTTCTTGGAAATGGGCGCTCTGGAGGTGTCTTCAGATGGGACCTCTGCCTCGGTCACCACAGTGGAGCTCTCCTCTTCCTCTCTGGGCCGTTTGGACATAGCCGATGTGCCTGGGGTAGCAGAGACTGGCAAACAAAAGCAAATATTTATGAGATCAAAAAATTCAAAGACAGAGTATGCCTTTTCTGGTTTAAGTAGTAAACACAGATCAAACATCACGTCAAATTATTGTCTTTTCCAGGTGCTTTTATCTGAATCTTTATTCTGCATGATGTAAATGTATCGTGGTATTTCAAGGTAGTAATGAGCAGATTTTCATTACATTTTTTTAGCCCTGCTTATAATCTGGTGTTTAGGTATGTAAAGGTCTTATATTTAGCCACGTTAACCTCATAAAACACATACCCAGTGTGTATTTTGTTTTGTGTGGGAGTGAGGCCTAGGAATAAATAAATGCAAGATCGATACGTTTAATGACATTCTGTGGAACACTCAAGGCAAAGCAGTCACATCTTTAAGGAGACAAAAGGGTTGCTGCCCCTTCGCCAAAAAGTTACACAGTGCATCTTTAATAACCTGTTAAAGTATATGACAATCTATTTTCTCACCTGTCCCAAACACAGAGGAGGTGGAGGATGTCGAGGGCCACTCCACCTGCAAGCTCGGCGTCTCAAACACCAGAGGGGGAGGATCCTGATTGGCCGGCTCTGAATGGGTCACGCTCTGCTGTTGTGTTGGTTGGACGAATGCGGTGGCCTGAGTCTGGACCTGCTGCACTGTTAGCATGGGGCTAGCTAGCGTCGTCTGGACATTAGGACTAGCAGAGCGCACAGACCCGCTAGCGCTGCCGTACACTGTCACATGTTCGACTGGAGGGGCTTCTGTAGACTGCACAGCTATAGAGGGAAAAAGCAAATGTATTTTAAAGCAAGGTGAGGTGTAATGAGTAAAGGTAGACAAATATTTGCACTTTTTAGAGTATCAGCCATCTGCCTTAAATCTCCAGCAAAGGGCGTTATTGTGTTAGGGTCAACCAGCTGCTTAAAAAAAAAAGCGGCTCTCTTCTCCAAATTGTAGTAAAATGGGGTGGCAGACAAGTTTGAAATCAATTAAAATGGGATATTTGGGGAAAAAAAATATAAAATTCATATTGGCAAAAAAAATATAATCAGAAACAGTATCAGTATTGGCCATGAAAAAACCCATACTGGACGATCTCTAGTAATGAGGAGGTAAAAATTCAGTCACTAACCATTTTTGCCAATTCTGTCCTAGGGCATTACAATAATTTACAGTTACATTTAATTGACCCACCTAGATACTAATCAAAACTAAATCAATCAATTCAAGTATTATTATTAAAAAAGAAAATCAAAACCAATTTAAAACTTTCCCAGTTTTGTAGACTCAATTCATCATAAAAGTTGTATGGCTATATTGACAAAACTACTTTTTTTTTTTTTTATAAATATACATATTAATGGGTTTCTGGTTTTTCTTCCTAATTTGAAGGATTTGGCATGAGAGCAGTCCTTCGTTGTTATAGCAATAAAGCAATTCAAATTCAAATATCTTCTTCTGAATGGGGAAAAATTTTGACAAACTTAAAATCAGGAAGGAATCATTCACCTGAAATCCAATAGTATCAAATTTCAAAAATTAAAATTTTAGTATCATGAGTTGACAACTAGGGATGTAACAATACGTAAATCTCTTTGCTTAAATTCATTGTTTTGGTGCAGCAAAAAAATGTATAATAAAAACAGAACTACATAGAGTAGACCATGATCCTTTGCTCAGTTTCAGTGCAGACTACATGAAAAACAACTGCTATTAAACACTTGGTCAAAATCAAACAAATTAATTTCAGAATCAAAGACTTATCAAGGCATTTTAAAAAGGAAAAAGTAGCATATTTACAATTTTGTTAATATATCTCAATAAATATCATACTGAGAGATTTGGATATTGTGAAGTCCCTAATCACAATTGCTACATACAAGGCTATTGAGTCAGAGTTATTTTACCTTCTTGTGTCTCCACCTGTGTAGTGGGCATGACAGTAGCGGTGGGTGTGGGCGTGGGCACAGGGGCGGGCGTGATCATGGGTCTGATACTGGCTCTGGGCGTGGCCTTGTTCCCGGGGATGGCCGTCTGTTTACTCGCTGAAGCCACAGGAGTTGGTTTGATGTTCGCGGTGGGAGGCTCAGAAGTGGACGCACTGAGAACAAAATCACTGACTTGTAAGCAGCCAATATCTTATTTTTATTACATGCATAATTGTTTTTATTTACTTTATTCAAGGTATGCATGTTCAAGACAGGATAGACAGAGAAGGCAAATAATAACCAAATTTATACACCTGGTGGCAACTGGAAACCCAAATATTGAACAGGTAGCAAAAAGTACAAAATGTTTTGAATCACAGCTTTCGAGAAATTCGACACAGGAGTTCTAAAAACGTTAACATTCCATTGAAGTGAATCTGATACTCGTACCTGCCCCTGTCTGCAGCTGGAGTGGTCTTAAGGCTAATCTGTCTCTGTTCGGTGCTCCTCTGCTGCTCCTGGGTCTAAAACAGAAAATTAAATTAGTTATTGTTATGAGTTGAAGTTGTTATGAAGTTCCATGTTCAGAATATGTGCACCCAATCTGAGCCAAGTAATCAAATATATGTTTGCCATAATCTAGCAGCTCCTAGCCTCTTAGGTATTGTACCAAACTCCCCTATCCTGTACCTTGCTGGGCCCTGCCTCCGCAGGTTCGTCCCTCTGGTCCCTGCCGTCCTGGTGCCCGCGCAGGTCCCTGAGCTCTCGCTCCTGTCGGTTTAGACGGCCTTCGTACTGAGACTTCAGAGCACTCACTCGCACCTCCAGCTCCTCACGCTGCTGCTTCAGCTCCTCATTCTCCTTCTGCATCTGCTCCTTGTTTCCTGAAAACATTGTGAAAGACAGTTGGTTAGACTTGTATACCACTGGCTATTGTGTGAGCCAATACTAGTACATGATACTTTCTGTACAGTTAGTTTTCATACTGGACAAACCTAAGGTTTTTATAGAAAGTTACAGGCTGAATAAATGCAATGCAATAAATGATACATTCTGATTTTAATACATTTTAATGTTAGGCAAACTTATGCATTATATAGTTCTAGTTGTACCCATGAGCTGGCTGATCTTCTGCTTGGCAAAGAACAGCGCCTTCTTCATCTTCTCCTCTTTGTCGGCAGTCTGTTGTTTCTGAGTGTCTGTGTCCTGTCTTAGTCTGTTCAGCTCCGTCTGCAATCTGCTCGTCTGCTCCTGACAGCTACGCAGATCTGAGTCTCTCTCTGTCACAACCTGGACAAGAAAAATCAACATCTCATTAAAACCTAGTACAAAAGGGGACTGTGAACAATAAACATTAGCCTTAATGAGAGCCAATCAGTTCTCATGTCCCCAAAAATTATAGATATAGAGAAGAACAAGGCTTTCGTCCACATTGGTCCATCCATCTATTTTCTTCTGCTTATCCGGGGCCGGGTCGCGGGGGCAACAGTCTAAGCAGGGCCGGCCCAAGACCTCCTTCACCCCTTCCTCCAGCTCCTCCGGGGGGACCCCAAGGCGTTCCCAGGCCAGCCGGGAGACATAGTCCCTCCAGCGTGTCCTGGGTCTTCCCTGGGGTCTCCTCCCGGTGGGACATGCCCGCCTCCAGGAGGCATCCGGAACAGATACCCAAGCCACCTCAGCTGGCTCCTCTCAACGTGAAGAAGCAGCGGCTCTACTCCGAGCACCTCCCATGTAACTGAGCTCCTCACCCTATCTCTAAGGTGAGGGTAGGAATGTAGATTGACAGTAAATTGAGATCTTCGCCTTTCGGCTCAGCTCCCTCTTCACCACAACGGTCCGGTACAGCGACCGCATCACTGCTGACGGTGCACCGATCCACCTGTCAATCTCACCCTCCATCCTCCCCTCACTCGTGAACAAGACCCAGAGACACTTGAACTCCTCCACTTGAGGCAAGAACTTTACACCCACCCGGAGAGGGCAAGCCACCTTTTTCTGGTCGAGAACCATGGCCTCGGTTTGGAAGAGCTCATCCCAGCCGCTTCACACTCGGCTGCAAACCACCCCAATGCATGCTGTAGGTCCCGGTTCGATGAAGCCATCAGGACATCATCTGCAAACAGCAGAGATGAGATCCTGTGGTTCCCAAACCGGATCCCCTCCGGCCCCTGACTGCGCCTAGGAATTCTGTCCATAAATATAATGAACAGAACCGGTGACAAAGAGCAGCCCTGGTGCCCTACCGGCAATGTGAACACAGCTCCTGCTCCGGTCATACAGGGACCGAACAGCCCTTAGCAAAGGGCCCCGAACCCCGTACTCCCAGAGCACTCTCCACAGGACCCCACGAGGGACACGGTCGAATGCCTTCTCCAGATCCACAAAGCACATGTGGACTGGTTGGGCAAACTCCCATGCACCCTCGAGCACCTGGTGGAGAGTATAGAGCTGGTCCAGTGTTACCCGGTTGGGATGAAAACCACACTGCTCCTCCTGAAACCGAGGTTCGACTATCGGTCAAATTCTCCTCTCCAGCACCCTGGAATAGACCTTACCGGGAAGGGTGAGGAGTGTCCACATTGGTGATTGATAAAAAGTTTTACAATTAAATGCAGATTTGTCTCATATTATGTGCGAAAAATCTAGTATAGATCATAGTGGAATGGCCTAAGGGAGTGTGACCCACAGCGGCTCCAGTCAAATGAAGCTCATGAGACAAGCAGTTATAGGAGCGAATTTGGAGCAGAGTTCCATATTAGGAATAGAAATTTATTTACTGTCAAAATAGCAAAAAAAAAAAAAAAAAGATCATTTAGAGCAGGTTAATATGAACATTTTAAGACCAAAATGAGAAGGCTCACTGCAGCAGTTAGAGAGAGATGGTTTACAATTTTTCAATGTAAAGTCAACTGGAGCCAGAAGCGTCCCCATGCCCACTTCTTACTTGGAACGTAGCGGCTAGTGGATTAGCTACATTAATTTATATACAGTGCCGTGAAAAAGTATTTGCCCCCTTCCTGATTTCTGTGTTTTTTGCATATTTATCACTCAAAACATTGTCAGATCATCAAACCAATTTTAATATCACACAGAAACAACCCAAGGAAAGACAAAATTCAGTTTTTGAATGATGATTCCATTTATTAGTGCACAAAAAAAATCTAAACCTATCTGGCCCTATGTGAAAAAGTAATTGCCCCCCCTTGTTAAATCACAAACTAACTGTGACTAACCACAGTTTTGAGAAAACTTAGTTCAGTTCTACATGCCACACCCACACCTGATTGTCACCACCTGTGTTGAATCAAGAAATCACTTAAATAGTTCCTGTCAAACAAAGTGAAGTTGGCTACAACATCTCAAGAACAAACACATCATGCCACGATCCAAAGAAATTCAAGAACAAATGAGAAAAAAAGTGATAGAAGTCTATAATTCAGGAAAAGGTTACAAAGCCATTCCCAAAGCTCTGGGGCTCCAGCGAACCACTGTCAGAGCCATTATTCAAAAATGGAGGAAACTGGGAACAGTTGCAACCCTTCCCAGGAGTGGTCGACCAACTAAGATTACTCCAAGAGTGCGACGACGGCTCATTCAGGAAGTCACAAAAGAACCTAGACGCACATCGAAAGAACTACAGGCCTCGTTGGCCTCAGTTAAGGTCAGTGTTCATGACTCCACCATTAGAAAAACACTGGCCAAAAATGGCATCCATGGAAGAGTTCCCAGGAGAAAACCACTGCTTTCACAAAAGAACACAAAGGCTCGTCTCACCTTTGCCAAAAAGCACCTTGATGACCCTCAAGACTTTTGGAGAAACATTTTGTGGACCGATGAGTCTAAAATTGAACTTTTTGGAAGGTCTGCAGCCCGTTTCATCTGGCGTAAAAATGGCACAGCATTTGATAAAAAGAACATGGTGCCCACAGTAAAGCATGGTGGTGGCAGTGTGATGGTCTGGGCCTGCTTTGCTGCCTCAGGACCAGGACAACTTGCTGTGATTGACGGAAAAATGAATTCTGCTGTTTACCAGAAGATCCTGAAGGAGAATGTCCGGCCATCAGTTCGTGCCCTCAAACTCAAGCGCTCTTGGATCATGCAACAGGACAATGATCCAAAACACACCAGCAAGTCCACCTCTGAATGGCTCAAAGAAAACAAAATTAAGGTTTTGGAGTGGCCAAGTCAAAGTCCGGATTTAAATCCGATTGAGATGCTGTGGTGTGACCTTAAACGGGCAGTTCATACAAGAAAACCCTCCAATATGGCAGAATTGAAACAATTCTGCATAGAAGAGTGGGCCAAAATCCCTCCCCAGCGGTGTGAAAGACTCATCACCAATTATCGCAAACGTTTGGTTACAGTTATTGCTGTCAAAGGAGGCTCAACTGGCTATTAGATTAAGGGGGCAATTACTTTTTCACATAGGGCCAGATAGGTTTAGATTTTTTTTGTGCACTAATAAATGGAATCATCATTCAAAAACTGAATTTTGTCTTTCCTTGGGTTGTTTCTGTGTGATATTAAAATTGGTTTGATGATCTGACAATGTTTTGAGTGATAAATATGCAAAAAACACAGAAATCAGGAAGGGGGCAAATACTTTTTCACGGCACTGTATACAGTCAATGGAATAGATTTTCTTTTGGTTTTCAAATAATGTATCCAATCAGAGGGCAGAATGACCTTGCACTTAATGAACTGGTGAATGACAAAGATATCGTCATTAAACTCGCAGACAAAGGGGGTGCAATATGCATTCAGGATTCTGACAAATATAGAGCTGAAATTATTTCCCAATTATCAAACACTCGTTTTTACACAAAATTGAACCAAGACCCCACCTTGGCTTTTCAGAAGAAAATTTTCACTTATCTCCAAGATGCAAAAGCTAATAAATGGTTATCAGATTTTCTTTATTGTAAACACCCCATTCGCCCGGTAATATACACCCTACCAAAAATTCATAAAATCATTGATTAATCCCCCTGGTCCTCCGATTGTGGCACAGACAAATTCTTTATGGTCACTAGGGGTGGCACGGTTCATGAAAAACCGACGAAACGTTCGGTTCGCTTGTCACAGTTCGGTACCTGTGCGCACCTTACTGTTCCGGGCATGCGCAATGTATACTTGCCTCTGGCATGCCCGTGTTTCCGGCTCGTCTTTCCCTTTCGTGAGAAAGATGAATGAGTGCGGTAAATAAAGTTAGAAATGGCAAGTGAGAGTGGAGATAGCGGCAAGTAGGGCTGCTCGATTAATCGAATTTTGATCACGATTTCGATTTTGGTGTCAAACGATCTCAAAATTCATATAATCGAGACTAAACGATTATTTTTTCATTTCTCTGTCGAGAGGGACGCGCATGCGCAGTACGTTCCCTTCCACGCGGGCCTAGACTAGCTGGCGCCTACACTCGCTGAGCACTGCTCCGGGAGCAGTGTGATTGCATGACTCCATGGCTCTACACACGCATCTGAAAGTAGGGAAGACTGTGAATTGTTTGGCGCAAGGTAGGCTAAAAATGTCGAGGTGAAGTTGCCAAAGAAGTGTACGAAGCGAATGACTTCGCAGCGACGACAGATCTTTGGTCTAGCCGTACAGCAGAGCACTGTTCCCTCTAAGGTGCGCGCGTGCACAATTGCGCACTCCCCAGACGTTCAGTGCGCACATCAAATCCTTTTCAGCGCATAAAATAAAATCTAACCTGAACTCAGCGCTGGTTTGACACACGGAATCCAGTCTGATAGATTCAGTTTGCACATGTGAATGTGCACATGCGTTAGGGACAAGCCAACTACAAACAGATTCATTTCGATCGCATTTCGCTCGCTTCCTTCAGTAAGACCATAGTTGTCGTGCGCATCGCCGTGGGTCAGAGCGGCAGGTCCGCACCAGCCGACGGGAAGCCGCCCGCACACACTCCACGTAGGGAAGAACAGAAGAGGAGACAGGTAGAGCCATAATGTAATCCTCGGCTGTTTTCTTTGTTTCTGTCCAAGCCATAGGATTTTTTGAGCAAAAAGACGGGACTTTCTGTGTGAAGTGTGAATCCTCTCCCCAGAGCGTTAAACCACAGAGCTCTGTCACTCTCACAGAATTACTGAAACTGGGTAATGATTAAAAAGCAAGATATAAACTGATAAAAATGTATACTTATTTTGGAGATCATTATTTTGAGAAAGACCCATCTTATAGTGTCCTATAGGTCCTACAATCACACAGACTCCATTTGGCCATAGGTGAGTAGGCTAGCACTTATTTCAGTGTGAAAAATACGATGAAAGATAACGATAAGCTATGAAACAGTGATGGTGGTACTTAACTTCAGTCAACCAGACAACTCTTTATGGCCTGTGAGCACTCAGTGCTTTTTCAGACAAGTGTATTATGCTTAACATTTTGTCGTAGTCTATGCTTAACTTGGGTGGAGCTGGACACTAATGTATCAATAAATGACAGCGTAATACAACCGAGAACAGAATTAATTTGTGTTTATTGGTTAGTAATATTCATTTTACCCCAAAATTGTTAACAAAAATGTTTGTTACACTTTAGTGCAATGCTACAAATTTCCAGTTTATTTTTGTATATTCTTCATACAGAGAAGTACATTTTATTTGGTAAAATATAGAGATTGAGGAGTGTACATTTGTCTTATGACAAAAGATTTTTTTTGTTTTATACATCGCTAAACATAACAAATAACAAAGTTTGTTTTTTGTTTTTTTTTGTCTGAAATGCTGAATAAAAGCATTGTTTGAAAAAATCGTTTGAATAATCGTGATTTCAATATTGACTGAGATAATCGTGATTATGATTTTTTCCATAATCGAGCAGCCCTAGCGGCAAGGACATAGAGGATGCACCAGTGTTATTTAAGTCCGGTGTCTGGGGAAAAGCACCGCCGCCGAAATGCGCTCTAATCAGAGGCATTGAGGAGGGAGCTTATGCGCTAAGCTAACAAGAGGAGAGTAAGTCGTAAGTGAAGCACAGACAGATAGGGTGTTTTATAAAGTTTAACCTGCCCTGTGATACACGTTACACGTGCGAAAGAGCTGCCACTCGCGCGCTCGCTCGCTGACATGCGGTGTGCGGGCCGCGCTCCGTCTGGAGCAGCAGCCTGCTCACCGGTAGAAGTTTAATACGAGACACATACTTTTGTTTCTGTTTTTTCAATATCTAGTGAAAGGGTTTTTTTTTCAACAGCAGGTGACATAGTTACTGCCACCAGATCAGCACTCACCACTAGGGGTGGCACGGCTTAAAGTCATGTCAAATTCAGATTGTGATTATTACATTGTATTAAGATTTTATATTACATTAGATTATTATATAATCTTATAACCTTTTTAATGTTATGTCCTGTTATTGTGGATTAAGATAAATGGATACAAGATGTATTTTGAAAGAAACCAATAAGAACCGTACAGAACCGAATACCGTGACCCTTAAACCGTGATACGAACCGAACCGTGAATTTTGTGAACCCTGCCAGCCCTATTGGTCACCCTTGTCAACCTTTGTGGATTTTTTTATTAAGCCTTTTGTTCAGACCCTCCCAGCCTTCATTAAAGACTTGACAGATTTTATTGAAAAATGTTCTGTTAAAAATCTACCAGAAGAGACATTTTTACTCACATTGGATATAACTAGCCTTTATACAAACATCCCTCATGAAGGTGGTCTGGAGGCATTAGGCTTCTATTTACAGAACCGCAGTGAAACAGCCCAATACCCGAACCAACTCATCATTGATCTACCCGAATTTGTTATGAAATACAATTATTTTACTTTTGACAATGACTTTTATCTTCAAGTATCTGGCACAAGCATGGGAACGGTATGTGCACCCAATTATGCCACTTTATACGTGGGTTTTAAAAATAAATACATTTGTATTTAATTCCACTCACAACAAATATCTATCAAACATTATTAAATGGTTCAGAAACATTGATATTTTCTGTATATTTCATGGCAGCATTGAACAGCTGGAAAGCTTTGTGTTGCTTCTAAACAGTTTTGACTCTAACCTTCAATTCACCTCACAATTCAGTACTGCCAAAGTAAGTTTTTTGTACATCTGGGTGAAAAAAGGACAATGGCAACATTATTACTTCATTGTATCGTAAAGAAACTGATAAAAACACACTACTGTTGGCCTCTAGCTTCCATCCTACTGCCCTTAAAAGAGGTTTACCAATAAGTCAATTTTACCGATTAAGAAGAATTTGTCATTGCACTGAGGACTTTATTCAACAAGCCACTGACATGAAAATGAGATTTCACTAACGAGGGTATCCTAAGCCTTGGGTCAATGATGCCTATAAGCGGGCTCTGCACAAGTCTCTGACAGATTTATTAAAAAAGAGCACTAAGAAACAAAACACTTTCTGTAACCTGCATCACCCAATATTCTACCCACACTCCTGCAATTAAATCTATCTTCCTAAAACATTGGCACATTTTGAAATCAGAGCCGAAAATATCATCCATTTTCAAATATCCACCTCTTTGTAAATAAAAGTGATAAAAATCTTAGAGATGATCTGGTACGTGCCAATTTCACAAACAAATCAAAATCATCCTCCAATCTCTGTTACATCCTTTACCCAATGGCAACTACCGCTGCGGCAGCTGTGCTCAGTGTAACAATACAACCAAAACTGACCACTTTCTACACCCCCACACTGGAAAGAAATATCCAATCAAAAGTGTCGTCACATGTGCATCCACACATGCTGTCTACATGCTGAGATGTCCATGTGGCCTAAGAGCTCCATCAGAAGGAATGACAGAGACTATCCTGTAGCGGTACATTTTAATGATCATAGACATGACATTTCTTCACTCCGGTTCTGTGGCATTGAGCTTGTCCCTCCTCCGCTCAGAGGAGGGGACCACGACCGCCTTCTCAAACAAAGGGAGGCATACTGGATCCATACCCTCCAAACTTTAGCTCCAAAAGGACTCAATGATGACTTTAATTTGAGCATTCCGAGGGACTCGTCCCGCATTTTTTTTTGTAAATATTGTAAATAATCATTATGCTCTTGCTTCTGTTGGGTTGTATGTGGGCTGTATTACAAGATTCACTGTGTAAAGTCTTATTCTATAGTTGGGTGCATATTTACTAGATCTATATGTATTCGAATATTCTCCAGCTTTATTTTTCAATTATTGTTCTACTACTGCTACTGCTGCCGCTACTGCTGCTGCTACTGCTGCCGCTGCTGCTACTGCTACTGCTGCTGCTGCTGCTGCTACTGTTATTAATTACATTACAGCAATCCCTCGTTTAACACGGGGGTTAGGTTCCAGAAATAAACTGCAATAAGAGAAATCCGCGAAGTAGGACAACTTTATATTTTACAATTATTATACATGTTTTAAGGCTGTAAATGCCTCACCACACACATTATACACTTTTCTCAGACTGGAATTAACCTTTTCTCACATTTGTCTCTCGTTTAAACACTCAAATTTTCATAGATTTTCAACAAAATGTATTAATAGTGACGCGTGTGGGGAGACACGGCTCCGGAAGCCCCGCCGGACGCGCGAGGAGCACTGCCACGTCCCGGGACGCGACCCGCACCAACCCCTTGGAGAAGTGCGGGACACGTGCACCCCTCATCGTGGACAAATCCGTGACAGAGCAACGTGACCGGCGCGACGCCGCGCGTACACCGGGGCTGCGAGCATGAGATCGAACCGCAGCGCCCGGAGCACGTGCTCTCAACCCGAGCCACAAACCAGCCGCACGAAACCAGCAAAGAGTGGTTTAATCCTGGTTTAGACCTGGTCTAGTCCTGGTTTAGTCCAGGTCTAGACCTGGTCCAGTCCTGGTTTAGTCCAGGTCTAGACCTGGTCCAGTCCTGGTTTAGTCCAGGGCCAGTCCAGGTTTAGACTTGGTTTAGACCTGGTTTAGTTCTGGTCTAGACCTGGTTTAATCCACATTTAGTCCTGGTCTAGTCTCAGAACACAATATTGCACTATAAAAAAAATAAAAAATAAATAAATTCAGCAAGGGCGCGAACAGTGAACCGCGATAGAGCGAGGGATCACTGTACACTATTTTGATTGATTGCCTTTGGATTTTAAATTATGTTGTTTTGGGTACACTGTTCATTCACAACCTGTCACCCTAGGGTCCTCGCCACACCCTATTTAAGATGGCCACCTTTAGCGCTTACTCCATTTTGCCTGATGAAGGCCTAGGGCCGAAATGTTGCATGTCTTAATAAATTCCTCATTTTGCAAGACGGAATGCGGGATTGTTTTCTCCTCGTGTGTTCTGGGTCTGCTCCCTTGCCTCCAATGCACCCATCTGAAGAGATTTAAGTGCGAAGTTCTCATTTTTGGATATCCAATCAGAGGGCAGAATGACCTCCTGACCTCAGTGCAGCGTTACCTTTATTTTAGAAGGCACAAAATGATAGCCCTTTACCTTGGTGGTTTTCTCCACTTGAGCCTCCAGCTCCTTCACCTTTGCTTCTGCCTGGTTCAGAGAGTCTTTGAGGGCCTGTATCTCCTGAGCGGAGGCCTGGCGTGTCTCCTCATCCTGGGATGGTCCTGCTGCTGCTTCTGCTACCAGCTAAAACAAAACAACATTATGAAGACTATTCAACACATATTTTGGACAAAACTGAATACAAAAAGATCTCTGTGTGAATGATCAGATTATTGAAATACAATATAAACAATTCTGATGTGACACGTGTGCATGTGATAATGACCAAAATACAGCAAAAAGGCAAATTGATGTAGCAGAGACAAATATGAAAGATGCACTGCGGAGCTTTTCTTTTGGAGCATCAGGCACCTGCTTGTCTCCATTTAGATGTTTGTGTATTGTCTGGAATATTTTGTCTTGCAAGCTGCTATACATTTTTTCCCCTCAAATATACCTAGTAAATCATACATGCTTACGGTGAGCTGGGCCCCTCTCCACAGATCTAACCTGTAACTTGCAAGTCCCCATTAAGATAGATAAGTTTAAGGGCGTACGGTGGACCATTCCAGACAAAGCAATAATATTTCCAATGAGACAAGCAGATGGTGAGACCTTTATGAGAAATGTAATGTAGTTTTTGTGCCAATAAGAATCCTTCCAAATCCCACTGCAACTATTAAAAATACACACAACAATAATCAGATCTAATTATTGGGAAATCTGATTACCCCACATATCTGCTTTGTCCTGCCATGATAATTAGGCAGGGTATTGTGAAGAATGATACAATACAGATCCTATTACAGGGACAAGACCAGATACATGGACATCCCTTTAAAAATCAATTTAGTAGATTGACAAAAATCACTGGAATTTCATGTCCACAATGCCTTTAAAAAGGTGCACTGCGCAACTTTTCCGGCACCTGCTTGTCTCCATGGAGATGTTGTTGCTTTGCCTAGAATGCTCCTTTCGACATTCCAGCCTATATTCATTACGGGTATTTCTACTGCTCAAAAATATAATTCCTTTTGTGAATAGGGGCGACTTTCCACAGATCTGAAGTGCAATGTAGCAGCAGTGCAGTGCTGTAACCTCCTTGTCTCCCTTGTGATAGGAAGGTTTAATCTATACTGTGGAACATTCTAAACAAAGTAATAATATTTCCATGGATAAGCAGTTGGCAGACCCTCCTCAAGAAGTGTTACGCAGTGCACCTTTAACACTAGAACAAAATAGTCTTCTCAGTAAAACAGATTCAGCCTTACAGCAGTAGTTACCAGGTTAATACGTGAATAACTCTGCAATTTATGAGTTTATGTTGTTTAAAAGCATTATGATACAAGTAAGGTCAAAGTCCATCATATCTATATTATCAAATTTGCCGTACTGATATTTTTTGACAGCGTATTACCTTGTCATGCTGCACCTTGAGCTCATCATATTGAGTTTTGTAACGCCGTCCGATCTTCTTGACCTGTGTGATGGTCTTCATTTTCTCCTGCATGTCCTGAATTTTGGCCTGTACTTCTGCCTTCAAATGATTCCTCTCCTCAGTCATTTTTGCCAAAGATTCACGGAAAGACTGCACCTGACCCTTCAGTGCTGTGTTCATATTATTGGCCCTTTGAAAAAAATAATGGTCAGACAATCGATAAATCACACCAAAGAATTGTGGAATATTTTGTTGGTAAAAAGACTGACTTCGCGCCCTCTTCTGTCAGCTGCTGGATGCGTTTGAGGTGGGCTTCTCTTTCACTGGTCAAACGTTTGTACTCTTCTGGGTCTGAGTCTCTCTGCTGGGTCACCAAATGCTGCAATAAAGGAATAAAAAGCAGGTTATAGTAAAAGCAATGTCTATGAAAGTGAATCAAGAACAATTGTTTAATCACTAATATTAGTGTTTTTTCTTTCAAATTACCATGTGGTCTAATACTAATTCTGATATAGATAAGACTATTCTATAATAATTCAGAAAAACAAACTTTCATATTTATGCATTTTATACAATACTACAACTGAGTATCTAGTTTCAATAAGAGCTTTAGTATTTATTCGTATCAAGGTATCAATAGACAGCCTTACTCTTAATTACTCAGTTGAAAATAGAATTGTAAGATGCGTGAAGAGTCCCTCAGTCGTCCAGGTAGAATCCATGATAAAAGAAGAAATTCAATTTGTCAACTGGACAAAGTTTGTTAGGTCGAAAACGTTTCGCCGCTCATCCGAGAGGCTTCGTCAGTTCTGGTTAGAGTGCTGGTAAGACACTGCTTATATCTCGCTGCAGGGAGGAGCTAACTATACTGCAGTTTTTTCGAAACTATCTCGCCTATTTGTTTCTGTCTTTTGTTTCTCTGGCGTCTAGTTTAGCATACCTATTCATCCCTACACGACTGTTTTTCACACCTCTGGCCCTGACCTGGCTAGCCCTATCGTTTTTGTTTGTTTTGATTTAGGTTTAAGAATGGAATTATAGATGGGAGACAAATTATGGCTGACTCCACCATTAGTTAGCTCCTCCCTGCAGCGAGATATAAGCAGTGTCTTACCAGCACTCTAACCAGAACTGACGAAGCCTCTCGGATGAGCAGCGAAACGTTTTCAACCAAACAAACTTTGTCCAGTTGACAAATTGAATTTCTTCTTTTATCACAGAATTGTAAGATCTCAAAGATAATAACTGAGTACAATTTCATTTATAATTTTTCATAACCCTCATAGTAGAAGAACTGAGATAGAGGGTGAGGTATAAGAAGATGTGAATCAGTGCGAATTAAGGATTTCACTTTTGTTTCATACTGTGATGTGCAGGATAACTCAGACATGAATCAATGAATCAAAATATGACTTGACAATGAGGGAGAACATTTACATAAAAGCTCATTAAACATGTCTTGTAGTTTAAAATTCTGGTTGTTACAAACCTGAGTTCGAGTTTTCCATCGTTTTATTTCGTCCTCCAGGATTTTCTTCTCAGCCTGAAGCATCCCACTTTTCTCACTCAGCTCAGAGTTGGCAGTTTTCAGAGGCATGATGTCCGACTCCAAGCTTTGCACCTGGAACAAGACAAAATAAACAAATGCATTTGAATAAAGATGCTTTGCCATTATGTACATAATAATATACGTTTTGTTCTTTTACTTTACCTTGGCCTGGGTTTGCTGCAGGGTTTGCTCCATCTTGTCCTTTTCTTCTCTCAGCATCTTGTTGGTCTCCATCAGGATACTCATAGTTTCAGTCTTTTTCATCAGTTCATCGTGTTGAGCCAAAGTCTTTGCCGTCACCTGAAAGTGCCTCTTTGCTTACTATTCTTGACATTAAAACCATTTACATTTAGAATAAAGCTGTCCATGTAAACAAGATACATACTTATATGCTATTCTATTTAATATCATAATGTTTATCCGTTTATTTTCAATAAAGGTTTTTGTTTTTTTGGTTTCATGATAAATTATAAGATGTCAAATGCAACATAACGTATACTGGAAGCAGATGGATGGCAAATGAAAAAAATAAATATGAAGACATTTTTATTTTAATCTAGTGAGGTCTATAAATAGACATAAATATTTGCACTCTATTTAACATATTGGCCACTGTGAAGTTTCAGCATTAGAAAAAATAAAAAAAAATAAAACACATATTAGTCTCCATCTTGTGGCCCAAGACCTTGTGTTATTCCCAATTCTGAATGCTAATAGATTAATAATAAAATACAATAATAATAAAAACAAACCTGCATTCTCTCTCTGGTTGCGCTCAGACTGTCCTGCACCTCCTTCAGTTCTCTCTCCAGATACTCCACTCTCAGACGGTAACGCAGGCTCTCTCCTTGGGCCACCTCAAAACGAGACTCTGCCACTTCTTTTTCACGCCGCACAAACCTACAGTTAGAATATTTGAGTAACAATGCATGGTGTTCATGCATCAGTGTTTATTAGTTCAAATATACAGATTTACCTGAGGATCTCGAGGACCTGCTCTTGAGACTTGCCCTCTTCGGTGAGTAGGATGTTGAGTGAACTGTCTCCAGAGGCTTTCTGCAGATTTTCAGCCATTTTCTTGCTCATCGTTTCGATCTGTTCATGTAACAGTGTGTTCTGTTTCTGAAGCTCCTCTCCACGAACCTCCACTTTGGACATCTCCTCCTATGGAAAAAAAAAATATAATGTATTCATAATTTATTAAATACATTTTCATGATTGGAGAACCTTATTTTGATTTAATTTACCATTTAATAGTTACAAACCAACATTATAATTTTAATTTATATATAATTTTTTACTTTTTTGCTTGCCTGGAAACCCAAAAGGATATCTCTGTATTTCATTCATTCTTTCATTTTCTTCCACTATTTCCATTTTCTGGGTCGCGGGCGCAGCAGTCCAAGCAGTGTTCTGCTGCCCAGAACACAATGCACCAGCCCCCATGAATCCCCACGCAGGTGGTGGTCTCTGTATTTGCTATACAGATATCATCCGCTGGTACAGCGACGAGTCTGGATTTTTCCAGGAAACTTTTTTGCACTTTTAATGAGTGAGTAAAAGCTTTGAATATATTTAAGTCTTACATTCTGAATTGGTATGCTTCTTTTTTATTGCTCAGTGGCATTCAATTCAATGCACTGTTAGATTCTGGTATTATATTTATGGTCCACTAGTCACAATGAGTCGATTCATCATTACAGCCCTAGTCTCCCATTACAGGGAAAAACAGAAAACCCATAGTCTGTTCTGAATCCTCATCACAAACCTTGAGCATCTTCTCCTGTTCTTCACAGGAAACTCGAGCCTCCAGGAGCTCTGCACTGACCCTCTGGAACTTCTCCTCAAGTTGGTGTCTGAGCTCCACAGCCTGAACAGCCTGGGTCTTCGCTGCCTGGAGAGCCTCCACATCGGCAGCATGGAGCATCATCTCACGCTCGTATTTGTCCTGTGCCACTGCTGTCAGTCTTGCCTTCAGGAGATCATGAAGAAATTAGCATTTAGCATCTTAAAATCTCCATTGGTTTAAGACCAAGATTAAGCCTTTATTTGGTCTCACACACAATGACACACAGTGACACACGGGAGAAATTTGACTTCTGCATTTGACTCATCCTTTTTAGGATATCTTACCTGTTCGCGGCTGTCTTCTAGAGTCTGTTGCTGCTGGGCTTCCAGAAGAGCCACTTTCTGAAGCGCCTCCTGGTGTTCGGCCTGTGCACTGCTTAGATCTCTCTTAAGAGCGTTGATCTGCAATCACATGTTAATCACTCTTGAGATTCTTTTGAGTAAGTTTTGACTAATTTGGATAAAATGGTCCCAGTTTGTCTCAATCTTGATACGGTGTATGTCTGTGAACAAGTACTGCTCAAGTACTTTTTGCAGTGTACACACCTGCTTCTCTAGAGCCTCCACTGCAGCCCTCTTCTGGTCTTCCAGGTTCCCTTTCTCTCTCTGGGCCTCAGACAGTTTTTCCTCCAGTTTGTGGTACTGGTCCTGAGCCTCCTTCATATGAGTTTCAATGGAGGATCGGGCCTGCTCCGTCACCTGTAAAGTCCCATATTTTGATTTCACACGGGGCAAGTAGTTTGGCGGCACAGTAGCAGAGTGGTTAGCGCTCTTGCTTCACAGCAAGAAGGTTCTGGGTTCGATCCCCAGGTTGCCCAGACCTTTCCGTGTGTGTTCTGTGTGGAGTTTGCATGTTCTCCCCGTGTCTGGGTGGGTTTCCTCCGGGCACTCTGGTTTCCCCCACCAACCCAAAACATGAACCATAGGTACTCCAGCTTAGGTCCTGACCAAGCCGAAGCAAGAAGATCAAATTCAGTGTACCATCTAACCAGCAATACAATCAAGAAAGCATTAGATAAAGCAGTTATTTACACATCATAATAATATGTACTATGTAACAGGCTGTGTACTAAAAAGTTAAAGTTAAAAAAAGGTTCATTATGCAACTTTTTTGAGGGTGGGATCTGCTTTTCTCTGGAATGTTTCATAGTATGGCAATTAATGTGTTAATCTTGCTTTTATTCAATTGCAGATTCCCTACCTCCTTCTCTCGGCCTATGGACTCCTCCAGACTCTGGGCCATGGTCCTGTACATTTCCAAGGAGGCGGTGACAGTCTTTAGATTCTCAGAGAGTTCATTTGCTCTGGTTTCAGCCAAACGAAGCCGGCCTAGCAAGTCCTCCTCGTTCTGGTTCTGGTCCAACACAGGTAAACCTGTGGACAGAAGGAAATATGGGAATAAGACAGAGCTGTATAATGAATCAAAACTGAAATAAAATTGACTTGGGGGCATCCACACGGCAACGCAATGCAGGATTTTTTCTTACCGGGTAAAAAAAATATCACGTCCACACTGGGAACAAATTAGTAAAATATCACGTACACATGGCAATAAAACGCTTGCTGAAAACGAGGGAATACACATGCCACGCCTCTATGTGTGCTGTAAGCCCGTCCACCGGATACTCCAGAACAATAGAAGTAGTAAGGCGCATGTGCAAGAACACGAAGATGGCAGCGAAGATTGCAGCGACTACGCGAGGAAAAAATGAATCTCTTGTCTGGACCGACGAAGTGAAGTTACTCCTGCGAGTGACACTTAACCTCAAGACCAGTAACAGTCTAGTAACAGTCTAGTAACACGCCGTGGCGGGTTTAAAAGAATCTCGGGCATGTTGTGCTGTAAGCATCTCTGCTGCTCGCCTAGTTGGTATAACTGCAGTACATTTTCTTTCAATAACGCAAGTAAACTTAGCAGTGACTGCAGCCCTCCTACTACTGCTACTCTGGTGTCTGCCATGGTCGCTGTCTTGTTACAAATGAATGTTGCGCGCGAGGCTGCTATTTGTTCTGGCCATGTGGTTGTGACGTACTGGCCATGTGGTTGTGACGTAGGCGTAAACAAATCCGTTCTACTCGTCCAGACGACTCCGCAACGGTAACGTTGCCAGAGTTTTCCACTCTGGAACCCGTTCCCAAAAAATATTGTTTTGGGGTACCCAGAACGCTGGTGCCATGAGGACGCAAAACAGAAACGATAACAAACTATCGGATTCACTCCACAACATTGCCGTGTAGACAGGGCCTAAGACAGGGCTTTTCTAAATTCCATGAGTACCTCAACCTTGCCTGGGGATTTTAAGGGTGCGTTCTTATTTCAAGTATGGTCCTGGTTTTGAGCTCAGTTTTGGTCCCAATATAGTACTTGTATAGTCCTGGTCTAGTCCAGGTTTAGTTCCAGTCTGCATGGTCCATCTTGTAGCAGTAAAGGAGGATTTTTTTACAATGTGCCTTGTTTTTATTCATGTAAATGTAAATAAAAGAAACCAAAGTGGAAATTGTGTGTATATGAGGGGGGAAAAAAAAGATTAATGAAGTTAGATTCGAGCCAGATCACCCAGCCCTGAGATGAGGGGAAAACATGGCATCATTGTTTAGGAGAAAGAAAAAGGACAAACGTCATTCAAATGCCAGACACTAATAAAACCTAACAGACATTTTATTGGGTTCGACTTCAGTTTGTGAGCAAAATTAATCCACCTCAAAGCAAAACTTACATAACTAACTATATAAATAACTTATAGGGATTGTACATATTTTTTAAAAATCTTTAAAAAGATTCCAAATGTATTCTTATTTTTATTTTTTTATAAAATCTTCCTAGCATCTCTCCCTTCAGTTTCAAACAGGGCAGTGTAGTTAACTGAACCCTTTACTCACTGCGTATTGGGGTGTGTGGGGAGCCCAGGCTGCGGCGGGAGTCTTCTCCGACCTGGATCCTCAGAGTGCTCAGGTCCACCTCGGCTGCACTCAGCTGATCTTTGGTTTTCTGATGAAGAGTCACCTGTAACTCCAACTGTCTCTTTGTCTCAACCAACTGAATCTGTAATATAAAATCAGCTTGTAAATGATACCACTAAGAAAAAACAAAAAATCATATCATATCATATCCTCGAGCAATTATAATTAAAACAGGACTCTATTCAGTCCATGGTGGACACTGTTGCCAGACTTCATAACTAAAAACAGTTTGCTATAAACTCCAAACATTTCTCTAGAATATGTTTTCAAAATAAGAGAACCTTTATGAGCCTTATCATGGAGAAATTTAATTAATACGGACAGCAGATAAGGACAGCAGAAGAAAATACACCATCTCAAAATATATAGGCAACCATAAAAAAAATAGTTAAATATTTAAATCTAACCCTTTCACTACAAGAATATATTTAGGTTAAGATACAAAAAACGTGTAAAAGCAATAAATTACAACACTGCAACTCGAAGAAAAACTAGCAAGTAATGACATTTAATATTGAATTGTAAGTGCTTTGGTTCTTGACCTACCTCCTGGTTTCTCGTCAGCAGGTGGCGCTGTTCTACTTCATTCTCAAGTCTTTTCTGCAGCTGCGAGATCTCCCGCTCCTGTTTCTCCAGCTGACTGTTGAGACGCTGCCGAGTGTCTGTCTCTGAGCGCTCAAGAGTGGCCTGAAAATATAATATAAAGATATTACCCAACTTTAGTGAGGTTTGTGACGATAATAACATTTTAAACTTTTGGTGCTAACAAAAAAGTTTGATATTCAGTACTTTCAATTTCCATAGAGCAATGATGGTGAAAAATATGGTACTAGTAAGTCAATTAAAAGGCACTGTACCTCATTTTTGCCATTTTTAAAACATGAAAAACAACTAGGGAGGTCAAAAATTAATCGATTAACGATTAATTGTCGATTAAGACGTTGGTCGAACAAAATGCATTAATTGTAATTAATCGCTAATCGCGGACACGCGCACCCGCATGGTCACAAAACAAGGCAACCGCGCTGCGCTCGACTCACAGCCGGCTGCAGGCGCCAACGGCACTGCTCAGCAGCCCCGGGTGTACGCGTGAGGCGAGATTGAACAACGTGCCGCTGCTGGTCCCGCGCGGCTGGCCTGCGGCCCGGGCCCCCGAGTCCCACGCGGCTGGCCTGCGGCCCGGGCCCCCGAGTCCCACGCGGCTGGCCTGCGGCCCGGGCCCCGAGCCACAAACCAGCCGCACGAAACCAGTGCCCAATCCTGGTTCAGTCCAGGTCCAGACCCGGTCGAGTCCCAGTGCAGTCCAGGTCCAGACCTGGTTTAGTTCTGGTCTAGACCTGGTCCAGTCCACGTTTAGTCCTGGTCTAGTCTCTTAGCCAATCAGGACAGAACACAATGTTACACTATAAAAAAATGTTACACTATTTCAAAAAAAAAAAAAAATCTGCGAATCGCGATAGAGCGAGGGATTACTGTATTTTGTTATTCAGCATCAATACATTCATCTGCTTTTTACTAAGGAATAATTAATTGAGGAATATACAATATAATAATACTATGATATATTTATGACTCAGTGTTATGTTACTATAGCTTATATTCTTAAAGACCCTATTGGAAACACTAAAATTCAGGTGAAAAACGCCGCTTATCAGTTAATCGTGAATCGATCGATAAGGTCAATCAACTATCAATTAATGAATTAATCGATAATTTGCATCCCTAAAAACAACCATTACATTTTTTAGTTTGCAGTGGTCCAAAGTTACTCCTCACTTACCTTATGCATTTAGAGCAGTGGTCCCCAACCACCGGGCCACGGACCGGTAACCGGGCCACGGCGGCTCATTCCCCCACCCCCTCATTTTGAGTGGCCGTGTTCCGAAAAAAGCACGTCAACTTTCATGTGCGCACGAGGCTCGTCTTAGGCACGTGATACATTAACACGAATATTAAACCCACAAGCAGCAAAATGAGTAAAAAACAGACGTCTTTGGAAAGTTTCTTTGCAAAGGGGAAAAGGCCCAGTGAGGAGACATAAGAGCCTACGCAGCTTTTGGAAAGCGATGATGTCACGATGCCGTCATCATCAGCAGCAGGACTCCCAGTCGCCGTTCTGCTGATACTGACGTGTTTTGTAATCCAACGTAACTCATAGAAGTAACTCCACTTCGTCGTCAGTCCAAACGAGAGTCAGTTTTTGTACACGTGTTCACCATCATTATTATCTTCTTGTGTTTGTTTGCGGAAGAGAAAGAACTTTATACACATGCGCTCTTTGTAGTATTGTGTTTCCGGTGGCTCTGGCTGTTTTTACATATCAGTGTGTCATATGTATTACATCATTTTCACTCAGCGCTCCGTTTTTGTCTGGACGCAATTATTTACTGACAATACCAGGAGACCTACTTGAAATATGGATTTATCGCAACAGGTAATTCCCACGCACCAAGCCCACTCTGCATAACATGCAGCGACCAGCTCTCCAATGAGATTTTTTATTTTGAAGGCATGTTTAAGTTGTGACTCTTGTTATGTTGTTGGCGCATGTCATGAGGACGCTGTTATTAAAGTTGCATACAAGTACACAGTGGATTCACGATTATTATTATATTTACAACATACCACAGTTGTGTTGTTTGTATAATTTTATTTTGTGGTATTTATCCGCCCCCCCTCCACCGGTCTGTGAAAATTTTCGGTGCACATGGTGCAAAAATGGTTGGGGACCACTGATTTAGAGCCTCCTAATGATTAATCAGGGTAACACTAACAAATAGCATGCTGATTACACACTTCTTGATTGTCTGACATCAAAATGCTTTTAGATGCAGACAGTACATAGCTGCTTATACAATATACAGTGCCTCTGGAAAGTACTAATACACCTTGAACTTTTGCACATTTTTACATGTTTACAACCATAAACATGAAGATTTTATTCTGAATTTTTTCACTGAAAGTTCACACACAAGTAGACAACTGTGAAGTGAAAGCAAAGCTATGGTTGGAGTGTATCAGTCACTCGACAACATCATGAAGGCCAAGGAGCACACCAGAAAGGTCATGCAAAAACGTTATGTATGGCACAAACCTAACACTGCTCATCGTCCTGAGCTATGGAGCTCGTCCTGAGCTCCATAGCTCATGCTATGGAGCTGCTTTTCTTCAGCTGGGACTGGGAAGATTCTAAGAATGGATGGAGCCAAATACAGGGACATTTTGGAGGAAAATCTGCTAGAGTCAGCAAGAAAATTGAGGATAGGGTCAAGATTCACCTTCCAGGACAATGACCTTAAAACACAAAGCTAGGTCCAGACCTAAATCCCATTGAAAACCTGTGGAAAGACCTAAAAACTGCTGTTCACAAACCCTCTCCATCTAATTTGACAGAGCTTGAGTTGTTTTATAAAGAGGAATGGGGTCAAATTGCAGTGTCTAGATGTGCAAATCTTGTAGAGTCATACCCCAAAAGACTTGCTGCTGTTATTGCAGCAAAAGGGGGTTCCACAAAGTATTAACTCATGCTGTATGAATACTTGTTCATGTCCGACTTTTCGGTTTTCTATTTTTTGAAAAATAAAATCATGTATCATTTTGCTTTCACCTCACAGTTGTCTGTTACTTGTGTGTGTGAACTTTCAGTTAAAAATTCAAAATAAAATCTTCATGTTTATAGATGTAAACATGTGCAAAAGTTGTATTAGCACTTTCGAGAGGCACTGTATCTATACTGGAGTAATTTATCTAAAATACACAGACCAAAAAAAAAAAAAAATCAGGTAAACCGTGGAGTTTACCTGTATGCTCTGTAGATTTGTGAGTAGTAGATTCTGGCTCTGCTGTTGACTCAAAATGGCATCTTTTTCATGAGTGAGACAAGACTCCACCAGTTTAAGCATGTCTCTCTCTTTACGAAGACTTTCGACCTGCCCCTGAGAAAAACAGGTGTCACAAAATCAGTTCTAAAAACGTTTGTGCATTGTAACTTTTATTGGCGTTTTGGCGTTGGAAAGGAGTAGGTAGCAGACCCTTCACCACAAACGTTACACAATGCACATTTAACATTTTTAATAACACAAAACAATAGATAAATATAACATACTTCGGACATGGCCAGTTTTTCCTTGGCAGCTTTCAGATCCTCATTGACAGTGTGGATGGTTTGCTCGTGCTTCTGAATTGCAGTGTTCATCTTCTGTTCTTTTTCTCTGAGGGCGGCGATTTCTTTACGATAGCCATCAACGTTGTCCTGCAGCATCTCGTACCTGTACAAGTTTCATTCATTAGTTTACTCATTGAGAAAATAAGTTATCATTTTATGATGCACAAGGCATTAATGAAATGAAAAAAGTTACATAAGAAAACTAGGTTGAATATTGTGATAATTGAACTACCCAGTAAAAAATTACAAAATCATTAAAGGGACTGTAGGACTGCTTAGGGTGATGGCGTGGGATAAGATGAAATGGTAACTCGTAACTATGAATGTTTGTGTATATGCGCGCGCGCACACACACACACACACTTTTGGGGAGTTCCTTTTTACAAGACTTCCATAGAATTGTATGAACTATTCTAAATGCTTGCATGTGTTTTGTTAAATAAATTGATAAATGGTGAACAGCTCTCTTTCTTCACTGATGTGGTAAGTGCACCTATTCTGCACATGTACAATGAAATAACTCTTTCATAGACATCAGGTCAAAGTTTTGATGCCTCAGCTTTTTCATAAAATGGTTACAAGTCTACTGTGTCCAAAAGACTTGCAATTGCAGCAGTTACAGAGAGAGGGATGAAGTCAATGTAAAGTCAATGTAAAGTCAATTTGAGTCGATGGACTCACTTCCTATATGGAATGCGGAAAGCCATGTCCATTTTAACAGTGTATAGTTTTGCCCTACAACAGATATATTGCAACAACAGCTTGGGGTCAAAATGGAACCTTTAAAAATGTACCTTTTAGATGCAAATTCGAGCTGAGTGGAGATCTTTGCATTTGCTGAGCGGAGCTCAGAGATTTGTTCTTGGAGTTTTTCATTTTGCCCAATCATTGATTTGTCACTCTCCAATCGCTCTTTCTTGTAGTTGGTGAACACATCCTGCAACTGAAAAGAATCAATTATTTACAATTTATATATACAAGTGCTGACAAAAATTTGAATGCCGTTATTTTTTTTATCGCGAGATTAACGCTATTTGTGACCTAGTGAACTAGTTTTTTCATAAGCTGCGACCGCTGCTAGTAACATTAGAAAAATTACAGCATCCAGCTGTAAACAGGAAGGAAAACAATTTGTACGAAACTGAGAAGTCCAGGCTGGAGGAGGTGGGCCAAAGCCCGGCATGACTGCCCATGCATGTGCACACAATCCCTGCGTGCACGCCGATGCCACCCGCATGAGAAAAACATGAAACAAAGTCCGCTCCAAAACATACAGTGAATCCGCGCCCACCCACCCCTACATGTAACTTTTGTCATGGCATTACCTACTCGTCTCCATTGAGATGTAATGTATTTTGGTCCGCAGATAATTGCTAAGCTACTAGGCTCCAAGTCAAATTACACTTAGACAAACTATTGATCCACAAGAAAAAATATTTAGATACAGTAGCTCACACATTACAATATATTATAATAGAAAAAGAGAAAAAAAGTCAATATTAATAATACATTTTAAATGAGTAGCAAAAAGATCTGTGAAGAGGTGACCCCACTCTCTCTCAAAATGGTAAATAAACAAGATTGATACTTTTTTTCCCCAGAGAAAGCAATAACATTTCCACAGAAACAAGCAGGTGGCTGACCTTACATCGTGCATGTTTAACTATTTTGACAGGGAAACAAAGGCACAAAATAAGGCAATAGAAATAAAACAAGATGAGACCAAACAAAGAAAAACACTGTCATCTACAGGTACATAATAGAACTTACTTGTCTCAGAGCTGCCTTGGCCTCCAGAGCCTCCGCTGTGTCCGTTGCCATGGAGACGAGAGCAGTGGGCGTTCCCGTGGTGGGCGTGGATGCAGGGGAGCGTCTCGGGGTCAGAGCGGACAGGTCCTCAGGCAGAGTACCTTTAAGATAAATGACATGCTCAATTTATCCTTGTATACAGTGTGATAACAGGAGGCTGGATAGTGTGCATATAATCCCAGGCTGATTCAGGATATCTGACAATCACTGGAGATTAAATTTGTGACTTGTTTTATATTAACATGGCTAGTTGTACTAACACTATAGATGTTCTGCCTTCCAATCATCTCTCCTCTAATAACAACAATCATCAACTCCTCACTTACCACTGGTTCTGTCCCGCAGTCTCTCAAGCTGGCTGCCATCACCCCTATCCTAAAAAAACCCGGCCTTGACCCCGACAACTTTGCAAATTTCCGCCCCATTTCAAACCTTCCATATCTGTCCAAAATCCTGGAACAAGTCATAGCCACCCAACTCAAAGCCCATCTCAAATCCAATAGTCTGTTTGAACCATTCCAGTCTGGTTTCCGTCCACAACACAGTACAGAAACAGCCCTTCTCAAAGTCACCAACGATCTCCTCCTCTCCTCTGACTCCGGCAAATTCAGTATCCTCATCCTCCTGGACCTTACAGCAGCATTTGACACTATCAGCCACTCCATCCTCCTCTCCCGTCTCAAGAACCATTTCAACATCACCGGCTCAGCACTATCCTGGATCAACTCCTACCTCACCAACCGTCAACAATTCATCCACATCAACAACTGCTCCTCCGCCACTGCTCCCCTACTGCAAGGCGTCCCCCAAGGTTCGGTGCTTGGTCCCCTCCTGTTCATCCTCTACCTCCTCCCCCTTGGTACCATCATTCGCCGCCACGGCCTCTATTTCCACTGCTATGCTGACGATATTCAACTTTACATAACCACCAAATCCATCAACTCCACAACTCACTCTTCCCTCACCCACTGCCTCTCTGAAATCAAAACTTGGATGCAACACAATTTCCTACAACTAAACTGTGACAAAACTGACTTAATCATTATTGGCCCCAAAAACATCACCAAATCCACTCAAGACTTCAGCCTGACCATAGACAACACAACCCTCACTCCATCCCCACTCATCCGAAACCTTGGCATTCTTTTTGACACCACACTCTCATACCAACAACACATAAACTACATAACCCGGACTGCTTTCTTCCATCTCAAAAACATTGCACGACTCCGCCCATCCCTTTCTTTCTCTGCTGCCGAAACACTCATCCATGCATTCATCACCTCTCGAATCGACTACTGCAATAGCCTTTTCTATGGTCTACCCTCCAAAACTCTCAATAAACTCCAATACATTCAAAACTCTGCTGCCCGCCTCCTCACCCACACCCGCTCCCGAGACCACATCACTCCTGTCCTCCAAAACCTCCACTGGCTCCCCATCCCTCAGCGTATCCAATTCAAAGTCCTCCTCATGACCTACAAAGCCCTCCATAACCTGGCCCCATCATACCTCTCTGACCTTCTGCACCGCCACACCCCATCCCGCTCCCTCCGTTCCTCCGACACCAACCTCCTGTCCCTCCCTTACAGGACCAAGCTCCGAACCTGGGGTGACAGAGCCTTCTCCATTGCTGCCCCCACCCTCTGGAACTCACTCCCACAACCTCTCCGTGACTGCTCTGACCTCCCCACCTTCAAAAAATTGCTCAAGACTCACCTTTTTAAAACTGCTTTTAATGTTTCTTAATATTTAATGTTTTTCTGATTGTTTATTGTTTTGTTACTTGTTTTATTACTGATTTTACCTCTTGTACAGCGTCTTTGAGTGTCTTGAAAAGCGCTTTATAAATAAAATGTATTATTATTATTATTAGATAACTGAAATTTCTAAACTCATACAAGATACACATGCATTTAAACTGTGATTTCATTTGGATTTGGATTCATCTTGCAGCTCTATGCAAGACCTCAGAAACTAAGCACGGCCGGACCTGATTTTAATGCTTAGATGGGAAACCTCTTGGAATACCAGGTGCAACAGCGGGGCGGCAGTCACTGCTGTATCGTTGGGCAAGACATTTCACCCATCTTTCCCAGTATGAATGTGATGTTTATGTTGGTGGTGCACCTTACTTCAGTCTACCTCAGGGCAGCTGTTCCTTTAATAGAAGCTCACCACCACTGAGTATGGACTGAATGCGACTTTGAGCATCTGTAAGAGCTATATTAGACTAATGCATTGTTGTTACCTTGTTGAGGGAAGTTGACCCCAGTGGCCTGAGCAAGCAGTACACGGTACATGTCTCTTTGTCTCACGATGGACTCCGTCATCTTCAGCTGTTGACTCCTCTGGTCTTTCAAACCCTCCAACTCAGACTGTGCCTTCTCCAGTCTCTGCTCCAGTTCACCTCGTCTGGAATACAGATTTATCGGAACATTTAGCAATTACAATCAAATCTGTAAACTGGAAAAAGGTTTTAGAGTGAAGACAATACATGTAGAATAAATAATATGTTAGTGATGCCTTGCATGCCTGGAATGTTACACAGTATGGTATTGAGCTTACCATCTTGCATTTATTCAATTACAGGTGTTTCTATTGCTAAAAAAAATAATTGGCCTGGTCACATCCCTTGCTTGAGTTAAAACTGAAGATGTTTTATGCCATACTGTGGAACATTCAAGACAATTCTCCATGGAGACAAGCAAGTGGCAAACACTCTAGCAGAAGGATGTAACAGAATCAGAAATTTATTTATAGTTTATTGCCATTGTCAGCGAACAAAATTCCCAAACTAGGAACACGCTTTAGCCATATGATGTAACATAAAACAATGATACAACGATAACAATGATAAACTATGATAACATAAGAGCATGCATACAAGATGTTAAATACAAATAGACTAAATGTAAATATACAGCAAAGTCTAAGTTACTCACTTGTTGCCAGTTGCTTCAAACTCCTCTTTCTCCTGGGATTCCCCGAGCTCCCTGAGGGCCACTAGGAGGCGCTGGTTTTGCGTCTGTAGCTCCTCGACACTCCTGAAAGTCACCAGGTGCTGAGAGATGACGTCAGATGAGCTGCTGATGTTGGCCGAGCTCACGTCCTGATCGGGGAGCACATGGTTCCCACGAGCCTCCTCCAGCTCAATCAGCAGAACTCGAACCTGAGAGAAGAATAATGGATAATAATGTGTTTAAAAGAAAATCTGAACCAGAAACTACAAAAGAAATAAATGAAAAAAAATAGCAAATAAGCTCTGCAAAACCTGGATTGTTATTATGGTTATGACCTTTGTAACTGATCACATTTTAATCAGTGATTTCTAACTGATGTACTTTTTACAAAAGGTGTACAGCCAGTCCTCTGTCAGTGAAAGCATGTGTTTTGGAGCAGAGTTCAGACAGAAAGTTGTACTTTTTGTTTATTTTTTTGTTATATGGCACTAATTAAATGTCTGCATTGTTTATGGTGAGGAAGTTCATATAGAAAGCCTTTTAATTTGTATTAATGAAATAATATCAAATCATAAATTGTGACAAAGAAATTGCCCAGCACTATGTTGCAGTAATGTTTTCTGAAGCAAGAACACAAACCTGCTGAGCCATATCAGACAGTTGCATTTCAGATCTTTGACTTTCTCTTTCCAGCACAGAGGCATGTTTGTTGGCTTCATCTGCCTCTTTTTGGAGACGATGCACCTCCTGAATAAAAAAATAATTCAAAAACACATCAGAAAAAACTAAAAACATCAAGTTGAAAGAAGGGCTTCAATTAAGTCAGTATTTATATTTTCAATGAGTCAATTTTTTAAATAAATTTAGTTAATTTCCAATCATACAAAGATTTCAATATGGTGACTGTAGGGTTCTAATTGACAAAATATTTACAAATAAAGTATTATTGATGAAATCTGAAATTGTTTTTCCCATATAATTTAATAATGCCAACGTCTGTGATCTAATCCTTTTGCATGTGTTTAAGAGTGTATAGTTCAGTTAAATTACAATTAAGATTATTTTAATAGACAACTAGTCTCAGTTAACTCTGATTAACCACTGCAGTCCTAGTAGAAAGGCCATATTCAAGTATAAATACAAATCACAGGTAAACTACACACCTTGACAGCTTGCTCCAGTTTGGTTGAGAGACTGGCCACAGACTTTTGCATGCGTTCGTGTTCATCTCTTTGGCGTTTCAGAATCGGGGCCTTGGCTTCAACCTCCTGTACTATTTCATCCAGGTATTTGTTGACGCGCTTGTTTTCCAGACGCTCCAACTGCAGCTGCTCCTGGCTCTCCACATACGCTGTGTATACCTGAAATTACATAGCGACATGAATAAATATTAATTCAACAACAATGGGTTCATTTTAGGGATGGGACACAATTTGTACGAGGTGGGACATGTCAAGAGATTCGGCTCACGAAGATGAGACAAGACGAGATTTTGATACAATTTAAATAAAAATTCCATTCAGTTCACAATGTTATTTATTTAACGTTACTGTTTTGGAGTCATTGTAGCACTGCTTTTTGGTATTACAGCTTCTCAACAGGAGTTACTTAGCAAAGTTAACCTTTTTTATCCAAGGCAAATGTAAAAATCTGGAAAATTCTCTCACATGATGGCAAAAATAGGACTGGTAAGAAAGCTGGAAAAGGACACAAAAAGGTTAGAAGAGAAGGGGAATCGTTGGACTGACACAAATCTCACATAATTTTTCTCATGTGTGCGCAGTCTTGCAGCAATTTTGTCTTGTTTCTTGTCATAGCGCATGTTCACATAATTTAAAAATCTACACATTCAACACACAATGAATTACCTCTGTCAGTTTCATTTTAGGCTTTATCTTTGAGACTGCAGCAGCAGTGGGGGACATAGTGGTCAGCTGTTCTTCACTTAAGGAGGATGACTCAACAGGGCCTATAAGAAATATTGTGGTTAATAGAGATTTTTATTTATTTATAATACACATTAATGATACAGTTACAAGCCACTCATTTGAACCTCACCAACCTCTGAGAGTAGAAGAAGCAAGCAGTTCGTTTGCATTGTCCAGCTCCTTCTCAAGACTCTGAATCCTCTCCTTTAACTCAGCTGTAGCCTTGTCTGTGCCTGCATTCAGCTCCTGTACTTTTTCTTCCAGGGCTTTGTTCGCTGTAATTAAGAGTCATACAAGTCTGGTATTGTTATTGGGAAAATTTCTAAAAATGTTTTTAAATAGTTCAAAAAAATATGTTCTAGCATTCAGATGAATTCAGTCCCACCTTCTCCAGCATCTTTCAAGAGTTTATGCAGTTCTTCTACAGCATGGCTTAACTCTTCACTTTTTGCCTCTGCATCTGCTACAGCTCCCTGAAACAAAACATAAATGAATATAATATAATGTAGGGCTATACATAAAGTCCACACGTTTTTTTTTTTTTATTAGTCGACTAGTCAAATGTAAGATTATATTTTGATTTCATAATGTCTCATTTTTGTGGGTGACCCGAGCCACCCCTCACAAAGCCTCTTCAGCCCCCCCACATATTGGCATAACCTGTATTCCATAAAAAGACATATCACTCTAGACCAGGGGTGGACAAACTTTTTGACTCGTGGCCCACAAAGGGTTCTAAAATTTGACAGAAGGGCCGGACCAGGAGCAGGTGGATTTAGTGTTTTGGTAATCCACCTCATAAGAGCAAAAAATAACATGGGATATGTAGAAAATATGTGCTCTATTTCAATTAAAAATGCACAAAAGCATTACAACAAAAATGTCCATCTTTCAAGTTCCACAGTGTTTAGCCATTTATTAAAATGACTCTTAAAACACAGAAAATTTAATAAAATACAGCTTTTTTAAAAATTACTAACAGTTACTATTTTAAAGCACTGAAAGTTCCTCCTTCAGGTTCTTTCGTTCTTTCATTGACTGTTTTGTGGCAAAGTGACGGCTGATATTATATTCTTTAAAAACTGCTACAGTCTCTTGGCATATCAGGCATACAGCAGCTGATAAGCATTCGGTGAAAAAATATTTACTTGTCCACTCCTTATTAAACACTTCTTTTCTTAGCTCCGCTCATCTTTACAGGACGGCTGAGGGGTCAAAGAGTAAAGCACAAACGTCTTTTGCACTACCTGACCAGAGAGAAACGAAATTTCGATTCACTGTATGTTGAACAGATATGGCAGAATTGACAATAAAGCTGAAATGATCTTCGTTATAAAAGGTTGTTCTGCATGTGTTTTAGAGTGTGTAAAGTCCAGTTAATGATTACAAAAATGACAAAATAGTAGGCAGCTAGTCACAATAACTCCTATTAATAGTTGCAGCCCTAATATAAAGATAACAAATATTATTTGATTTAATTAATTACACATACCTTGTACAAGTTAGCCAGTTTGATGTTAGCGTTAAGTTCATTTCTAAACTTCTCCTCCATCGCAGCTTGTTGCACTTTAGCCTAAAATAAAAACATATGACAACAGCATTTAAAATAAACTTAAAGACATTACCAAACCACATACCTCTTTAAGTGTGTTGACCATTTCTTCACGTTGTTTCTGCAGCTCTTCATTTGAAGT
The DNA here is from genome assembly GCA_036785185.1 of Paratrypauchen microcephalus. Taxonomy (NCBI): domain Eukaryota; kingdom Metazoa; phylum Chordata; class Actinopteri; order Gobiiformes; family Gobiidae; genus Paratrypauchen; species Paratrypauchen microcephalus. Next base: position 1,111,752 of record JAVJIX010000131.1, read on the forward strand.
TTTGCAGCTTGTTTGTTGATCGCGAAGCTTGTTCAACTGCAAGAAAGGCATTGTTGAAGATATTTTAGGACTGTAGACTGTACTTCATCCAAAAAACAATGCTCTGATCAGAGAGTGAAGATGGACACTGGAATGGATTTGAGGAGCTTTAAAGCCCTTTCTTGTATCTTTCTATTTGTCTATCCATTCATCTGACCTATCCTTTCATCCGTTATCTATAAGCACATTTAAATCATACTACTAACAGAAATTACACACATATAAATCAGCCTATGAATAACTGTTAAGAGTTTATATCAACAACCACCCAAAATATAATAATGAATCAAGTTAATTAGCATCAGAACATTAAAAACAAATCGAAGAAACTTGGATAAATATTTACAACATGACCTCTAGGCCAGCAGTACCAGTGTTACCATGGTGCCAGAAACTGTTACTGTGACCCCTGAGCCGCCTAGGAATGCCTGAACTAAATAAACCATTACTAGCAGTTACACTGGAGAATTTATAACAGGCATATTCTTATTAAGGGTGGGCCGAGGCACAATTTCCTCATAAAATTAGCTCCAGATGAGCTTTGTCCATGATTTATAATGTCCATTATTTATTGTGCAATTAATTTCACAATTTTGGTTTAGCAATATCTTGATTTATTTTGCAACGATACTGGTATCGGCCCGATACTTCCTTGTACTACATTTGTCAATACCATGCACCAATACCACTATTACACGACACTTTACACAGTATCCCGGTTTCAGTATGCTGAATATGCCAGTATCCCAGTTATGAAAAACAGGGATAAATAAAAGTAATTGTACATGAGTGAAATAACTGTTAAATAAAGAGCTGCACTGCACACGTACGACCTGCACACATATGATGAAGAGTTTAATGAATCATCTCGTGATATACACACAGAACACACTCACCATCAGCAGCACATCACTCTGTCACAGAAAGAACACAAACATTCCATTCATTTTTTTAATGTTTATGTTAGTTTATGCAAAATAGCCCTGTGGTTTTAGGTTTCCTTTCTCTAAAACCTAAATAAATGTGCGCAAAGCTGCTTTAAACACATTATAATATCATGGTTGTTTGTATTTTTCCTGGTTTAATGAATATATTTTTTTTTTGCACTTGGGCAAATACATTTGTATAATCTTACAAATGTAAGATTATATCAAGAAACCGAGATACATTTGATCATGTATACATGCATACAGGGATATGAGTATCCCAGTTTCTCAGTGCGCATGTAAACAGAATTTCCCGAATACTGCCGTAATTGGGATATGGCTAATAACCGGGATACTGATGTGCATGTTACGCACTCAGTGTGTGTTCATGGACGTGGTGGTTAAAGTATCGGCACTCAGTATCAGCAAGTACAAAAATGATTATACTCATACTGGTATCAGTTTTCAAAAAAAGTATCGGTATAGGCATCGGTGCATCCCTACTCATTATAGCACTGCTTTAATGATAAATGTAACTCACCAGCATTAAAATTCAAGTTTTTTGTCAAACCAAAAACATGGGGGAAAACCTCAACAAGATCATATTTCTCATGTGTTCACAATCTTTTTTCCAATTCTTATGTGAACCAAAAGCACTCTTATTTTTGTTTACATTATAATTAGCATACCGCATCTTCTTTATTCTCCAGGCAACATTTCAGGTCCAGGATCTCGTGACCCTTCTGTCTGGACAGGGACAGCAGCTCCTCGGTCTTGGCTTTAAGCTCATCGTTCAGCCAAGAGATTTGTCCCTGTCGAAGCTCCTTCTCCTGATCCATACGCTTCTCTTTGTACTAATATTTTGGAAAATGCATATATTAAAAGATTATATTTATTTTAAAATGACTTAATTGGACAAGCTGCCATTAGCTTACCTTAATGTTAACTTCAGCTGCTTCGAGCTCATCAAGCTTCATCTGCAAAGTTATTCTAGATGTACCAGATTCAACCAGTTTGTCATTTAGTTGTCTTAAATCATCTGGAAACAAACAGCCATGAGGTAAATAAAACAAGTTTTTTTTTCAGTTCACTTTTTAGTTTAGTACCATTTAAATGCTCAACTTCCAATGAGCGTCTTTCCAGTGTTCGGACAAGTTCTCGCTTTTCAGCCTCCAGCTCTTCTCTGGCTTTTGACAGCAGAACCTACATACAAATAATCATTAAAAACAAAAAGGTACAGCACAGATATAAACATGCTTTACATTTGTATTACCTGGTCTGATGACAGCCTCTCCTGTGTGATCTCATGTTCTCTGTTTTTGGCAACCACCGTTTTAAGTTCCTCCTCTGAATATTAAAATTAGATTAATTAGTGAGTGTCAAAAAGGTCAAATATATGATACTGAATAGTATAAACTGTAAAGTCTGTAATACCAAGTTTGGTGAATTCTTCTTTGAGCTTCAGGTGCTCTTGTGACTTCACCAAAAACTGTTCTTTACAGTGGGCAAGCTGTTGGACTTTCTCAAAGAAATGTTGCTCTAATGTGAGAGAAGATAACATAAATTAATAAAACATGGCTGTGGTTTTCCCGACTTGGCAGTCCCTTCTACACTTTTTGAAATTCAGAGAATTTGTCTGGTCAGGTGGGGATGTGGAGAAGGAGAATGTGGCTCTGGAGCTTTGAAAAGGTTTAACGTAAAATGAACACCAATGCTAATTTAGAAGGCAAGCTAACATTAGCCTTGTTTAGAGCTAAAACACACATAGATATATTGAACCCGACAAAGTAAGTTAAAAAGATCGGGAACTTTACATAAATTCTGTTCATTTCCTAAACAAAACGTGCGCTGTAATCAAGTTGTGTCAGGGATGTGGGTCAAATCCAGACACTCATTCAGGAGCATGGCGAGCGAGTGGCTGAGTTTAGCAAAACTAATCAGCAGATTTTAAACATATTATCTTACCATTATCCACCCTAAACTGCTCCTGTTGCGCCTTTAAAGCGTCTATTTCATATTGTTGGTCCAACAGAATCTTCTCGATTTTGTTTGCGATGTTTTTTGGTAGTTTCGAGATCTCGGCAGGCTCCAGCTCCTGCTGTAGCAGTGCCGCCATTTTTCCCACAACAACTGCGGCGCATGCGCATTTTAGCATTTGAGAGCGTCAATTCCACCTGAGCATTGTGGGTAATGTAGTTGTGAAAGGTCTCTGTCATGTCCAAGATTCTGTGGTTTAGACCTATGCAGATGGTACGTATGTAGCATTCATAACCGTATCACGTTTAATTATTTGGTTATTTTGTTTTGCCTCACTCACTCGTTGTAAATCCCATATCCATATGCATATTCTGGTGCAATTAAACATCCATAATAACAAAAATCTACCTGTAGCTATGCTTCTTTACTTTGTTATTGTACAGCGAAGACGAACTAGGCCCTCTACTTTGTATTGTGATAACAGCCTAACCGTCACACACACTAGATGGCGCTGATACTCTTCACTGGAATATAAAACAAAGTTGTAAAAAAAAAAAAAAGAAGTGTATGTTAAATTCACGAAACATTACCAATTAGTGGTTTCCCTAAGGTACACACATCAATATTTCTATTAATTAGTTTGATTAAAATGCAATAAGATATGATGTTATGTGAGCATGTATGGGCAGTAATTGCATTGTATAATCCTATAATATTGCTGCAAATTGGGGACAGCAAATGGAAACTAGCTATAATGTGGCGCTTTAAGTCATATTAGAATGTTACCTCCACAAAATCATAACTCGAGTTGTGTTTCATTCACACATGTTTGAGTAATCCTTTAATGCCTGTCTACAAAGATCAAAATGCTCTGTTCCACCTTATAATGTCATGAAGTCATTTTGCATGAAGGTGCATGAATTTTAAAAACACATCGCAGCACTTCCATTATTACCATATGACATTACGAGGTGGAACAGGGTGTTTTCCATTCAACCTTAACCTAAAAACTGCAGAATTTGTATGTCAAACATGTGTGAATAAAACAAAACACAACTCCAGGTAGGCTATGTTTTTGACGAGGAAACAACATTATAATATAGATAAGAAAATAACATAATAGGGCCATTTGATATTAATAATTATTTGTATTCAACAGAGCCTGTCAAATTTCTCTAAGCTTATTTCCATCCATCCACCCCTCTTCTATCAATAAAAAAAGGTTTGAAATAGGCTATATAGCCACCCCTCTACAGTAGTGATTTATGCTCAGTTGGTATTTACTCCAAGTCTGAACCAGTTTTGAAGGCTTTTATGAGTTATTAATGTTTAACAAGAATGAAGCTCCAGGCGACGGTACTATTTCCTTACACCTTCCGTCACGCCTGGATATACAAATGTAGAGTAACCCATGGCAACCAAAGCTGAGATCTGAGTCAGCCATGTTGGGTCTGTCTATACTTGCCCCATAAAAACCCTCCAGTGTGGGCAAAAACCACCACTTGAAGAATTTGAAGTGGTTAGGCCATGACTCATCGAGAGAAGGGATTTCCTCTATATTTTGGCTTTGGAAATCTTAGATACCTGAGTGAAAAGGTGTGTTCTGAGTGTAATATGGTACCATTCATTTAACTGATCTATGTATTAAAAAGCCAATATCCTAATCATTTAATCACCAATTTAAGTGCAGTCAACGCCAGTCATCATTCCTCATTCAGTGTAGGTGGCTCTCACATACACACCTTTTTCATATTTGATGAGAGAACTTTGGCCTCTCATGCTCAAAATAAAAAATAAATAAATAAATAAATAAAGACCAATGATGGGAAGAGTACTTTGAAAATGTATTTGTAAATGTGTTCAGAATACAGAATACCTGCATTACCTGCATTATTGTATTCTGTAACACATTCTGATACATGGTCCAATCAGAGTACAGTGTTCTAAATAATTAGAATACTTAAGGTGCATTGTGTAACTTTTCTGGTAGAGGGTCCATCAAATGTTTTTCTCCATATAGATGTTATTGTTTTGTCTGGAATATTTCATAGTATGACGTTAAACCTTTATATCTTCATGGAAACCAAACCTGACCAAATTACAGGTCAGATCTGTGGAGAGGCGACCCCCTGTTTTTCTAGGTATTTTTGAGCTCTAAAACAATCTGTAACTGATGAAATGTACGGTAGAACTGTTTAATATCATACTGTGGAATATAGAAACAAGTAGGTGACGGACACCCAACCAAAAAGTTACATAGTGCACCTTTAAATTATAGTGTAAACATACAACATTTGATTAAAAATCACAACTGCACAACTGCACACATCACAAGAGCAGTGTTTTGTGTTTTTCTCACTAATTCTGTGCAATTTGAAGCCTAAATTGTGTGAGTCGGCATGTATTCCTCTGATTTTAGCATAATGTATTTTTAATAGTACCACCAAATGATAGACAGTCAAAATTAGTATTCATAATTTTTATTCTTTCATGTTACATGTTTTCAGTTCCCAACACTGACAATGACTGTATGACTGAATCCTGTAATCCATAAAATGTACATTACTGTGTATTTAGTCTTATGAGTAAACCTGTACTATCATTTTCTTACACTTGATGATAGTAATTTTGCAGATGTCTCTTCCATGCATCATTGGCGATCATTGCTATTTTCTGTGTAAATTGACAGGCTGTGTAACTGCTTTTGAAATCACTGCACATATATCACACATGACTTAAGTGCCACTGAGTAATTCTCATTAATGCTCTGTTTTTTATAATGAAACATGATTAAAGGGGCACTATGAAACTTTTTGGTTGAGGCTCCACCCCCTGCTTGTCTTCATGGAAATGTTGAATGTAGAATCTCCCACAGTATGACATTAAACTTGGAGACAAGCCCACAATGCCACCAGGCATGTTTCTTTTATTATTATTTTTAGCAATAACAAATGATATTGAAGTTTAATGCCATACTGGCACTGCATTGCAGGCAAAGAAAAAACATGTCTATGCATTATGTGGATATGCATGGACTCGCCAACCTGAAAAGTTACATAGTGCACCTTTAAATATAATGTGTAAGTTGTTTGTTAAACCACAAATCTGGAGTTAGGCGCTTTTTTATTATTCTTATGTTTTTTAATTGCATTGTCAAATCACTTGGATGTCCATGATAAACAGTTCCCCAACAAGACATTCTGGCTCTTATGCCCATTAATCATACACCATAAGACTGACATTGTACCCTAATATTTATTTTATTTGCTTCCACTGCAATGCCAAAACACTGAATCTGTTGTGTCAACATTTAGAAGTTATTGTTTGAATTTTAAAGAGCCCCCATTCGTTATGAGATCTGTTATGTCATCTTGCTCACATCCGGCTCCATATTTGGTACCACCGACCCTCTTTTTCACCCCTTTTAACCCCTCCTGACATCACCCAAACTGTTCCTCTTCTGTTGGGGAAATGGAGCGTAACAGCTGGACTTTTGCTACACAAAGATTGACCCAAACACACGCAAAAAGCCCAACGTCATCATGAATCTGTAGGTGGAATCAGGTGATGTGGTCAGTGGTAAACACCAGAGATAAACTTCAGCTAGAGTGGACAGGAAGTAGTGGTGATTCACGGTACCACATAATAAGCTGATTTACAGATAGATAGAAGATATACAGGCATGTTTTCTGTGAATGGGGGAGTGGAGGTGGTGTGGGCTAATGATTCATCAGTGGAAGTAGAGTAAGAGATATAAATAAAGATATATTTAGATATACAAATTAACAAAACATGAAAAAGTATGTGAGAAGTGTTTATAATAACAGACAGTGGCTGTGGTTGTCTTCAAAGTCAATGTGCTCTACCCTGCCTGCGTAAGTGACCTGTGTAGATGATGGTCATAATTACGTATTCATTGTCTACTCAAAGGGTCAGTCATCAATAGTCAAAGTCAAAGATAAAAGAAGATATTCAATTTGTCAACTGGACAAAGTTTGTTTGGTCGAAAACGTTTCGCCGCTCATTCGAGAGGCTTCGTCACCAGAATGCTGGTAAGACACTAGCTAACCACTTTCCGAAACTATCTCGCCTATTGGTTTCTGTTTTTGTTTCTCTGACGTCTAGTTTAGCATACCTATTCATTCCTACCCAACTGTTTTTCACACATCTGGCCCTGACCTGGCTAGCCCTATTGTATCTTTTGTTTGTTTGATCTAGGTTTAAGAATGGAATTATAGATGGGAGACAAATTATGTCTGACTCCACCATTTCTGTTCAGAGAAGGATTCTCTTTTTTGACAAAAATAGCCTCTTTAACTCCCATCTCAAACCAATTCTTTTCCCTGGCCAAGATCTGAACCTCACTGTCCTCAAACGAATGGCCCGTGGCTTCTAGGTGGAGATGTACGGCAGATGACGGTCCACTCTGGCACGCCCGTCTGTGTTGGTACATCCTCTTGTGAAGTGGCTGCTTTGTTTCTCCAGTGTAGAGCTCACTGCAGTCTTCACTACACTGAATGGAGTAGACCACATTGCTTTGTTTGTGGCTCGGTGTTTTGTCCTTTGGGTGGACGAGTTTTTGTCTTAAAGTGTTTGTGGGTTTGAAATAAACTGGGATTTCATATTGTCTGAAAATCCTCTGTAGTTTTTCCGACATGCCGGCCAGGTAAGGAATCGCTACCCCTTTCCTCCTGGGTTCGGATTCGCTGTTGTCTTGTTTCTTGCCCTTGTCTCTCTTGGTTTTGTTGACAGCCCACTTAGAATATCCACAAACAGAGAGGGCTTCCTGCACATGTTGTACTTCTTTCTCCTTACCCTCTGTGCTTGTGGGTTCCCACAAAAAGGAAAGACATATGTCTATTTATTGTTGATGCCTGTATACACTTCATGCCCATGAGTGTAGCTGTGTGTGTGTGCGTGTGCGTGTGTGTGTGTGTGTGTGTGTGCGTCCGTGTGTGTGGTTGTGTGTGGTTGTGTGTGGTTGTGTGTGTGTTTTTAGTTCAAATTGCACATTTGATGTCTGGTGAAACGCAATTTCAGTCCTCTGTGTAATATCTCTTACATAGTGAATTGACAATAAAGATAAAAATGATATACTACAGTGTTTGAGCAAGAGCCCTCAAAAAGTGATTAGTTACAGTTACTTCTCCCCCAAAGTAATTGTGTTAGTAACTGTATTATTGTGTGATGAGCTCGTGTAGAACTATTGTCCTCCAGACCTTAGAACAGACCCACAACTGTACATTATATACACAATATAATAATTTTTATGCTTTTATAGGGGCGAACAGAAGCTCAGTTTGTAGAGTGTTTGTCCATTGATCCGGTGATCAGCCCGGTGGTCCGAATCCCACTCTCGACATAAACATCATTGGTGAGTGTGAATGGGTGAGTGGTTCCTTGAAGTAAAGCGTTGTATAAAAATGTGATCATTTACATTACCATTACTATTACAGTGGTACCTCACCTTACGAAAGACCCAACAAACGAAAATTCCAAGTTACGAAACGCCTTCACGTTAAATTTTGGTCTCTAGATACGAAAGAAAATTCAAGTTACGAAACGCGAAATCTCAAAAATTCAAATAATGCGCGCTCAGATGCGCGCTCAGCCACACACATACGCTTTTCTCAGACTGGATTTAAACTTTTCTCACATTTTTCTCTGTTTAAACACTCAAACTTTCATAGATTTTCCAACTAAATGTATTAATAGTGAAGCGTGGGGGGAAGGGGAAGCGTGGAGAAGTGTGCGCGGGGACACATGTATGATAGCGCAGCATGACCCGGCGCGAGGCTGTGAGGACGAGACCCGTGCTCAAACCGTGCCTCCTCTAAAACAGGATTAAACCAGGTCTGAACCACTTTGGAAATCTGTATATAGTATAGTTTATTTATTATGTTGCACTGTTTTAAGATTTTAGACCGTAGACTTTAGTTTTAACTTAGATCTCTGTCTTAGATAGTTTTTTGTTGTGTTTTGTCTTCATATTGTATTTTGTACACTGTCTTTTTGCACTACCTGGCCAGAGAGAAACAAAATTTCGATTCACTGTATGTTGAACACATATGGCAGAATTGACAATAAAGCTGACTTTGAACTTGAACTTGTCTAAACCAGGTCTAAACCAGGTCTAAACCAGGATTAAACCTGTGGTTTTAGGTTTCCTTTCTCTAAAACCTAAATAAATGTGCGCAAAGCATGCTAACATACATGAACACATACAGTGGCTCCCTCTTTTCTGCATCACTCGAGGAAAAACTAAAACTAAAACACAACATTACCCACTCCAGTCCATCTTTCCCACAATCGTTCATGCGCTCGGACTGCGTGCGGTCCCCTCCTCGCTGCTCGCCTCAGCTGTGACAGAGACGCGGCGCTTTAATCCACCTGGTCTAGTCCTGGTTTAGTCCAGGTTTAGTCCTGGTCCAGTCCAGGTATAGACCTTGTTTAGACCTGGTTTAGTCCACGTTTAGTCCTGGGTCTACAGTCTCTTAGCCAATCAGGACCCAGAACACAGTGTTATACTATTAAAAAAAAGTTACACTATAAAAAAAAACTTGGAAAGGGAACGAATCAGGCTTTTTCCATTGAAATAGCTACTCAACTTACGAAAAATTCACGTTACAAAACCACGAATTAATTTCGTAAGGTGAGGTACCACTGTACTTTGAGGGGTTCTGCAAAACATTATTTTGTTTTTGTTTTTATTTGTGCATAAACATGACAATAAATTGAATCTTGATTTTGAGATAAAGTAAATGAGTGTAGCAATACAAAAGGTGTATTTCACAGTTGTAATGCCACTGCTGGGCCTCCTTAAAGGTGCATTGTGTAACTTTTCTGGTAGAGGGTTGTCACCTGCTTGTGTTTCTATGGATATGTCATTGCTCTGCCTGGAATGTTCCACAGTATGACATTAAAACAGCTCTACTTTACATTTATTCAATTACAGGTGGTTTTATAGCTCAGAAATGCCTAAAAACAAACAAACAAACAAACAAAAATGCATTCTGATTGTGAGCAGGTCAGTTCTCCACAGAATTGACCTGTAACTTGTTGCCGTTTGGTCTCCATGAAGATAGAAAGATTGAATATTCCAAACAAAGCAATAACATGACCACAGAGAAAAGCATTTTACAGACCATTCATCAGAAAAGTTGCACAATGCACCTTTAACCTTAAAAGTTATTATCCACCTACTTGAACAGGATCTTCTCTTCTTGCGCCTCTTTAAGCTAAATACACCCCTCACTAATGGCTTACTGTTTATTCCTGGCTCACGCAAATTACTCAGCTTCACAGTGTCTATTTCCAGTGTCCCTATGAACCTTCTGAACTACCAATTTACTTAATGTACTTTATTACAGTATTACCTTATTTTCATACCTTTAACATGTAGCACGCAAACAGAGTCGAAAATATCCATGGGAGCTAGTCTAGGTCAAGTAAACATGTTTGGGCATCTATGGGAAAGCCTCCTCGCTCCCCTCCGCAGTGTTTTGATTTATATTTGACACGCTATTGTGAGATGTTGGTGGAGCTAGAGGCGAAAAAAGGCGTATCCAGACAAGATGCAGACGCTGGTGTAACCTGGGAGAAAAACGAGCTAGCGTGTCACACTTCAAAAGCCCCAATTAGGAAAACCCTTTGCAGGCGATGCACTGGAGGTTATGGGAGCCTGCTAACACGAGACAGCAAAGAGGCAAGTCTGAAGATGCTGTTGGGAAGGAGATACTAATCTTAAAGGGCCCATATTACGCTGTTTTCTGATCTGTGTTAATGTTGTCTAATATTGTTTTCTCCTGGAGTTGTGTTTTTGTTTCATTCACACATATTTAACACTCAAACCCTGCAGAGTTCTTCTCTCAAACAAAAAACACTTGTGATGTTATGTGGTAATACAGGAAGTTAAAGCTCATAAGAGTCAATTTTACATTATATGACCTTTAAAATGTTTGTTTAAATGCCATTAGTAAACCTATATTTATATGAAATTACAGAATTTTGCATACATTTTACAGAGTATTTATTTCATACTGCTAATCCTTGTTGGCCTAATCCTAAAAATATAAAATATAAGTAATGTCTCCAAAGACAAAACAAGGTATCTGAAGATTCTTTCCTTGAATCTTTATGCCAACAACATGTAGGAATTTTAAAAGAATTCCAAATATTATCAAAATTGTATATTATATATATATTGTTCATTCTACTGCCTTAACCAATTTTCACCCAAAACATTCACTCTCATTATGTAACTTTTCTGATAGAGGGTCTGCCACATGTCTCCTTGGAGATGGTATTGCTTTGCCTGGGATGTTCTATGGCATTAAAACCTCTCTATCTCTATGGAAACAATAGGTGATGCCAACAGGCCAGATCCGTGGAGAGGCGAACCTTATCAGAAAATATGCTTTTTTGAAAGATATTTTAATACAAACCCCCCTGCAATTGAATAAATGATATAAGTCTAATACAACATGTGCAAATTAATGTGTAATGCTATATTTTAAGTAAATAGCAGTTAAAACCCTCCACCTCCTGTGTTTCTCTTGGTTGGATCTCGATCATTATACTGTGTTGTACTTTGTGAAGGAACAGTCAATGACAGTCACCTAAAGCCCATTTTAATCCTGTAAGAAGATTATCCTGATTAACTGAGCGGAGATCTCTGGTCTGCACATCAACACAAAACACAGAGGGTGGCCAAAGCAGTGGCAGACTATGAGCCAATGAGATGGGACAATAGCTACATGCTGAATTGTGTTTAAATGTGGCAGCTCAAAATCCAAATGGTTTAGAGAAGATTTATCACACAAAATTCATTCTTTTAATCATGTTACAGTTGTTTCACCTTCTCATTTACCCTCTTGAATTTGTATTTGGAGTGATTCATGAAAGTTTGAGTAATCTTTAATCATATCTGCAATGTTGCGTAACACATCACACTTCGCCAGCATGATGTGCAGATATCTATCGAAGGTTTGGACAACTGCACAGCTCATAATGATGCACGGTTGTCATAGATTATAACTACATAACAGTTATAATCATTATGTTTTCTTTAATTTGCCATCCAACCTCTGTTCTGAGCTACACTATGTAACTTTTCTACTGGGAGTGAGAGCCGACCCCTGCTTGTCTCCACGGTGATGTTATTGCTTGGCCTGGAATTAAGCGTATCTATTTCCAAGAAGACAAGCAGATGATGCCACTGGACCTTTAAATAATTCAAGTTTCTAATTTGAACCACCATAACCTTACCCCTCATGCTCATAGGACCACTCAATGACAATGCAGCACTAAAAATAGCTTTACTACATCTATTATAAACATTGTTGTGAGTCAAAGCACTGGTGAGTAATATGAAGAGCTACTGAAGTGCATGCACGTTTTCCCTCTGTTTCATGACACAATCTAAACAGAAGAAGTTTATCTGCTACACACTGACGTCAAAAAGATGTTTCATTCATTAAAATACGCTCTTACAAATTCTTTTTCCAGATGAGGCTGTCTGCTCAACTGGAAAGAGAGCTGGGTTTGGGAATATCCAACTTAGTGCCTGCCCAATTGGCTCCAAACCTACATGATGTAATCTGGAATGTCTGGACATTTCTGGAAGTGTGTGTCCAAAACTTGCACAATAGAACAGTGATTTTAAATGATTTTAAGCTCAACACACCTTCACTAGAATCATTTGGATGATTTCTCTGATGTAAGTGCCAATCTCTAATGAAGGTAAAAGGTAGCTGTTAACTTGAAAATGACCACTTCACGACCACTTTGTGGCCATACCTGCTTGTCAAAGCCTGATCAGATCTCAGAAGCTAAGCAAGGCAGGGCCTGGTTAGTACTTGGATGGGAGACCACTGGGAATTCCAGGTGCCACAGTGGCGTGCCAGTCGCAAAAACTGTCATTGTGTCCTTAGGCAAGACACTTCACCCACATTGCCTAGTATGAAAGTGTGCGTGTGCGTGAGTGGTGGTCGGAGGTCAGAGGGGCCGATGGCGCAGATTGGCAGCCTCGCTTCTGTCAGTCTGCCCCAGGGCAGCTGTGGCTACAAAAAGTAGCTTACCACCACCAAGTGTGGAGTGAATGAACAATGAACTGTAAACGCTTTGGGTGTCATGAAAGGCGCTATATAAATGCTATGAATTATTATTATTATTCATGACATCACCAGTTTAGAACAGAGCATTTTCAGCTTTGGAGTAGACTCACTTAATAATAAAGGGTTACTCATGTGTGAATGAAAGAAAACACAACTCCAGATATGTTTTTGATGAGTTAACGGTATTATAACATGGCAGTACCATGAAGGGTCTTGCCCAAGAACCCACACTGGCTTGCTCATTGCCGGGGGGTTTCGAACCCACAATACCAATATTTCCATTATTTTTTTAAATGGTGTAATTTGGTAACAATGCTGGTCTGTCATGGAAATTTTCTAACCAAAAATTATGCTCAGAACTTATGCTCAAAAATTATTTCACAGATAATTAGACAACTTTTTTTTATGTTAATCTGTATGGGTTTCCTTCTAAAAGTTACGTGTGTTGACACCGGTTTACCTCTGACAGTCTCAGCTGATCCCGGTTCGGCTCGCTTTCTGGAGCCCACGTAAGTAGGTCCGGTAACTTCCCTGGAACATGAAATAAAGCTTGTTTTTCTTCTCAAAACAAAACATTTGTTAGAAAGGTGATATATTTGCATCTGAAACAGTTGTCCACGAAACATCCAGCAGTGTATTTCGCATTTGTGTATTGTCTCTCTCCACTCGTATCACTACGCCCATGTTAACTCTATCAGCATGTTCACTTGTAAACTTCGGCGAAGCCATCTGTTGAAGGTGCACTATAAATGCAGCTTTGTCAAATAAATTCAATATCCTAGACCATGAGGATTTTCCCCCACTAACCCGCGCTCACAAGGGTTGGTTGCATTTCACCCCGGCTCCAAAATCAGACCACCCCGGAGTTCGGGACAATGCGTCGCCACCAGCCTTGGGTAACTTACATGAGAGCGATACTCCACTGCTCTCTAGGACGTCCCCAACTACGGCCCCAGTGCCGCCCGGAGATCTGGCCTTGCACGTGCCGGGTTTATCCACTAAGTGTGACGGAGGAAGACCCACTGTCCCCTCTCCACATGCGAGTGTCCCCCCCCACTGTGGCTCCCTCGGCTGCGGCTCCCTCGGCTGCGGCTCCCCCCGCTGCAGCTCCCTCGGCTGCGGCTCCCTCGGCCGCGGCGTCCGGGCCAGGCCCGTCCATATTGATTCTTTGCTCTTCCATGGTCTGGCACGTGCAAGTAAACAAAGGCCACACCTCCTGTCACCCAGGCGCTCTTGTGAAGGACATCATAGACTCTGTTCCTAACACCCTGTGTGACTATCCCACAGTATCAATGGTAGTTGTTCATGTTGGAACAAATGATCTTAAACTGCGGCAGTCAGAAACACTCAAGGACAACTTCAAAATCCTTATCACTACAATCCACAGTTTAGACAAACAGTGCTATCTCTGGACCTTTTGTACCACCCCGTTTTGAAAGCGAGAAGTTCAGCCGTTTAAGAGCACTGCACATATGGCTCAAAGGATACTGCAGAGACAATAAAATCCCTTATGTCGACAATTTCACCACATTTTTTAAGAGACCTGAACTTTTCTTAAAGAACCGCTTACACCCTAACACCCCAGGATCCCGTCTCCTCTCATACAATATCGAACTCACTCTTGAAGAAGCATGACAAAATAACCAAGCAGTTAATTCCCATGATCAGCAGACAGCGACATAAGAATAAAATTTCTAATAAATCTACTGCCAATATCCATAATCTCAGATCTCTTCCAAAAGCACACTCATCGCAAATTCCTATTGCTACTCAGTCTCAGCTAACTTTAAACATGGCCCTATTAAATGTCCGCTCTCTGCTGAACAAGTCCTTTATTGTTAATGACCTGATTCTAGACCACAAACTTGACTGTTTCTTTTTAACTGAAACATGGTTAGGTGCAGACGCACCAGCTGTTCTCACAGAGGCCTCACCACCCACTTTTAACTTTGCATTTTCAACTACAAACGGTAAAAGGGGAGGTGGCACTGCTTCTATATGTACAAGCACCACCAAACCTATTTTATTAGGCAATTTTACGAGTTTTGAATATCATTCAATTGTTTTTAGCAACCCTCAAATTTTATGTGTCACTATATACAGACCACCAAGAAAATGCAACATTTTTATCAGTGAGTTTTCTGAGTCTCTATCTATTCTACACAATTCATTTAATATGATTATTATAACCGGTGATTTTAACTTGCACATAGATAACCTTTCAGACCCTATTGCAAATGAATTTTTTAATGTTCTTAATTATATGGATTTTACTCAACACGTCACGCAGCCGACTCACAACAGGGGGCACACTCTGGATCTGGTCATTACTTATGGTCTGACCACTAGTGTGTCCTCTGTTGCTGACTTGGCCGTGTCTGACCACTACTGTGTGTTTTTTAATATCACTGGTTTTATACAGCAGGAGACTTCTGTGAGGAAGCGCCATCTGACCCCTGAAGCAGCAGCGAATTTTATCGAGGTGTTAGAAAAAAATCCCTGAATGGTTTTACCTGCCTCCTGTGATTTCATTATTGACGATTTCCACAGTAGACTGCGGTCAGCCCTGGATCTGGTTGCTCCACTCAAAACCAAAAACATTAAAACCAGATCAAAATCTCCATGGATAAATGAAGATCTGAAAAAAATCAAGAGAGAGTGCAGGAGGGCAGAACGCAGATGGAGAAAAAATAAAACAACAATAAACAACCAATTATTCATCAATCAACAACGATCACATAACAATGCCACAAGGAATGCAAGAAATCGTTACTTCTCCACAATAATCACCAACCACAAAAATAATCCAAAAGTTCTTTTCTCAACCATTGAAAACATTCTAAACCCCGATTCTAACGCGTTTTACTTGACACCCACTGACCACTTCACTGGAAAGATAAACACCAGACAGTATCAGACAAGTCTCACGCTTTGAGAGTGTGACACACGCAATTCAACGAGTTCACACGCTCACACGCCACACATGGCATTTCTCACGCTGAAATTTTGTTAAGCAATTCAAAACTCTAGCCACTGGTCACAGCGCTTCTGTGCCCAGAAAATTGGTCTGTGTGGCTCAGAAGAGTTAGTTAGTTAGTTATGCAGGCACCGTGCCAACCAAACCCGCTCCGCTCTGTGACCCACTTCCGTGTTTTTGCACGGGGGGAGAGATGAGAAGCCTTCCATTGAAAAATAAACACATTTCCACAGAAAATAAAATTAAACCACTGCTGTTTCAGATATCCACAGGCTCAGATAAAGGACTTCTGAGCCTAGAAACACTCGCAAGTTCCTCCAGGCAAATAAAAAAACGTATTTCGCATTGCGTAGCTCCTCCGCAGTCCAAACTCTCTGGGCGTGATTTACAGAGACGCTGGGTACAGACAGACGGGGGTGGAACTGCATTTGCATTTCTTTTTTCGATCTGACGTCAATAAGTTTCCTTGTTCAAAATCGCCCGTTTGAGCTCTGATTTTTTCTAATGCAGAAAAGGATCGCAAATGCTCAGTTTAGACATTTCGCAACTTTTAACCATGGGGGGGGGGCTAAACAGGGTAGGGGAGCTCACATTAACGTTCAAAAACCTCAGAAAGTGAACATTTCATGCCATGGGACCTTTAAGTCATTTTATGGATCTTTTAGGAATGAACTTTTGGTCATGATGAATTGCTCTCTTCAGACAGGGGTCTTTCCCGCTGCCTTCAAAGCGGCGGTGGTGGGGCCCCTGCTGAAGAAGAGCAATTTAGATTTTAACAATTTTAACAACTACCGACCAGTGTCTAACTTACAATTTTTAAGCAAGATTTTAGAGAAACTTGTCTTTATCCAACTAAATGATTTTCTAGATGATCACAACATTTTGGAAAAATTTTAGTCTGGTTTTAGAGTGAACCACAGCACCGAGACTGCCTTGGCAAAGATTTTAAATTACTTTAGAATAAATTGTGATTCTCAAAAGGTGACTGTGTTGGTTCTGCTGGATTTGAGCGCTGCCTTTGACACAGTAAACCACACTATTCTTTTAACTCGTTTAAAACACCTCGGCCTCTCTGGTGCTGTTCACAAATGGTTCACGTCCTATCTCACAGACAGAACATTTATGGTGAGTGTGGACACATGCTCCTCCGAGATCCATGTGGTGATCCCCAGGGTTCCATTTTAGGCCCTGTACTTTTCAACTTGTACATGCTCTCCCTTGGCGGTGACATCAGGAGACATGGAATCAACTTCCACAGCTCTGCAGATGATACGCAGCTTTACATCTCCGTGTCTCCTGATGACAGCAGGCCAATGGATGCTCTCTTTAACTGCATTCTAGATATCAAATCCTGGATGGCAAGAAACTTTCTCCAGCTTAACCAGGACAAAACTGAGGTTTTAGTCATCAGTCCTGAGGCCCAGAGAGAGAAACTTTTATCAAAACTACAAGCACAGTCTTTTAACCCATCTGTGAAAAACCTGGGCATAATTTTTTACTCTGAGCTGGCTTTTATCCCACACATCAAGAACATCACAAAAATAGATTTCTATCACCTAAAGAGGAGTCCCTATTCTCTCTCAGGCCAATACGGAGACATTGATGCATGCTTTTGTCACCAGCCGTATAGACTACTGTAATGCTCTGCTCTCTGGTCTTCCCAAAAAGAGTATTTCAGGTTTGCAATTATTACAAAATTCAGCAGCACGTGTCCTGGCTAGGACCAGAGGGTGGGTTCACATTACACCGGTCTTAAAATCTCTGCATTGGCTCCCTGTGAGTTTCAGGATAGATTTTAAAGTTCTTTTACTGGTTTTTAAATGTCTTAATGGTCTTGGGCCTTCTTATCTTCCAGAACTGCTTTCCCCTTACGAACCTTCACAGGCCCTGCGCTCCTCCGGCAGCAAGCTCCTGGTCATTCCCAAAGTCAGGACACAGACTCACAGAGAGGCGTCTTTTCAGTACTATGGCCCTCGTCTATGGAACTGCCTGCCGGAGGACCTCAGGGCTGCAGAGAACGTTCATGTTTTTAAGAGGGGGCTCAAGACTCACCTGTTTAGCTTGGCCTTTGATTGACTTCGTTCGTCTGTTTGCTTGTTTTTCGTTTGTTCTTATGTTTGTTTGTCCATCTGTTTGTTTGTTCATCTGTTTGTTTGTCTGTTTGTTTGCTTGTTTATCCGGCTGTTTGTTTGTCCGTCTGTTTGTTTGTCTGTTCGTCTGTTTATTTGTCCGTCTGTTTGTTTATTTGTCCGTCTGTTTATTTGTCCGTCTGTTTGTTTGTTCGTCTGTTTGTTTGTTCGTCTGTTTGTTTGTTCGTCTGTTTGTTTGTTTATCCGTCTGTTTGTTTGTCCGTCTGTTTGTTTGTCCGTCTGTTTGTTTGTCCGTCCCTCCCCGTGTCTGGGTGGGTTTCGTCCAGGCACTCCGGTTTCCACCACACTGCTCTTTTAATAGTATTTTTAATGCTTATGTACAATGCGTAAAGTCTTCTAACATTATTTTGCAGTTCTGGAAACTTACCAGTACATTAATACAGATTTTGGATCTTGTCTTGAATGGTGTAGTGACTTTGAACAATTATATCTTTGCATCAATCTATACTACCCATATTTACATAAAGTCACATTAGGCTGGTTTCACAAAGATGGTTTCTATTACGCAATTTTCCATTATGATCTAATCAAATGGAAAATTGCGTAATATGGGCCTTTAAGTCACAGATCACAGTTTTGTTATCATCTAGAAACCATCTTTGTGAAACCAGCCTAATGTGACTTAAAGGCCCATATTATGCAATTTTCCATTATGATCTAATCAAACCCCTCCTTGAGCCGCCACCTTAACGTGGTGGAGGGGTTTGAGTGCCCGAATGATCCCGGGAGCTATGTTGTCAGGGGCTTTATGCCCCTGGTAGCGTCACCCAAGGCAAACAGGTCCTGGGGGACGGGTCAGACTAAGAGCGGTTCAGAAGCCCTTATGATGAGTTTCCAATCAAGGTCAGATACGTTGCCCGGACTGGCGTCACCGGGGCCTCACCCTGGAGCCAGACCTGGGGTGGGGGCGCGCCAGCGAGCGTCTGTTGGCCGGGCCTTTCCCCACGGGGCCCGGCCGGGCGAAGCCCGAAGAAGCGACGTGGGGCCGTCCTCTTGTGGACCCACCACCCGCAGGAGGATCCATAAGGGCCGGGTGCAGAGAGATCTGGGCAGCAGTTGAAGGCGGGGGCCTCGACGGCTGGATCTCCGGACATGGAGACTAGCTCTGGGGACATGGAATGTCACCTCGCTGGGGGGGAAGGAGCCTGAGCTTGTGCGGGAGGTTGAGCGTTACCGACTAGATAAAGTCGGGGTCACCTCCACGCACAGCTTGGGCTCTGGAACCCAACTCCTTGAGGGGGGCTGGACCCTCCATTTCTCTGGCGTTGCCTGCGGGGAACGGCTGCCGAGTGTTGGAGTTCACCCCGGTGAACGAGAGGGTCGCGTTCCTGTGCCTTCGGGTCGGGGACAGGTCTCTCACTGTTGTGTCGGCCTACGGGCCGAACAGCAGTGCAGAGTACCCGGCCTTCTTGGAGTGCCTGGGAGGGCTATTGAACAGTGCACCGACCGGGGACTCCGTTGTTCTCCTGGGGGACTTCAACGCCCATGTGGGCAATGACAGTGACACCTGGAGAGGGGTGATTGGGAGGAACGGCCTCCCTGATCTGAACCCGAGTGGTGTTCTGTTATTGGACTTCTGTGCTAGCCACAGTTTGTCCATAACGAACACCATGTTCGAGCACAAGGGTGTCCATCAGTGCACGTGGCACCAGGACACCCTAGGACGGAGGTCGATGATCGACTTTGTTGTCGTGTCATCTGACCTCCAGCCGCGTGTCTTGGACACTCGGGTGAAGAGAGGGGCAGAGCTGTCAACCGATCACCACCTGGTTGTGAGTTGGGTCCGCTGGCGGGGGAGGAAGCCGGAGAGACCTGGCAGGCCCAAGCATATTGTGAAGGTCTGTTGGGAACGTCTGGCAGAGCCCTCTGTCAGGGGCACCTTCAACTCACACCTCCGGGAGAGCTTCTCCCGGATTCCGGGGGAGGCTGGGGACATAGAGTCCGAATGGGCACTTTTCTCGACCTCTATTGTCGATGCGGCCGCCCGTGGCTGTGGTCGTAAGGTCTGTGGTGCCTGTCGCGGCGGCAATCCCCGAACCCGGTGGTGGACACCGGAAGTAAGGGATGCTGTCAGGCTGAAGAAGGAGTCCTATCGGGCCTTGTTGGCTCATGGGACTCCTGAGGGAGCTGACGGGTACCGGCGGGCCAAGCGTGCTGCAGCCCGGGTGGTCGCAGAGGCAAAAACTCGGGCTTGGGAGGAGTTCGGAGAGGCCATGGAGGAGGACTATTGGACGGCCTCAAAGAAATTCTGGCAAACCGTTCGGCGCCTCAGGAGGGGGAAGCAGTGCTTCACCAACACTGTTTACGGTGGAGGTGGGGAGCTGTTGACCTCGAATGAGGATGTTATCGGACGGTGGAAGGAATACTTTGAGGATCTCCTCAATCCCGCTGTCACGTCTTCCGAGGAGGAAGCAGAGGATGGAGACTTGGAGGCGGACTCGTCCATCACCCTGGCCGAAGTCACTGAGGTGGTTGGAAAGCTCCTCGGTGGCAAGGCCCCGGGGGTGGATGAGATCCGTCCTGAGTATCTCAGGTCTCTGGATGTTGTGGGGCTGTCTTGGCTGACACGTCTCTGCAACATCGCGTGGCGGTCGGGGACAGTGCCTCTGGACTGGCAGACCGGGGTGGTGGTCCCTCTGTTTAAAAAGGGGGACCGGAGGGTGTGTTCCAATTATCGGGGAATCACACTCCTCAGCCTTCCCGGTAAGGTCTATTCCAGGGTGCTGGAGAGGAGAATTCGACCGATAGTCGAACCTCGGATTCAGGAGGAGCAGTGTGGTTTTCGTTCCGGCCGGGGAACACTGGACCAGCTCTATACTCTCCATCGGGTGCTCGAGGGTGCATGGGAGTTTGCCCAACCAGTCCACATATGCTTTGTGGATCTGGAGAAGGCATTCGACCGTGTCCCTCGTGGGGTCCTGTGGAGAGTGCTCTGGGAGTACGGGGTTCGGGGCCCTTTGCTAAGGGCTGTTCGGTCCCTGTATGACTGGAGCAGGAGCTGTGTTCGCATTGCCGGTAGTAAGTCGGACCTGTTTCCGGTGCATGTTGGACTCCGCCAGGGCTGCCCTTTGTCACCGTTTCTGTTCATTATATTTATGGACAGAATTTCTAGGCGCAATCAGGGGCCGGAGGGGATCCGGTTTGGGAACCACAGGATCTCATCTCTGCTGTTTGCCGATGATGTTGTCCTGATGGCTTCATCGAACCGGGACCTCCAATGTGCACAGGGGCGGTTTGCAGCCGAGTGTGAAGCGGCTGGGATGAGGATCAGCTCCTTCAAATCCGAGGCCATGGTTCTCGACCGGAAAAAGGTGGCTTGCCCTCTCTGGGTGGGTGGGGAGTCCTTGCCTCAAGTGGAGGAGTTCAAGTATCTCGGGGTCTTGTTCACGAGTGAGGGGAGGATGGAGCGTGAGATTGACAGGCGGATCGATGCAGCGTCGGCAGTGATGCGGTCGCTGTACCGGACCGTTGTGGTGAAGAGGGAGCTGAGCCGAAAGGCGAAGCTCTCAATTTACCGGTCAATCTACGTTCCTACCCTCACCTATGGTCATGAGCTCTGGGTAATGACCGAAAGGACGAGATCGCGGATACAAGCGGCTGAAATGAGTTTCCTCTGTAGAGTGGCTGGGCGCACCCTTAGAGATAGGGTGAGGAGCTCAGTCACGCGGGAGGGGCTCGGAGTAGAGTCGCTGCTTCTCCACGTCGAGAGGAGCCAGCTGAGGTGGCTCCCTCGGGAGGTGTTCCGGGCATGTCCCACCGGGAGGAGGCCCCGGGGAAGACCCAGGACGCGCTGGCGGGACTGTGTGTCCCGGCTGGCCTGGGAACGCCTTGGGGTCCCCCCGGAGGAGCTGGAGGAAGTGTCCAGGGTGAAGGAGGTCTGGGCGTCCCTGCTTGGACTGTTGCCCCCGCGACCCTGCCCCGGATAAGCAGAAGAAAATGGATGGATGGATGGATGGATCTAATCAAAACCATACCCATAGTTGTGTTTTCTTTCATTCACACATGTTTAACACACAAATCCGCCATATTTAGGCTGAGTTCTGTTCCACCTTGAGATGTGATGTGGTAATACAGGAAGTGCGCCATTATGTTTATGAACTCATTTGGATCTTTTCAGCCATAGAACTGTCAATCTCTATTGAACTAAAGGTGAAATGTAGCTGTTAACTTAAAAACTAGTGCTTTATGACATCACAAGGTGGAACAGAGCATTTTGAGCTTTGGGAATCTACACAGAATAATAATACTCAATCTTGTGTGAATAAAACAAACAGGGTTCTCAAGTCTCACGCTTTGAGAGTGTGACACACGCAATTCGACGTGTTCACACGCTCACACGCCACACATGGCATTTCTCACGCAAATTTAGTTACGCAATTAAAGCGCAGCGCACAGCGCTTCTGTGCCCAGAAAATCAGTTAGATAATGGAGGCAACGCGTGTTTTCAGCGAAAAAAAGTCACTCGCACCACCCCCCCCCGCTCCTCGAAAATTACACAGTCTCACGAACAACCCCGCTCAAAACTTGAGCCCTGAAAACAAAACACAACTCCAGAGGGGTATTCCACGAAAGCGACTAAGCGCAAAGCCCGGCTTTATTCGACAGTTCGCGCTAGTTTTAGTGAGAGTTCGGTTCCATGACGCTCGCTAAACTTAGTCCCCGCTGAGTTGCTAGGGCAACATGGTTTTAGCGGATAGTCTGGTACCGGGCAGGCTAAAGATGCGGCTTAATCAGGCCGTGTCGCAGAGAATACGTACCTGATATAAACAGACTGTCAAACAAACAGTTCCGCACACCTCCCGCATGAGTATCTGTGTTGTCCGAACAATTTCAGCCAAAAAATAAATTACCTTACGTTCTTGGTTCTTGACAAATCTCTGGTAATTTAAAAATATGTTTTTTGAACCGCTGTCTTTATGACATTAGCACATAGAAGAATTCCAGAGTTTTTCTCAAGAAACACTTTGGTCGAGTGGTTATGTCCTGCATCTTTTGAGTGGGCGTCGCGGATTCGATTCCCGCTGTTCACGTATTCATGCGCAAGTCAATTTTTGTGTTATATTTTCACAAATTTACATTGGCCACATATTACACAAATGTTAATGAATTTAACCTAAAATTATTCATATAATCATAGAACTTATATCAGCTGGGCCTAACATCACTCTCACTTGACGAGATTGACACTTTATATTTTATGTGACATCTCTATCAAAGAATACAGTTAAAGGTAAACCTTTTAAAACAAAATGTAGCCAAATAACAGGCACACTCCATGATGCAACATTTCAATGATTCAACAAATTTCCAAACAGTCCTCTTCACATTATTCCTGCTCAAAGACAAGATAACACAATTTATCGTATTAGTTCGAGCAAATACTTTTACACAGTAAAAATAAATTACAACTGACAAGACTGTCAGTTGTTAACTGTCTAATCGGCCCGAATCTTCGACATGATTGCGTTTTTGACAGTCGCTTGTTCAGGGCTTCTTATATTCCCCGTGCACGCGTCTAGGCCCGGCCTGCTTAGGCCTGACTGAACTGAAAGGCGTTAGTGGAACGGCTTCACGCTTTAGAAGAAGAAGAAGAAGTGAACTTTATTGATCTCACACTGGAGAAATTTTTCTATGCATTTTAACCCATCCTATATATACAGTATACAGGGGGTCCTCGGGTTACGACGGTCTCGGGTTACGACGTTTCGTGGTTACGAACGCGCCCCCATTAAAAAAAATATGTATATATTACGCGTCATTCCGTCTTACACGGTTTAGCGTGGTAAGAGATGTAAACAAACGCGAACGGCGCGCGGCGCACGGCGCAAGAATACGCTCTGTTGTGGTTGTAGGGAGAAGAAGACGGCCTCGTGTGTGCCCAATGTGGGCGGAAGTACCTGATGTGGGCTCTGATCTGCTCCTATGATAGCGACAGTGATAACCAAGCAGCGTAGTGGTCTAATTATTGAGATGGAAAGGTTATTGGTGCTTTGGTTGGAAGATCAAAGGCAAAATCCGGTTTACGACGAAATTCGGGTTACGACGCGTCTTAAGAACGGATCAACGTCGTAACCCGAGGACCCCCTGTATATATATTAGGAGTATATATATATATATATATTAGGAGTAGTGGGCAGCACACATTAGGGCGCCCGGGGACCATCTCCATGATCTTCTTGCTTCGGCTTGGTCAGGACCTAAGCTGGAGTATCTATGGTGCATGTTTTGGGTTGATGGGGGAAACCGGAGTTCCCGGAGGAAACCCACCCAGACACGGGGAGAACATGCAAACTCCACACAGAAAGGCTCGGGCGACCCGGGGATCGAACCCAGACCATGCATGCAAACTCCACACAGAACACACACAGAAAGGCCTTGGCGACCCGGGGATCGAACCCGGAACCTTCTTGCTGTGAAGCATGAGCGAGAAGGTTCCGGGTTCGATCCCCGGGTCGCCCAGGGGGATCGAACCCCTTTAGTCTAACACTAAGTCAGGCGAGGACTTAGCACTTAGCCCTATGTTTAGCGACGTTCGTGGAATACCCCTCAGGTCTGTTTTGTGAAGAGGTAACAACATTACAACATGGCTTAAAGCTCACAAGAATCCATTGTGTGTAATATAGGACGTTTAGTGAACAACAAAAAATACTAAAAACAAACAACAAACAAAACTAAAAACAGCTGCAGTCAGTTAAATATTCAGTATATAACTTTATGGTGGTAGCATCTCACCTGCACGGTTCCATGAAAATAGAAAGTCAAGTCATGTTTATGGAAATGCAAACCCGCTCAGAGACGCATGGTTCGAAGTTTTTCAGTGCAATAAACACAACCAAAGTCTGACCAGGTCTATTTTTTAGCTAAAAAGTTACACACAGTGGCTTTAATGTGTTCAGTTATCAGTCATAGTTCACATTGTATGATGTCCTATTCCATCTTCCCATCTATCGTACACATAACTGTCAGTAAACAGTATTTTTTTCAGTCCATTGAATCAAATGCACTCCCCTATGACACGGGCAAGGTTATCTTGGGTCATTTTTATCTTTTTTTTGTTTGTTTGTTTTAAATTAACTTCCAAGAACTTTATCAACCACAGAAACCACAGCACCCAAAACCATGTGAGTGAAACAGTGGACAGTCTGTTACATTAGTCATATTGATACTTTGCAGTGACATCACATTGGGGGAAGGGCGACTTCATGTATGTCTACAGAAAACTGTTCAGCAGTTACCATGGTGACGTTAAACACAAATACACCCTGATATGAAAACTCAAGAAAAAACAGAGCAACACATTTTCAGGAGCCGGTGATCAGTATGAAAGTCCATGGTCCTGTTTAGGTGTTTGAACTGAAAAACTCTTGGCTGACGCTATCTTGTAAGTGAGGGACTTGTTCAACAACACAAATCAGCCTCACCCATTGTAGTTCCAACTAAGCTAGTTCTTAATGTTCAGACTGTGTTAAAACAAAGCTCAGATTTGAGGAGACAGAGCAGTGCCATCAGCCCCACAAAGAATGTTGTCGACATCATCTGAAAGGTATCAATAGTCTTTGGTGCCTCTCAAAACCCTTACAGTCATGCTCTCCAGTTATAGTTGCCATCACTCAACATCATTGTCCTCCTCATCATCCAAACATGGGAGATCTTTTTCAGGCAGGAGACCATAACTGTTGAGAAATGCTTCCACATCTGTCGCAAAAAACTCCTGGTTTAGATGCTGCATACAGGCCAGAAAATTCCCGATGAGTTCTCCGGCTTTGTAAACCAGCAGAGTGGGCAGGACCTCATCGGAAAAACGCTCAGATGCCCCGGAGGAGACAGCATTGATCCTGCAGAACTTGACGGTGGGGTATTCTGTGGCCAGGCAGTCCAGGCAGTGGTTGAGGTCCTCGCAGCTTTTGAGGCCCATCTTGTATATGTGGACCACGACCAGGGTGCTGTGGTGCTCCTTCTCTATGACCTCTAGGAAGGCATCTCCACTCTCCAGCTCATGCACGCCCTCAAAACGAGGTCCAATGCTCAACTTCTCGTGCATCTCCTGCATACAGCGCTTACGGTATTTCTTCAGACAGCCTTCATCCTCCTCCTTCAGCATCTCGTACTCCTGGACACTCATCTGTGAAGATACAGGAGGCGTTAAAGCAACTGAGAATGACAAGAGTTACAGAAGCACTCAGTGTTAAAGATCTGTTGCTCTAAGCAGTGGTGGAAAATAAACAAAACAAAAAATACATTTAATTCTGTCAGTTGAAAAGAAAACAGAGGGATGACATAGGCTGTACTTAAGTATAATTTTAAGGTGTCTGCACCTGATACTTTTACTGCACTACATTTAAAGTGATACTCCGGGATTTTTGACATAGGGTCCAATTTTCTAGTTAGCCAGCGTGTAGGATATGTGTAGAGAAAGTTATTTTGCGATTTCATGCAGTCTTTGTAAAATCTGAGTTGGCTGTTGCTAAGCTAGCGAAAGTGAACGTCCTGCAGCTAGCCAGCCACTAAAATAGACATACCCAGTACAAAACAAACACCCAAACAAATCAGTTATTATGCCAGGGTATCGATGTACATATCTGTGTTGATAGAATGATTAAGGAAGTAAACCAAGCATGTATTCCTTTGATCATCATCAGCAATTCGTACTTCCTCATTGAAAGCTTGACAGCCGCGGATTGATATCACCCGCATGTCCCAATCCGACCGGCTCTAACTCTAATAGTCCCAATACCATACACCCAGAATTGTAATCGCATGTACACCATTGAAAATGATCATACACTTTTGACAAAATGAAAGCGCCTTCAGACACACACAGCTCGCGTGCGCACAAATGTTACACATGCCAACAACGTTTTACATGTGATTGTGAACTGTCAAACTGTGTCATTTCAAAGTTTGGCAAAGTACTGGCAATAAATGCACAGTACTACATTGTAAACATGTTAGTAGTGTACTCTAAAAACCCTTCCATTCTCTCCCATTCCGTCTCGTCTAAAAACCCATTCCATGTAAGGAGCGACATGACATGTGACATAATGCCAAGGCATTGATGTTTACGGACGCATTTCGCATTACTTCTCGTGCATTTTCTTACAGCAATCGTACATAGAGAATGTACAGCACTATAGCTACAATAGCTATACAATTTGTGCAATATGTAGAATAAGTTTTTCGTAGCTAAAGTAAGCAAAGTCATTACTACTCCATATGCGCAACCATCATGACAGCAGGAAAGCCTGTATGTACCTGTTCTTCGCCGGAGACTGATGCCATCACTGTTCAAACTTTGGAAAGTGGACGGCACAGCAGACGATTTCAGTGTAGCTATTTTCGCTGACTTTACGAAGTCGTCTGGGCTGAAATGATCACTACAGATCACTCGGTGTCCGAGCTTTTCCATCGGTGTCGCCATGTCCAAACCTGCAGCTAGGAGCCACAGTTTGGTTCTTTCCGGATCTTTCAACGGAAAACGGTGGAAACTTTTGTGAACCCACCTGTGTTTTTTATTGCTGCAACTGGTATATGAACACTGCTGCACCATGTTGACACGTTGTGATTTTTATCCGCTACTAGTCGATTGATTTCGGCTTTTGCTCTGGCGAGTCCCTGATGAAGTGACCTGTTCGCATCACAATCACAATTGACGAGGGAGAAGTAAAATTCCGCCGCTGCTTAGAAACTAGTCCCCCAATATGCGTCAATTAAGTCGTTTGAAGCAAGGTCCGTTTCGTTCAAAATCTTATTATATCAACACAGATATTTAAATCGATACCCTGGCATAATAACTGATTTGTTTGGGTGTTTGTTTTGTATTGGGTATGTCTATTTTAGTGGCTGGCTAGCTGCAGGACGTTCACTTTCGCTAGCTTAGCAACAGCCAACTCAGATTTTACAAAGACTGCATGAAATCGCAAAATAACTTTCTCTACACATATCCTACACGCTGGCTAACTAGAAAATTGGACCCTATGTCAAAAATCCCGGAGTATCACTTTAAGAGCAGGTATCTGTAATTTCTACTCAATCTCTTTCCTTCTTTCTTTTTTCTTGACTTTTCCATAGGGCCAAAGTGTTAGCAATCTAAAAGAATGTTTTGTTTGCATGTTTTGAATGAGCTGACTTCACCTCTTCTGAACACAGGAAAATAAGCTATATTTGTTCTGTATATTGACAGTTGTTGTCCTGTACTTCCACTTATTAAAGCAACCCGGTCCACTCAGGACACCAACAACACACTGCAAAACGCAATTGTCAAAATGACTTAAATTATGAACATTTGACTTTAACTGAGTAGATTCAACTTGACAAGTAAAATGATCTACCATTGTGTTTTCTTAATTCAAGCAACATTCAGTTTTGTTCCTTATTTTAAATGCAAAGAGTTATTGTTTTTTTTGTGTATTTTCATGTATTTTCATAGTTTAATGAATGAAATGTACTCAAATCATGACTTTTTTAAATTCAAGTAAACTTAACTTGGATAGATTTTAGTTTTTGTAGTGCAGGGTTTAGTGTGATAAAGCCAAATACATGAATACCAGAGACTGCAGCTCAAAACGTCGATGCTAACAGCAAACACAGCACAAGACTACAAATCAGTTACAGTGTTAAGAAAAATGCTATGTATGAGTATGAATTTGTTTTATTTAAATATTAACCATTGGAATTCTGAATGCTTTCAACTTTGTAACTAATTCATGCTCAATTTTTTTTAACAATATTTCAATGAAACCTTACTGGGTTAAAGATGGTATATGTAACTTTTCTGATGAGGCAAAACCTGCTGTCTCCATGTTCACCAATATGGCACTAAGGCTATCTACACTGCCTGACAAAAGTATTAGGACGATAGTCCTAGTCTAGTCCTGGTTTAGACCTGAGTTAGATCTACCCTGCGATGAGTCCCCATTTTTGCAATAATATGCCTTTACATTTACCTGGCCAGCCAAATGATATCTCTCTGTATTTCCTATACAGCGCGATACCATTTGGACACCCTCGCTCCACCCTCGCTCCTCCGGTTAACAACGGACTCCGCGATTCTGATTCGTTCAAAGATGGTGACGTCAGTGCACCCGCCTTTGCCCGCAAAGTCACTCTTAGGCAGCGGAAGTTCCTCCTCAGTTTTGAATCAAGATGGCGCAATCTCTGATTGGTTCACTTAGCTGTCTGTCTACGCGCAACCGCAGCGCATTTTGGACCAAGCGTTACCAGACTCACTCGCTGGTACAGCGATGAGTCATGGATTCTTCCAGGCAACCTTTACATATGATGAAATTTGCTTTAATATATCAATAAATTGATTTGTTGTTATTACCAATACGTCTTGTTATCATTATTTATGAAAGTTCAGAAATACACAACCGCCCTAATACTTTTGTCAGGCAGTGTACTGTATATATTACATATTTTCAAACAAACTCCTTGAAAAACATGCATTCTGTGAGATGGCTTGCCTCTCCACAGATCTGACCTATAAATTGACCTGTTGACGCTACCAACTTTTATCCATGGAGCTTGAAAGTTAAAGGCCATACTGTGGAACATTCCAGGCTTCAGACAACCAGATAGCAGACCCTCCACTAGAAAAACTATATCAACTTTAACATATTTTCCAGCTTAATCCTGGTTTGATCTCAATTATGTCCATTATGAATATTGTAGAATTGGTTTTGTTCCTTTCAAGTCCTGGTTTAGTCCTGATCTAGTACAGGTTAAGTTCTGACCTAGTCCTGCTTCAGTCCTGATTTAGTCCTGGTTTTGTCTGGATCTAGTCCACGTTTAGTCCCAGTTTTGATGTGATGTGTGTTTATATAAATACAGTCTTTCTTATGTGGTATTATATAGAAAGCAGTACCTTTCTGTTCTGTTCTGCAATGCTGTCCCCGTCCTTGGGCCTGCCAGGAGAGGACATCTGTCGGAGCAGCTCCCTCTTGGCTGGAGGAAGACTCTCCTTATCCATGCTCTCCAGCTTAAACCTCCGCCAGTCATTGATCACACCCTTTGGCCCTGAAAAAATACAATTACATCCATTAATAATATAGCTGCAAGCAGCAATGCGGGGGCCAAGCACCGTTTGACAGGGTCTAACAAGGTCTGACAGGATCTCAGAGTCTGACAGGGTCTGACAGGGTCAGGGTCTAACCCTGTCAGAACAGACACATCAAAGACGGATCAAAGGTTACTAGGTGCGTTGCTAGGCAGTTGACAAATTTCTGCAACTTTGACCTGCTGGTGCCACTAGACGGTTGGAGCTGGGGACCTATAAATTGCTGTGGGTAATGAGGAGACTGGCTGGAATGTGCATGCCAAATTTCACAACTTTTTACCAAACGGTTCTAGGGGCTGCCATAGACTTCCTATACTAGAAGAATAATTATAATAATAACTAGACGGTTGGAGCTGGGGACCTATAAATTGCTGTGGGTAATGAGGAGACTGGCTGGAATGTGCATGCCAAATTTCACAACTTTTTACCAAACGGTTCTAGGGGCTGCCATAGACTTCCTATACTAGAAGAATAATAATAACTAGACGGTTGGAGCTGGGGACCTATAAATTTCTTTCTATCGGACTTACGCTTTAAAAGTTACAAGCAGAAAAGTCCCTCAAATTTTGACCCGTTGGTGGCGCTAGAGGATTTGACCTGAGGCCCTGTAATTTTTTGTGTGGAATCCCTGGGACAGACTAGAATAAGTCTGAAAAGTTTGAAAATAATCCTATGAAGGGATCCCGAGATATGAGCTCACTTCCTGTTTGGCGACTTTTAGGACGCGTTTGATTGGCTCTCACGACAAAACGATAAGAGATATCAAAGCTCCAGGCAAGTTTGTGATGAGGCTCAGTCCAAAGATGCTCTGTACCAAATTAGAGCAAAATTGGTCCAAAATTGAGTGAGGAGAAGCATTTTGAGTGTTTTTCATAAAATTCAAAATGGCGGACATTCTATTCCGGCTGACATGACGTCATGGTGTGCATTTGATTCGACTTGACCCAGCGATCCCCGGGATACCAAGTTTTTGAAAATCTGATTTACGGTTCAAAAATTACAAGCAGAAATGTCCCTCAAATTTTGACCTGTTGGTGGCGCTAGAGGGTTTGAGGTGGGGACCTGTAATTTTTTGTGGGGAATCCTGGGAAGGACACGAACATCTGTGAAAAGTTTGAAAATAATCCTATAAACGGTTCCCAAGATATGAGCTCACTTCCTGTTTGGCGACTTTTCGGACACGTTTGATTGGCTGTCACATCAAAACGATAAGAGATATCAAAAAACCGGGTACGTCTCTGATGAGGCTCAGTCCAAAGATGCTATGGACCAAATTTGAGCAAAATTGCTCCAAAATTGAGGGAGGAGAAGCATTTTGAATTTTTTCATAAAATTCAAAATGGCGGAAAATCTTACACGCCGAAAATGACGTCACAGAATGCGTTGGATTCGTCTTGCCCCAAGGAGTCCAGGGAGGCCAAGTTTTAGAAAATCGGACGTACGGTTCAAAACTTACAAGCCGAAATGTACCTGCAACTTTGACCTGCTGGTGGCGCTAGAGGGTTGGGGGTGGGGACGTAAAATTTGTTGAAGGGCATCATGAGACTGTCTACAATGTGGTTGCACACCATTTGTTGTGGAAATTACAAGTTAAGTTGTAGAAACAGAAGAATTTTATTGATTTTCAAAAAAATCCAAGATGGCGGACATTCTATTCCGGCAGACATGACGTCATAGGATGCGTTGGATCAGTCTTCGCCTAAGGATCCCAGGGATACCAATTTTTTGAAAATCGGACTTACGGTTCAAAAGTTACAAGCAGAAATGTCCCTAAAATTTTGACCTGTTGGTGGCGCTAGAGGGTTTGAGGTGGGGACCTGTAATTTTTTGTGGGGAATCCTGGGAAGGACACGAACATCTGTGAAAAGTTTGAAAATAATCCTATAAACGGTTCCCGAGATATGAGCTCACTTCCTATTTGGCGACTTTTCGGACACGTTTGATTGGCTGTCACGTCAAAACGATAAGAGATATCAAAAAAACGGGTACGTCTCTGATGAGGCTCAGTCCAAAGATGCTATGGACCAAATTTGAGCAAAATTGCTCCAAAATTGATGGAGGAGAAGCATTTTGAATTTTTTTCATAAAATTCAAAATGGCGGAAAATCTTACACGCCGAAAATGACGTCACAGAATGCGTTGGATTCGTCTTGCCCCAAGGAGTCCAGGGAGGCCAAGTTTTAGAAAATCGGACGTACGGTTCAAAACTTACAAGCCGAAATGTACCTGCAACTTTGACCTGCTGGTGCCACTAGACGGTTGGGGCTGGGGGCCTATAAATTGCTGTGGGTAATGAGGAGACTGGCTGGAATGTGCATGCCAAATTTCACAACTTTTTACCGGACGGTTCTAGGGGCTGCCATAGACTTCCTATAGAATAGAAGAATAATAATAATAATCCTGAGACCAGAACATCAAAGCAAAGATCAAAGGGTTACTAGGCAACTTGCCTAGGCAACGGAATACAATTCCTATAGGGTGCCCAGCACCTCCGGTGCTTGGCCCCCTAACTAGTTTATATGGCAAATGAACAAACCAACTTAATAACTTTTGAAAATATCATTACCAAAGACCAAATGAATGCTACTACTATCAATGTTCACCTGTTTGGGTGGCAGACTCATCAAGGTCCAGGAGTTGGTCAGACATTTTTGCAGGTGCTATTGTTACCTGCACACACAAGAAATACACTCTTTAAAGATGCAATATGTAACATTTCTGGTGGACGATCTGCACATGATTGTTTCCATGGAGATGTTATTGCTTACTAGAATACTACAAATCATTAACGATATCTTGCATTAATTTCATTGCATGTTAAAATACATTGTAAGACATGCATTCTCACTGGGAGAGGAGTTTCCTCTCCACATATCTGACCAGTAACTTGGAGTGGTGGTTTCATTGCTTGTCTCCATGTCAGACCCTCTACGAAAAAGGTTACTCACTGCACTTTTAAATTAGGAATGGCTAATATTTCTATAACACAATAATGTTTAGTAGTGGGACAATTGATACTTTGCAGTGACGTCACACTGGGGGTGTTCTCATTGTGACTGTTTGTTGGTATGTTCAGCAATTACCATGGAGACACAACGCACACATTAGCAAACACTGTCCAAAAATGATTTGAAAACTCAAGAAAAAATACATAAAGGGTTTAAAAAGCACATTTTCAGGAGCCTGTGATCAGTACGAGCACTCATGTTCAAGTTTAGGTGTTTGATTTTTAACAAAAAGGTGAAAGTGACTAACTGAAAAACACTGGCTAATGCTGCTTCTGACTGTAATTTTATATGTGAGAGGCTTGTTTAACAGCATAAATCAACTCACCATTTCATTCCAACTAAGTCAGCTCTTTATGGCCAAATTGCTTAAAAATAAAGCTGAGACTAATAGAGCTTCTAACAGTTAGCATCATACCTCCGGGGAATGTTGATGACATCAGCTGCAAAGTATCAATAGAAAAGAGGAACAGAAAACAGAAAATAATAATATGTATATGGTTAAATGCTTATAGACATGTTTGAATGTTGCACACTGCACCAACCTCATTTAGACCAGTTAAATGAAGTAGCGTCTCTTTTTTATATGAAAAGTACAATTTGTCAGTCTGAGGCTTATTGTAAGTTGTGCCTACATTGGGAGACAATTTCAATTAAAGTAATGCTGTCTAAGAGGATTACTGTGCAGCAACTGATGCTGCTGTGCATTTCGCTTTGTTTTAACCCACACAAGAGACCACAACAAAAGTAAGTTTCACACAGTAACCTTCAAATAGTGATGGGAAGTGACCAAACACATGTACAACTCTAAAATCTGAGTAACTAAACTTGAGTTTTAAATTTGGTTAGGCCTATATTCAGAATACAGCAACTTTCATAAAGGAATAAACTGAGGAATTGATCAGCTTCCCCAAAATGCAATTCAGGCTTTAAAGAAAACATATTGTGCTTGTCTCTGCTCAGTTATAATCTATGACACCAGTGGATCATTATATTATATTTTGCTAAGTTTAAATCAAAATATTGATCTAAAACAACTTAATAAAAGAAAAAAGTCTGCTGAAACCCGTGTTAATGCCCAATGGGAGCAGACGTCATAAATATAATCACAACAAAGAGACTGTAGATTACACGAGCAATCAACAGATTTTTTTTTTTTTTGTACCAAAATAACTACATGATGTTGTTGAATCGTAAGTGCATCACCAATTAAGATAATAAAATTGGAGAATGAATTAAGTGCAGAGCAGTGGGCATATGCCAGTGACTTGGACTGATTGGCAATATGGCATCTTGAAAATAAGCGATTAAAAATTACTCAAACATGCATGAATCACTCCAAATGTAACTATAACACAACTATAACACATTTAAAAGCCCTATAAAGTTGTTTTTGCATAAGAGGTCTGCTTTAAACTGCATGGTATCAGTGAGAAAAATACAAAAAGTGAGTGCATGAGTGATTATTCCTTCTCTAATTTGGGATTAATATGCAGATGCTATTGACATAAACATGTTTAAAATAATATGTTTTTTTTTATTTATTTTTTTACTAATATTATGCAAATCAACGTAAAAGTGTTCAGAATACAGTACTCTGATTGGACCATATAACAAAATATATAACAAAACACATTTTAACACATTAAACACATTTGGAGATATATTCAGTATTCTGCAACTAAAAACATTTTCAAAGAATTCCTCCCGACACTGCCTTCAACTAGTACTGCAGTAACATTCAAATCAATTTAACCTTTGA
The DNA here is from genome assembly GCA_036785185.1 of Paratrypauchen microcephalus. NCBI lineage: Eukaryota > Metazoa > Chordata > Actinopteri > Gobiiformes > Gobiidae > Paratrypauchen > Paratrypauchen microcephalus. The sequence goes on from JAVJIX010000131.1 coordinate 1,146,758, forward strand.
CCCCTGGCTGTCTATCCTATTAATGGTCCTGAATGCTTGACTTGGTCAGTGCCAAATAAGGAATTGGATGATGTCAACAATGTGAGTGTGACATGTGCAGAGCTGATATCTCATTAGATTAAAAGTCTGATCCTTGAGAGTTTCAGTTAGCTCTGTCCATTTCCTGATATCCGTCCACCTCTAACCCCTGCATCCACATGCCCAGGCTTCTGACCACTTTAAGGCATGTGGAATTGGATCTTGGGTTGCTATAGTAACAAATGTATTTATTGATTCTAAATTAAGTAACTCAGATTTATGCTGTAAACTTGATACATTCATGATATGGGCTGGTGCATTGTGTTCTGGGCAGCAGATCTGCTTGGACTGCTGCCCTTGCGACCTAGAAATGGAGTAAGATGGATGGATTTCAGTACCCCAATAATAAAGTATGTCATTTTCAACAGTAAATAACATTCTTTTATTAGACCATGTGATCTTATAGGGTTAGGGTATGGCTGATAAACTAAATGAAAATAATTCTCAATGTTACACTCACTTAAACACATTGCATAGAAGGTAAGATCTGGTGTGCTGAATAAACAAAACTATCATTGTAAATCAGCTCGTACTTGTGGCAATCCATTAGAAACAGACCCATGACTAAGTTCACAATCAGCACGTTGTTCCACCAGCTTTCTCTTGCATTTACTAAACACATTTAAAATACTCAAAATGATTCAAATTCTTAAATCTTGAACCTGGAAAATCATGACTTGTTCAGTAATTTGTAAAAAATAAAAAATACAACGATGACAATTGAAATCACACTCGAATTGACTGGTTTAAATCTATTAAAGATATACTTTTCTTGTTTCTATGGTTATGTTATCGGTGTGCCTTGATCATTACACATTATGGCATTAAGCCTATTTAACTCACTGGAGATCATGCAGGTATCACTACTAGGCCAAGTTATAAGTTAGATCTATGGAGAGGCAATCCGACTCATAAATGGACATTTTAAATTGGTACATTTTTAAAAGCAAAATTAAAAGCAAAGCACCACAAGTCAATTATTTAAAAAAAAAAAAATTTTTTTTAATTAGAATTTAAAATTTTTGGGGAATTTACAAAACACATGTTTGCTTTAGAAAACTATGTAAAGAATGGTTAAATGCATTGTTTCCATACTTTAATACATTGAAAGCATGTGATTATTTTATTTATATTCATGTAGTTATAACATCTCCATGGAGACTAGCAGGATAACCAGAAAAGTCACATAATGCACATTTAAAGTCCCATATTTCTCAGCATAAACAACATCACTCTACAAACTTAAAAGCTACAGTCAAAAATGCATAAATACTTACCTTACCTTTATCCCAGAGCACCAGTGGTGTTGCTCTAACTTCTCAGCTGTCTGGCCCCTGACTTGTTCTTGTCAGGCATATGCCCTCTCCAACCAATCAGCCTGAGCTTTCAAAGAAAAAAAAAAAAAACCCGGAGCTCTATTTCTGTTGGTCTATAACCAACAGAAATAGAGCTCCAATCGTAAGAGGATTTGGGAATTAGCTTCCGCTGCTCTTGATATAGCTCCAACAATGTGAAACACTGAGCTGATGAAATTCAAAACCTGGAAACTGTACTTGTAATTTGACTCCAGACAGTTGGAGTCTATTGTTGTTATTGTACGCAAAGGGTTAAATCACTTGTTAAATTGGTATTTTCTGTGCTAACACATGACAAGAACAGCTCGCAATAACTTTGGCTTAAGGCTTGCAAAGTGAACCATCACAAGGTTTCTCAGTATTCAGAGTACAAAAGTCCATCTGTGCGTAGATGGCTTTTGAAATTATGACTTGTTCAGAGCTCAAAATATCTTTAAGATAAAAAATGTGTGAGAGATAAATCATGTGTGAGGGTCTGTTTTGACTTACTTCGGTCGAGATAAATGATAAAAAGACTATAAAAGGAACAATTGTAGGAAGGTTCAAAATGTTGCTTTTTAAGAAACTTGGCACCAGAGAATACAAAACAGTCTATTTAGATGAAAATAAAGCTTCCAGTATGTGTTAAATGATGAACCCCATTGAAGAAAGCACCACAAGTTAATTATTGTAGACCCTAGGCAAATGTTTAAAAAAATAATAATAAATAAATAAATAAATAAAAAATATAAATAAACAGACTTAGACTTAGACAAACTTTATTGATCCACAAGGGAAATTGCTTTGGGTACAGTAGCTCACTCATCAAATATAGTGTATAATATAGCTGCTAGCAGCAATGAGGGGGCCAAGCACCGTTTGACAGGGTCTAACAAGGTCTGACAGGATCTAACAGAGTCTGACAGGGTCTGACAGGGTCAGGGTCTAACCCTGTCAGAACAGACACATCAAAGACAGATCAAAGGTTGCTAGGTGCGTTGCTAGGCAATTGACAAATTTCGGCAACTTTGACCTGCTGGTGCCACTAGACGGTTGGGGCTGGGGACCTATAAATTGCTGTGGGTAATGAGGAGACTGGCTGGAATGTGCATACCAAATTTCACAACTTTTTACCTTAGCACCTTCGGTGCTTGGCCCCCTAAATATATGTACAAATCAGATTTAAATAGAAAAGTAGTAGTCAAATATAAAATACAATATCAAATATGATGTACAATACCACCTGTATACAGTTGTAGGGAGTATTATCTGTTACATAAGGGTGAGTTGTTGTACAGTTGTATGGAGTATGGTATGAATGTCGTCCTGTATCTCTCACTGTTTGAGCGGAGCTGTAGGAGCCTGTTGGAGAATGAGCTCCTCTGTCCCTCTATGGTCTGGTGCAGTGGGTGAGCAGGAGTGTCCATGATGGAGAGCAGTTTGTCCAGTGTCCTCCTGTCCCTCACTTTGACAAATGTCTCCAGCTCACAGCCAATCACGTGACCAGCTTTGCGGATCAATTTGTCAATCCGTCCGATGTCCCTTTTACTGGTGCTGCTCCCCCAGCAGACTACAGCAGAGTACAGGGTGCTGGCAACCACAGAATGGTAGAAGATCTCCAGTAACTTACTGCACACATTAAAAGATCTGAGCTTCCTCAGGAAATAGAGTCTGCTCATGCTCTTCTTGTACACAGCATTACAGTTGTCCCTCCAGTCCAGCCTGTTGTTCACATGAACGCCCAGGTACTTGTACCAGTCCACGATCTCCACCTCATGACCCTTGATGTTAATAGGCTCCACAGGTGACCTCATCCTCCTAAAGTCAATCACCAGTTCCTTGGTCTTGTCCAAGTTCAGGAGCAGATGGTTTGCCTGGGACCACTCCACAAAATTTGCAATCAGTGTCCATCTCCTGTCCATCCCTGATACACCCTACCACCACAGAGTCATCAGAGAACTTCTGCAAATGACAGGACCCTGAGCTATACTGGAAATCAGAGGTGTACAGAGTGAAAAATATTCAAATTTATTTGGAATTTATAAAACAAAACAAAAATTTGCTTGGAAAAAAAAACAGAAATAGATGTCTTAATACATGAATTGAAAGCATGTGATTATTTTATTTTTTATTAGTATAGTAAAACATAGTATTTGCTTGAAGCCATAATAACCATTAGCAGTTCTGTTTATGTTAAGACCTATTAAATGTAAAAAAAATAAATAAAATAAAATAAAATAAAAAAAAAATTATATCATTCCATTGTATTTTATTGTATTATATTATAGTTTTTTATTAATTAAATTTAGAAGTAATTTAGAAGTGGAAGTGCCACTGACAAAGCATTAGTTATTTGGCAACATCACCAGTGTATCTACATTCCTACTTAAGATCTTTGCTGTTCCTAGTACTGCACTTTTCTGGACTGAGATGTCTGATGTTTTTCCTGGGATCTGTTGTAGCCACTCCTCCAATTTGGGGGTTACAGCCCCGAGTGCTCCGATCACCACGGGCACCACTGATAACTTCACCTTCCAGGCCTTCTCCAGCTCTTCCTTGAGCCCCTGGTATTTCTCTAGTTTCTCCTGTTCCTTTTTCCTGATGTTACCATCGCTTGGTATTGCAATGTCCACGACCACGGCTCTGTTCTGTTGCTTATCCACCACCACTATGTCTGGTTGGTTCGCCATCACCATTCTGTCAGTCTGTATCTGGAAGTCCCACAGGATCTTGGCTCGGTCATTCTCCGCAACCTTCGGAGGTGTTTCCCACCTTGACCTTGGGGTCTCCAGCCCGTACTCTGCACAGATGTTTCTGTACACTATGCCCACCACTTGGTTGTGTCGCTCCATGTATGCTTTCCCTGCCAGCATCTTACACCCTGCAGTTATGTTCTGGACTGTCTCAGGAGCCTCTTTGCACAGCCTACACCTTGGGTCTTGTCTGGTGTGGTAGATCTGGGCCTCTATTGCTCGGGTGCTCAAGGCCTGCTCCTGTACTCCAGGATGAGGGCCTCTGTGCTGTCCTTCAGACCTCTCCAGCCATTGGTAGGATTTCTTGATATCAGCCACTTGAGTTATGTTTCGGTGGTACGCCCCATGTAGGGGCTTATCCTGGCATGATGGTCCCTCCAGCACCTCTTCCTCTGCACTCCACTGTCTGAGGCATTCCTTGAGCACATCATCTGTCGGGGCCTTGTCCTTGATGTACTTATGGATTTTGGATGTTTCATCCTGGACAGTGGTTCCCACACTCACTAGTCCTCGGCCTCCTTCCTTCCAGCTCGTGTACAGTCTCAGGGTGCTGGATTTGGGATGGAACCCTCCATGCATGGTCAGGAGCTTTCCTGTCTTAACGTCTGTGATCTGTATCTCCTCCTTTGGCCAGCTTATGATTTCTGCAGGGTATCTATTCACAGGCAGGGCGTAGCTGTTTATTGCCTGGGCCTTGTGAGGTATGACTGTATATATATATATATATATATATATATATATATATATATATATATATATATATATATATATATATATATATATATATATATAGTGGAGTTTATGATTCTGAAGTGCCGGCCTTTTTATCTCCCGCGTGAAATCACGGCAATATTGCTAGTGGTTGTTTATGTCCCCCCATCACCGAACAGCGCTGATAGAAGGGAGGCACTGTATGAGCTGTATAACTCTATTAGCGAGCAACAGACTGCTCACCCGGATGGATTTTTTATCCTTGCCGGGGATTTCAACCATGCAGACCTCAAAACTGTCATGCCACAAATGCATCAGCATGTTGATTTCCCAACCAGGGGAAACAACATTTTGGACATGGTTTACACTACACACAAGGGAGCATACAAGGCTTACCCCCTCCCCCACATAGGCCTCTCTGACCACATCTCTGTTGTGCTCAGACCGGCATACAGACCCCGTGTAAGGGTCTCCAGGCCGGCTCTGAAGCAGATCCAGGTGTGGCCAGAGGGGGCCTCGTCTGCACTACAGCAGTGCCTCGGTACAACAGACTGGGCAGTGTTCAAACAGGCCGCCACATACAACAATCACACTGACATTGAGGAGTACGCAGACACTGTGACCTCCTACATCACCAAATGCATTGGTGATGTCACACACACAAAAACCATCACCACCAGGGCTAACCAGAAGCCATGGCTGACAGGGGAGGTTCACAGGCTGTTGAGAGCCAGGAACGCTGCCTTCAGAGCTGGGGATGTCCCCCATCTGAGGGCAGCAAGAGCCAACCTGTCCCGTGGCATCAGGAAAGCCAAACACAGATACACACAGAAAATAACCGGACACTTTAGAGACAGCAGGGACACA